>CM035293.1:52773209-52805743 GCA_020226075.1 Hydropotes inermis
ATGGATGGATAGGTGGATGGATGGATGAATGGGTGGATGGGTATATGTATGTATGGATGGATGAATGGATGGATGGACAGATAAACACCTGAATGATCACCATGCTCTTATCGGCTTTAGCTTAGACAAAGCATCTTTGAAGGTTTCAGAAATGGTACAGAGCCGCCAGCCTTGGGCAATCTATGTCCAGGAGTAGTGTAGACAACAGTCTATTTTGTGGTTGATGAGAAATTCTAAGACAATCAGCTACATCCTGAGAAGGCCACCTGACGTTCATTCCATTGGCAGTAACAGTTTCCAAGAGCGCCTGTTAGAACAGAAGGGAAGAAGAGCGCTGATAAGAGGAACCAAGGCCTTGGCCAGGTCAGTTTAAGCAGTGAGTCTAGATCTGGTGAGTGGGAAGACGGATGGAGGAATGAATGGATACACGTCCTTGGGTGGCTCAGAAAGAGGGATCTGGGGAACTGAGAACATCAAGCTAAGACGGACTCTGTCTGCTTCACAGCCCCTGTTCTCCTAGTCCCTCTACATCTCTTCCTCCACTTTTCGGCCTGCGGCGTAAAAGGCAGAAGTGCTGAGATCATCTCCCAGGGTCTAGCACCTTATAGAAGCGTGAATTGGGCTGAAACACCTAAGCCTCAGTTTCTATATCTACATAATGGTAGCAACAAAAGGAACTGTGTCATAGAATTGGAAAAATGTATCACTTATAAAATGCTTAGCACAATCCTGGAACATAGAAAGTGCCCTAAAATACTATTTATTAGCTCCCATGAACCCTGATTTGCTTTTTCAGCGCCCCTTGCCCACATGCCCTCTATTTCCTCTCCACTTTCCAGTAACTTTATTCATCTTTCACAGTCTAGCTTAAAGTCCGCCTCTTTCAGGAAGCCATCTCTGATCAATTTCACTCCATTGCTCTGCAAGGTCCTAAGGGTGGGGAAAAAAGTCAAGGAGTCCTTTGGCTTCTCCCCGGAGCCTTCAAGGTGGGAAGTGCCTAGTTACTGTAGATGGTTTCGCTATCAAAGGAAGCTGAGAAGGCTTCCCCAGAAACTTCATTGCCTGCACCTCCTCCCCGTGTCTCTCCTTCCAGATAAAATGCTAGTAATAAAGTCATGTTGAACTGGCCTGTCCCCTTAATTGGTGATTTGGCAAAGGACAGATTCCCTGCTAAGCATTAAAAGGCTTTAAAATTCTCTTCATTGAACTACCTCTGAGCGCCTGTGCTGAATTCTAGGTACTGGCAGGATTCAGGCTGGAGTTTCCCTGGGCAGGACCACAGAGAGATGAAGGACCTCCCTGAAACTTCTATGAGGTGGATGGGATGTAGCCAGAAGCCTGGGGTCTGGCCCAGTCCTCAAGGGTGTGAGTGTCCTCTCTCCCTTCCCTCCAGATTTGACCCAAGGCAAACAACAGGAGCCTGTTTAAGGCCATTTGGCTGCTAGGAAATAGAGCAGCCCCCCAGGGGACTCGGGTTCCCTGTGGCTCCTTTGGTCTCTGGGCATGGTGGACCTTACATGGTGGATGAAGATGCTTCTTGGGGAAGGGAGAAGTATTCGTTATCAAGGAGTGGAGTGACGTCCTGAACATGTCCTGATCCTAGAAAAGTCTCGACAAGATGATGCAGAGTCAGCACCCAGAGTCAAGGGCATGAGAAGTTTAGGTAGAGCAGGTGTGGCAACCCTTCCCAGCAATCCTTCCCATTGATTGAGCACCTCCTAGATGCCAAACTCTAGACTTAGGACTCCTTACCTATACTACATCGCTGAGTCCTAATAACAACACCAAGAGGCCAGTTGACACGAGCCCCCTTTTCTAAGAAAGGAAGCCTAAAGTTCAGAGAGCTTAGGTATTAATAACTAACTCAAGGTGTAACGGAAAGTAAGTGGCAGAGGAGGGATCAGTACCCACGGTCTTCTTCACAACCCATCCACCGCTGCTCAGGAGCTTAGAGGCAGGAAGGAGAGTGGCGGCAGCCTTGGGGTAGCAAGCCCCAACTCACCCCTCCCCCTTCCTCTACTTCTGCTTAGATCTCACCAGGTACGGCCCGGAGGGGAACTGTGCCCTGGCCCTTCCCCAGCTGCTTGTCCTCTTGGACTTGCTGGGGAAGAAGTCCAGGAGCCGCTGACAGCGTGGAGAGGCCTGTGGGGTCCTAGCGGCTACCTCGGCAGCTGGGGCAAGTCCATGGCCTCCTCTGGGCCACTCTCTCCACCTGATAGATACAGAGGGTAGTCCTGGACATCTCTAAAAGCCATTCCAGGGCTAAAGCTCCAGGGTCTTCTGACCATGTCTTTTCAAAGCATTGGTTAGACAGTATCTCAGCCTCCTGACCTTAGGGAATCAGAGAAAAAGCACTTGGGGACTTTGACTTCATCCTGTGAAGGAAAATTTAAATCTTTCATTGCAAGAGATTATAATGACCAGTTCCATCACTTTATGGCAAATAGATGGGGAAACAATGGAAACAGTGACTGACTTTATTTTCTTGGGCTCCAAATCACTGCAGATGATGACTGCAGCCATGAAATCAAGATGCTTACTCCTTGGAAGAAAAGCTATGACAAACCTAGACAACATATTAAAAAGCAGAGACATTACTTTGCCCACAAAGGTCCATCTAGTCAAGCTACAGTTTTTCTAGTAGTCATGTATGGGTGTGAGATTTGGACCATAAAGAAGGCTGAAGGTTGAAGAATTGATGTTTTTGAGCTGTGGTGTTGGGGAAGACTCTTGAGAGTTCCTTGAACTGCAGAGAGATCCAACCAGTCAATTCTAAAGGAAATCAGTCCTAAATAATCATTGGAAGGACTGATGCTGAAGCTGAAGTTCCAATACTTTGGCCACCTGATGCAAAGAGCCAACTCACTAGAAAAGGCCCTGATGCTGGGAAAGATCAAAGGCAGGAGGAGAGGGGATGGCAGAGGATGAGATTGTTGGATGGTATCACTGACTTGATGGACATGAGTTTGAGCAAGCTCCAAGAGACGGTGAAGGACAGGAAAGCCTGGCGTGCTACATCCACGGGGTTGCAAAGAGTCGGACACGACTGAGCAACTGAACAACAACACCAGTTTAGTAGGGGTCTCCTGGCCCCGCAGAGCACCAGGTGTGTGCCGGTGTTACATTGTCCGTCCATTTCTCTGCGTCCCCGTCACTGCTATCTATGCCTGAGCTGCCGCCACTCCTCCGCTGGAAGGCCGCAAGAACGTCCTAACTCTTCTCTCCCCTTGACTCTGGTCCTTAGAAGCGACAGTGCTGGGTGGTCACCACATCTCCGTGTTATCCTCTTCCAGGGCATCTGCTCAGACTACATTTCCCAGCCTCCCTTGCAGCTGCAGCCATGTGGCAGAGTTCTGGCCAACAGAATATGAGCAGAAATCCCCTAAGCGACTCCACGGACCCTTCAAAAAGGTCCCCTTTTGGCGGTAACCGTGCACAATGAGAGGGCAGAGCCACAAGGGAGAGCAGCCTGGGTTCCCGGGCCGCCTCGTGAAGGAGAGCCGCCCAGCAGACGGACCACCCAGATCCAACTTTTGTGAACAAGAAACAACCTTTGTTGCATCAAAGCCAGTGAGCCGGGGGGTTATTTTCTTACTTTGTTAAGGCAGCACAGCCCAGGCTGCCCTGGCTCACACACGCTCCTGCGTACGGCAGCTGGAGAGTCACTTCCAGAACACAGATTTGAATGATCTTTGAACCATATCACTCCCCACTTAAAACTCTCCACTAAGTCCCACAGTGCACAGTGAATAAGAACCGCAAGGCCCGGTGTGATGCGTGCCTGTCTCCTCTCTGCTCCCCGCCCCCCTCCCACCGTGTTCCAGGCACACATCTGATCTCGAGAGTGTCAACAAGCTCAGCCTTCCACGGACACTTGTCCTGCCGGCAGTGTTCCTCCTCAGAGCATTGCTTGACTCCTCCTGGTCATCCAGAGCTGTGTCACTGTCATTTCCTAAAAGTCACCTTTCCGACCGGCCAGCCTAAGAAGCCCCAGGCACCGTCTCTCACGGTATCCTGTTATCTGCCCCACACTTATCACCATCTGATACTTTCTTGCTAATTAATTAATGAATGGTCTTTCTCCCCAGCCCACTAGAGCAGGGAGGTAGTTTGCCTTATTCAGCGCTATCTTCCGGCGTCTAGAATGGCTCCTGGCGGACAGTGGACACTTGGTTAGCGCTCCTGGACCAGGGGCATTAACATTTATAGCTCCGTGGATTCAGCACGAAAGGAAACTGAGGCCCAGTGAGGTCAAAACCAATAAATGACCGCGCTCAGCCTGGCTCCGTCTAACTCCACACATCCTCTTTCTCCTCTATAATTTTCGCCTCTTTTGAAGATATTTTAATTACATAGGGTTTATGATCCAACACAGAGGAGACAGCTATTCTGTCTTCAGTAATTTCTCTTAATTCAGCCCTTGCCCTAGGGGGTTCCCAGTCAGATGGGGAAGACGTGGTCCTTTTCTTCTGAAAGAATACACAGGCTGAGGCTGAAGACAGAGTCCCAGCACCTGAGTGGATCCCCGGGGCATTTACAAAGCAGCGTTTAGAGGCGTGTCAGCGGCCTGTGAGTTCACCAGGGGAGGGAGAGGGGGAGGGAGTGAGAGAGATGGAAAGACAGAGAGGTGTGAGCGGAGGGGAGAGAGAAGGGGAGCAGACAGCCCGGTGGACCGGCGGGCAGGGGAAGCGGACGCTGTCGCGGCTTGCCCCGACGGCAGGAAGTGAGCCTGAGGACACATCGAGGGGAGACAGTGGGGCTTGGGGCCTGGGCTGCAGCTCCTGACCACTGCCGACTCCTGCACCAGCGGGTTTCCGTTGCTGCGTCAAGGACCCCAAGGTCACCCCGTGAGCCAGTGGGGGGTGGCGGGTGGGGGCGCGGCCAGACCTGGGATGAGAGCAAGCCCCGGCAGCCTTTACTTCTAAGGCTGGAGCTTCTTCTCTGGCTATTTCTCTTACTTCAGTCAGAGAGATTTACGGTCCAGGGTCAGGAGAGACGCTGCTAGCATGGAGCTGGGCTGGGGTTCTGCAGGGGCGAGCCGCCCAGCCACACCCTCCAAGCTCAGAGAGGCTGCCCAGGAGCTGCCCCCGCCAGGACACTCGGCATCTCCCCTCACCTGTTCCATCTGGTGAAACAATGCCGCCACCCAGGCCTCAGCCCACCTGGACGCCACCTCCTCTCTAAGGCCCCTTCATCTCCCCCACGCAGTGTCTTACTCCCTCGGCTGGGGCTCCAGCAAGCCCCCCGCCCCCACCCATCCCTTGCACCCCGACCCCGCCGCCATCGCCCACACTCAGCTGCCATCACGGCTCTCCTGGATCCCTGCAGCAGCCGCCAGCCAGGAGCCCCTGACCAGCCCTGCGGGCCCCCCACCTCCACCCAGCGTCCCCTCATTATCCTCACAGCCGCCAGCGACCAGCCAGCTGTCCCCAACCTTTCTCGGTACAGGCGACCGATTTCACGAAAGACAATATCTCCACCGACCCAGGGTGGGGTGGGCTGGGGGGAAGGGTTTCAAGAGGATGCAAGCACATTACGGTTGTTGTGCACTTCACTTCTAACCCAGAGCTGCCGCTGACCCGACAGGGGGTACCGGTCCGTGGCCCAGAGCTTGGAGACCCCTGATGCTGGACAGCACCTGCCTCTCCTCTGCATGAAAAGGGGCTCCCCTCTTTGCCCTCAGGGTTAAGTTCAAGCAACTTATCCAGATGAGTACCTGATCTAGGCCCCACTCACCCCTCCAGTTGCTCTTTTCGCTTCTTCACCTCTTTCCGTCTAGACCCCAGCTGAATGACCCACTTTAATTTTCAGGCTTGCCATATCTCTCCCCTTTCAGGGGGCCTACACAGGCTTTTGGCTAAGTTTATCTCATTCTTCAACTCTTAGCTCATACCTTCCTTCTTTGGGAAGCCAGCCCTGACCATTCAAGTCTGGGTTGGGTGTGCATCACCTGACAAACGGTTCTGATCTATGCCGGCTGCATTCCCCAGTGGGATGGAAGCTCCTTAGGGGCAGGGAGAACCTGGCTTGCTCAATGCTGTCCTTTCAGCACCTACCACAGAGCCCGGAGCCTTGGTGTCCAAGAAACACCTGTTAAGTAAATAAATGATGGGTGTTGGATGAACGAAAGATCTTCCCCCAGGGCACCTTGCCCCAGAGAACTCACCATGCGGCGTCACCGGACCTTGTCTCACCTACACCTGTGTCCTAGGGACGTGGTCTAGAGCTTCCCCAGGGGCTCAGCAGTAAGGAGCCCTCTGGCGATGCAGGAGATGTGGGTTCGGTCCCCGGGTCGGGAGGATCCCCTGCAGAAGGAAGAGGCTTCCTGCTCCAGTATTCTTGCGTGGGAAATGCCACGGACAGTTTTTGTCCATGGGTCGCAAAAGATTGGACACAACTTAACAACTAAACAACAAGGACCAGGGTGAGCAAAAGCAAGATATTCAGTCATTTCTCAAGGCTCCACGAGGGAGGCTTTCTGTCCACTTTGGTAGGAAACATTTTCGCAGCCCCATCCCCTCCAACGGTCTAGAAATTCACAACTGCGAGTCATCCTGGTCTAATGGAAAACTCCGGCGTTGTTTCTCTACAGAAGCATCTATAAATCAGGCTGCACAACTCTGACAGCGCCACAGAGGCTGGCCTCTGACCGGCTGCCCTGAGCCCTGCCCACATTGTGCAAAGTTTTGAAACTTACAGAGGGGTTAATCTGACTTCTGAAATGAATCGCAGTGTCTCCCTTCAAAGTCCAGTCATCCAGCACGGCCGGCTCCCACTGTGTGCCCAGACCCGGGGCGGGGGCGGGGGGAGCGTGGGAAGGACAGAGGCAGGGGGGCGGCCCAGACTCAGCTGCGGGAATTCGACAGCCCCAACCAGCTGGCGGCCTCTTTGGTGTGTTCTGTGGGCACCTCTCTCCAGGGCTAGGAAACATCCTCCGTGCCCTGTAGAAACCTCTGTCTATGCCTGGCTTTTCCGTTTGAGTGTTCACTCCTTTTTGCTCACGCTCTATTGGGCAGACTGTGAATGCATGGGAGGAGAGGCTCGGGGAGGCCGCTGATAATTCGAAGTACTCACTAAATAGGAGTGTAGACACTGATGCCAAACCTTCACAGTTAGAATCCCACCTCTTTAATTTACCAGCGGTATGATCTTGAGCAAGCTGTTCCCTCTCTGTGCCTCAGTCTCCCCATCTGTGAAATGGGGCCAAGGAGAGCACTTTCCTATAGGGCTGCTGTGAGGATTAAAGGAGCCAGTGTGCACTGCTTAGACAGTGTCTGGTCTGAAAGCGGTGCTCAGTAAACATTCGCTCCTGTTATATTGTGATTGATATTACTTGCCAGAATATTCTCATTTTATCTTCATAGTCCCTCGGGGCAGGGGAGGGTATTACTCCCTTCATTTTCCAGGTAAAAGGACAGAGGCTTTGGAGGCCAGTGACCTGCCAGCCGCACCGCGAGCTGCTCCTGGTTGAGGCTCGCTGGCCGGAGCTCCGGGGCGGCTGCGGGGAACTCACCCCTCGTTCCCATCCCCGGAGGCCCCGCTCTGCCAAGTGTTCTGGAAACACACTCAAAGGACATGCCCTCCTTCCCCCCACCACACACGGTGGCAGAGACAGGCCGCAGGGGGCACTGCGGGGGCCGGTCCCAGGTGGGGTTTTGATGCCCCGAGGAGGAAGAATATACACCTGCTGCCCCAGCCCCCAGACAGGCCAGAGCCCCTGTCTGGACTCTGGAAGCCTAACAGAGCAGCCCCACCCTTGGGTCATCTAGGCCAGCAGCCCCTGTGAAATGGAAGATACACACTGACCAACCATCTCGGGAGAACGAGAATACGGCTAACATGGGGCTCTGGGGTCAGAAGAACCCGGGTTCGAGTTCCAGTCCTGCACTTGTGGGAAATCCTACATCTGAGCCTCAGTTTCCCTGTCTGGGCAATGGGGCTGCTTATAGCTCCTGCTTTGGGTGGTGCACGGACAACTCCTAGCTTAAACCCTGGCGTGACATAAATCACCAGGAGGGATTCGCTCTCTCCTGCTTGAACCCCAAGCAGCTTCCAAATTGCCTCAGCAGCTGATGAATTTCCCCAAGTCTTCGGAGAACCTGGGCGGAGGGGCTGAGCCCGGGCTGCCTGGGGCCCCGGGAGGCTCTCCAGCCCGGGGCTCGTGTGGGCAGCACTGCCCTTCAGTGCCTCAAGGCCAGGCTAAACAGGCTGCCACAAACCCACCAGCAGTTCGGTGTGAATGAACACGAGGCATCCCACGCGTGGGGCCGGGGGATCAGCGCCCACAATGCGTCGGTTCCCTTTGCCTTCTCAGGCAGGCATGACGTCAGGGACATCACAGCAAGACACCAGCTGCCATCTTTGCGGGAAGCCAGAGGCGAGGAGACCACAGAGGCTGAGCCGGAGGCTGCAGTCCGAAGCTCCAGAAGGATGATTAAGCTGACCGATGTTGGATGGAGGGAGATTACAAGACACAAGTTCCCAGGGATGTGAGAGGCTGGCAAAGGGAGGGGGCCTGTCTGCCCAGCGGTGAGACGGGGTAATGAGCTCAGAAACACCAAGAGCAGGATGACAGGCAGGAGGTGTGGGTTCCGGGGCAGCAGGAGTGCTGGCCAAAGGGGAGACTGCTGAGGACCAAGATGCAGTCTCTCAGAGACGCTCATTCAGGGAGCGAGACAGCATCACCCACAGGTTCAGGGGTCGAGTCTGGGAGCTCAGCCTGCTGCAACCCTATCCTCAGCTCCCCAGGGCTGCTTGGGGGAAAACGAACTGAGATGTTAGCACCTTTTTCGTTCAAGCAAGTTCCAGATTCAAAGGCAGAAAGAGGGACACAAAGCTGAACAGTTCAAGGCCAGGTTTCAGAGTCAGGGCATCTATCCTCCCTTCCCTACAAGAAATGATGCTTTTTTGTAGGGAGGTCTGGTTGCAAAGTTCTGGCTCCCCTTGGGGTTCAAGGTTAACTACTCCTGCTCTTGAAAGAAGGGGGCATCAGTCAGGAGAATGCTTGGCATGAGGATTAATGGTGTTTGAATCCTGATCAGAATCTAAGTGCATTTGGGACATGGTGAGATTCTTTCCTGTCTTCAGGCCTCTGTTCTTAATACATCTGCCGAAGAAAGTATACCAATGACTTCATCTTCCAAACATAGCAAGAGTAATCGAGGAAGCAGAGCCTGACTCAGTGCCTGGCACATACCAGGAGCTCATTGCATACTTGTTCACTGATAAACGAAATCTACCCAAAAAGTGCAAAAAAGGAAGACATGAAATGTCAGTTGAGGAAATTGAATGCCTAAAGAATACAAGGAAAGCCACCACATGCTTATTAAAGAGAATAAATGAATTCATCTAATTTGTTGGATGCAAGATAAAGCCACAAAAAAAATCAATTGCATTGCATTCTTATATCCCAGAGATCCACAGAAAATCCGATGAAAACGATTCCATTTATAATAATAAAATATAAATACTTGAGAGTTCTTTTAATTTGGGACACAAGATATTTGTTCAAAGAAATTATAAAAACCCAATGGAGGCTCAATATTATGGAAACTATCAACATAATTCATTACACTAGTAAATTAAAGGAGAAAAACCATATGATTATTTCAATAGATTCTCAAGAAGCACTTAATTAATTTTTCTTTATAAAAACTCTAAGTGAAATTGGAATAGAAGTAAAGTTCCTTTACATGACAAAAATAGTATTTATTGGTAACCGGCAGCAAATACCACATGGAATGTTAAATGCAACCCTACAAAAAACAAAAATAAGACAAGGAAACATTTTGTAAGCATGCTGAAAGTTTTAGGCAATGGAATAAAGTAAGAAATTGTAATAAGTTAAATGAGTAATGACAATACCAACATTTATACAGTGCCAGGCACTGTCTTAAGTTCATTGTATGAGATGAGAAAACTGTACAGAGAGTTTAAAGTAACTTGCTCAGAGTCACAAAGCTTCTAAGTGGCAAAGCTAGGGTTTGAATCTCAGTGATCTGGCCCCAGAACATGTGCTTTTATACATCATGAGATATTGTCTCTCAGGTGTTGAAAGAGAAAGATTATCATCTGCAAATCATATGGTTGCTGTTCGGTCGCTCAGTCCCGTCTGACTCTTTGCGACCCCATGGCCTGCAGCGCATCAGCCTTCCCCGTCCTTCCCCATCTCCCAGAGTTTGCTCAACCTCACGTCCACTGAGTCAGTAATGCCATCCAACCATCTCACCCTCTGTTGCCCCCTTCTCCTCCTGCCCTCAGTCTTTCTCAGCATCAAGTCTTTTCTAGTAAGTTGCCAGAAGATCGAAATTAAACAAAAAGCCTGTTAGAACTGACAAGTGTCAGTAAGATGCTTGCATGTAAGGCCAGTGATAAGGCCTTGCATGTAAGGCCACCGACTTCCTTCATTCCATCATTCCAC
This sequence comes from Hydropotes inermis, assembly GCA_020226075.1. Lineage (NCBI taxonomy): Eukaryota > Metazoa > Chordata > Mammalia > Artiodactyla > Cervidae > Hydropotes > Hydropotes inermis. Next base: position 52,783,630 of record CM035293.1, read on the forward strand.
CGACTTCCTTCCTTCCTTCATTCCGTAGAGGCAGAAGCCCTCTGCAGCAGCACCTCGCAGGCTGCTGGGACGCAGTGGACCCTCGACAGCTAACTGCTGAGAGATGAATCGGTAGAGAGTACACATCGCTTAGAGAGGCCAGAGCAGTTCTGCCACCGCTCTATCGGCAAACGCGGTTGGATTCCTTCGAGGGAGCCACTGAACGACTTCCCTCCAGCCTCCAGCCGCTCTGCCTCCAGCACGTGCTCTCGGACCAGAGGAAGGCCCCTGCAACAGCCCCTTCAAAGCAGAGACCCCCGCCTCCGCCATCTCAGCCTGACACCCGGATGGGGTCTTGGCACGCTGTCCTGCAGCCCGCGTGCCCGGGAAACTAGAGCGCCATCACATAGAGCTAACACATGGAAAGCACTTCCTGTAAGCTGGGAGTTGGCAACAAACAGCATGATTTATTGTCCAAATTGGGGTAATTTTGAGAGGTTAGTACCGTTATCATCAGCCCATCTCACAGGCACTGCTGTGGAGGCTGAGAGACGGAACGGAAGGAGGCGGGGCCTGGGGCTGGATTCAGATCTCTCTGCCTCCAGCACCTCTTGCTAAGTGGCCTCTTCACCTCTGGTCCATACACTCCTTGAGGCACAGGGGGGTCCTCTTTGGATCACTGCCAAACACAGGGTTCTGTACATCAGGTATCAGGTTGGGTCACCTTGGACTTTGAGGAACAGTGGATTTCCAGGGTGTTTATGGAACACTACCAAGGCTGGGTGGTGGACGCAGGAGAGGGGAGACTGTCACCTCCAGGCAGTGAGAGAGGCTGCTCTGACCAGGAGATGGGAAGATGGATTCAGGGTGCGCTTTGAGGGCTGTCTCAGTGGAAGGGCTGTGGGGTGGGGGCAGAGGCAAGGGAAGGGAATGGGGGAGCAGGAAAGGCCCCTAGGTTTTTGGCTTAAGTAATCTGGTCCCATCACTTCATGGCAAATAGATGGGGAAACAGTGGAAACAGTGGCTGACTTTATTTTTAGGGGCTCCAAAATCACTGCAGATGGTGACTGCAGCCATGAAATTAAAAGTCGCTTGCTCCTTGGGAGAAAAGTTATGACAAACGTAGACAGCATATTAAAAAGCAGAGACATTACTTTGCCCACAAAGGCCTGTTTAGTCAAAGCTATGGTTTTTCCAGTAGTCATGTATGGATGTGAGAATTGGACTACAAAGAAAGCTGAGTGCTGAAGAATTGATGCTTCTGAACTGTGGTGTTGGAGAAGACTCTTGAGAGTCCCTGGACTGTGAGGAGATCCAACCAGCCCATCCTGAAGGAGATCAGTCCTGGGTGTCCATTGGAAGGACTGGTGCTGAAGCTCAAACTCCAGTACTTTGGCCACCTCATGCGAAGAACTGACTCACTAGAAAAGACCTGATGCTGGGAAAGATTGAAGGCAGGAGGAGAAGGGAATGACAGAGGATGAGATGGCTGGATGGCATGACCAACTCGATGGGCATGAGTTTGAGTAAGCTCTGGGAGTTGGTGATGGACGGGGAGGCCTGGCGTGCTGCAGTCCATGGGGTCGCAAAGAGTCAGATATGACTGAGCAACTGAACTGAGCTGAGTCATGAATGCTGATGGCATTTACTGAGATGGCAAACAATGGGAATGGGTCTGGGGGAGAAATACCGAGTTTTGTATTGGCCGTATCAAGTCTGAGACGCTTATCAGACATTCTCCAGGAGAGGTCCAGAGATCTGTAAAACCAGATGCTACTGCTCATTTGCTTAAAATCCTTCGAAAGCACCCCGGGGATCGAAGTCAAGCTCCACTTCCTGGAGCCTCAACCCTGGCTCGTTCCGCTCGCGTTCCTTGCTGCTCTCAGCCTCCTCGTTCCTCCCTTCCTCTGTTCTTTACCAGCCCCCAGCGGGATTTCTGTGGGCTGCCCTCGGGGCCTTTGCATGTGCCCTGGCCTCTGCTGGTCACGTCTTCTGTCCACCTCTTATTCAGAAACAGCCCCAGACAAGGGCGGGGCTCCGCTCGGTGGCTCTCCTAGCCAAGCACAAGCCGGGACGGCATCTCGGTGTTGGAACCGCAGCTCTGCACAGGTTGTTCCTTAAGTGGAAATAAACAGCTTTCCAACACCCTCAATTATTTTGGAAGCACCTGCTCACATATAATTAATGTGCCAATTAAAGTGATTATTATCACCATGAAAGCAGGTCCCCCAAGATCCCACTTGACAACACTTGTTTTGACTCATCTGGGTTACTCCACCGCCTTGCAAAATAACAACAATAATAATAATCAGCATATTCATTTCTTGAAGGATAGTCTCCATTTCAGGTTTTCCACACTAATCCAGGCCGCCTGTCTCCCTCATCAGCAGGATTCGTGAAGACTGGCTGCCCAGACCCCGCGCTGGACGGCAGCGTCACGCGTTTTCCCGCGCGCACCTCAGGGGCGTGGGCAGGCGCCCTGGGTGTGTGCGTGCGGGGAGGGCGTGCGGGGCCGGCCCGGCGGAAGCTGCGTTTCCCCCCGGGTCCTCCTTCGGCGCCGGCAGCCCCGGCGTGGATCTGCGCCGCCGCCTCTGCAGACAGGTGTCTGCGGCTGTGCGATGATAAGGGCAGCCTGAGGTGGCCGGCCCTGCCCTGGCCCCCGCCCTCTCAGGCTCACCCTGTGCCAGGCCCGCGGCGCTTCTGTAAGAGGGATCCAGACGGCCCCAGTCCGCTCTGTGGGCCAGCCCGGATGCTGAGAAGATCGTGCGGCAAGGAAGTCAGGCCAGAGGACGGACTCTGCTCCATTGCTCTCTGCAGGGCAACTGCTCTACTTCTCTGAGCCTCAGCGTTCCCATCCCTAAAATGGACAATAGTACCAGCATCAGATGGCTTCTGTGGCGACCCAGTGGGGTGATTCTGGTAATGTCCCTGACACAGCGCTGGACCTAAACCATAGTGACGGCGTTGAGGAGGAGGAGGAACCCCACAGCAGGGTTCAGGAGGGTATTTACGACCTCTAGTGAAGTTCAGTTCAGTCGCTCAGTCGTGTCTGACTCTTTGCACGCCAGGCCTCCCTGTCCGTCACCAACTCCCAGAGCTCACTCAAACTCATGTCCATTGAGTCGGGGATGCCATCCAACCATCTCATCCTCTGTCGTCCCCTTCTCCTCCCGCCTTCAGTGAAAGCTAATGAAAGAACACTGCTTTGGAGCCAGAGAGCAGGTTTGAAGTTTGACCCAGCCCCGCTTTAGGAGGACGGCTCAGAGAAGGCTGCTTGCCTGCCTCTAAGCTCAGTCTCCCGGGCTCTGACCGGGAATCAGAAGGTACAGCCTGAAGGGCCCTGTCCACCCTCCCCCAGTCCCCATCGTCCTCCTGAGGCTCCCTGAGGTCTCTGAACGTGCGCAGCCTCTTCCTTCACAGGAGAACTCAGGAGATACGCCTGAGAGGCAGGCAGGGGCCAGATACCAGGGATTCGGTCTTTGTCCCAACAGCAATGCAGAGGCCGCGATGATGAGTCCCAGGCAGGGCGGCGTGAACGCAGCTGTGCTTGACTAGACCTCCGGCTGCTCTCTGCTCTTAGTAACTTCTTCACACACACACACCCCCTCTCAGCCCCGCCAGGTATCTGACGCCTTCTCTCCTTTGAATGGTCACTCAAGGGTGGGGCACCCACATGAAGCAGATTCCCAGAACATCCGCAGCCACCCTCCTGCTGGGGGATCTAGGACTTTCTTGATTCCCGGTGTCCCACACTGGATGGGTGGGCTAGCCAAGTGGAGGCCCCATCCCCGCCTTGTCATGACGTCATCACTGCGCAGCTGACCGTGATGCAGCGCAGAATTCCGGAGCTGAAATGGACAGGTCATCCTGCTCTGGGCTCCCTTGGGTCCAGAAGACATAAATCCTTTCTATGGCATTTCATTTTTCTTGTACACTTATTTCTGACTGCTCTGGGTCTTCACTGCTGCACGCGGACTTTCTCTAGTTGCGGTGAGCAGGGGCTACGCTCCAGTCACGGCGCACAGGCCTCCGTTGCTGGGGAGCACGGGCCCCAGGTAGCTGAGGTGCAGGCGATTAGCTGCCCCCTGGCACGTGGGGTCTTCCCGGACCAGGGATTGAACCCGTGTCCCCTGCCTTGGCAGGTGGATGCTTAACCACTGGACCACCAAGGAAGTCCTTCATCGCATTTTTGACAGGTAGCTCCTGCCACATTCACTCAGACACTCTCAGGGGCAGGGAACTCACCAGTCTCCAAGTCATCCCAGCCACTGTGGAAAAGCTCCAAGTGTAAGAAAATGACTTACCTCATCAACTAAGAGTTTATTTCATGTCCCTCAGTCACACAGGCGGTCACTCACTGATTCATTCATTCCCTGAGTTATGTGCTCAGATACAACCTGGACACCTGGTCTTTACCAACAAGGCGGTTACATTCTGGAAGGGAGACGTTCAACAACTAATCCCCTGGCTCTGAGCTCTTAGGTAGCAGGCGCTTGTCCTTTTGGGGCGTAGTTACCACAATTTCAAAGAAATTTAACAGTTTTCTATGTAATAGCTGTTACCTGCTTAACTGCAAACTCCATAAAGACCAGACCCCATGGTTCCACGCCTGGGTCAGAAAGATCCCCTGGAGAAGGGACGGGCTGCCCACTCCAGTGTCCTTGGGCTTCTCTGGCGGCTCAGACAGCAAAGAGTCCACCTGCAGTGCAGGAGACCCGGGTTTAATCCCTGGGTGGGGAAGATCCCCCAGAGAAGGGCATGGCAGCCCACTCCAGTATTGGTGCCTGGAGAACCCCATGGACAGAGGAGCCTGGTGAACTACAGCCCGTGGGGTCACAGAGAGTCGGACACGGCTGAGCAGCTAGCGCTTTCGACAACACCACTGTTCTTACTGAGTGCTCTAGTCTTAATGCCTGGCACACAGTAGGTGCTCAAGAAACACCTGCTGCATAAATGAACGTGAATGTCCAGTGTGCTAAGTTCTAAGGTAGAGTTCTGAGTATTTTAAGAAGCCTGGGTCATGGCAATTGCATAAGGAAGAAGATGGAAGGGAACAGAGGATGGGGAAAGGTCTCAGGGGGTAACACTGCAGCTGCCCTGAGGGCAACTCAGAGTTTGCCAGATGGAGGTGGAAGGTCTTTGAGGGCAGAGGAAGCAGCCCTGGCATCAGCGTGGGGGTGGGGAAGAGCATTGGCATGCTCCAAGAGCTGCAAACAGGCCGTGTGATTCCAGCGGCGGGCCCATTTGGGGACACGGTAGGAAGCGAGGCTGGAGGAAATCAGCCAATGGGGCTTGAATGAAGGACACTGCGTGCCGCACCGATGACCTTGTACTTGGTTCTTAGGGCGGCAGGGGTTCTCGTGAAGCAGGCAGCTGCAGCGTGTTTTAGAAAAGGGCCAGGCCATGCCCGTGACTGTGATGGCCCCGGGGACACCTCTGAGGCCCTCGGGGGGAGGACACTGCTGCTCTTCACGTAAAGGTGACATGCCCGACACAGAGGAGGAGGGGAGGAGGGGAGGGACTTAGGAGGGAGGAGGACTCGGAGCTGGGTTTCTGGGAGCCATCTCTCATTTCAGTCCTGTTCCTTGATGTCATTGGCACGCTGCAGCGGAAGTTCACCTTTAATCCTCCTCTGACAAGTCAAGTCAGCCCCCTTGTCATTTAAACCCAGCAGGGCTCAACCAGGCAGAGTCGGCTGGAAATCACACTCTGGGCTTAATATAGCTCTGGCATCCACTGGCTCAGAGGCCTGACAACGTCTCCGGCTGGGATCTCTGCCCTGATGCAAAATTGCCTAAGCCTCACTCCAGGCAGCACCTGGCCAGGAAGGGCCAGCTCTCTCTCCTGAGCTGGGTCTGCTGGGAGTGAAAGAATGAAGGAGAGGGTGCTGGCTGCAAAGTGGGAAAGAGCACATCCTATGGAGACCATCCCACTTCACTCTGTCATTTTACTGACGACGGTCCCGAGGCTCAGAGAGCGGGAGTCACTTGCTTAAGGTCACGCAGCAGGACAGTTTGCCCCCAGACCCTGGTCTTTTCTTGTCTGTGCATTTGGTGAGGACAAACTCCCTACCAATACGTCCGCCTTGGATCTGCCAGTCTGTCCTATCTTCTTTGCACGGACATCCAGCAGTGGAGCCTGTTACTGGCGGAGTCCGCACGTGTGCTAGCAGAAAGTCTTGTTTATTCGGTCACCCACTCCAACAGTTGGCAGCCTCCCCGCACCCCACCACCAAGAGTTCAGGAGCCAAGAGCTTTTATCAGCCTTAGGTAAGCACCTCTAAAAAGAGAAATGGTCTCATTGCCAATATCAGAAACCTGATCTTAATCCCCCAAAGAGGATACATTTCTCTGGTCAGAACCCCTTTCCTCGCGCCAGAGAGAGCAGTGAAGAGCTACCAAAGCAAGCGTTCCTTTCCTTCCTTTTATCTCCTTCCTCCATCAAGGGTGTCTGTGCACCGTCTGGGTTGACTGGCCTGTGGCATCTGGACTGAGCCCAAACCACCCCGCTCTTCCCACATGAAGCTGACTGCAGTATCCCTACCCGCTTGGGTCCCCAGAAAGCTTAAGGACCACAGGCTTTCTGTCACAGCCTTGCTGCCTCTTGGTCTCCTAGACCCATCCCGAGTGCCACCTTGGTGACGCATGGGTGGCGGTAATGATGCTCTCCACATTCCACCCTCACAAGCCCTGGACAGTCAGTGCTGCCGTTTCAACCTTTGACGGGGTGTCACGGACCCCTTAGAGAATATGGGTCCCTTTTCCTTAAATAATACACACAGCATATTGGGCTTACTTTGTGGGGATCCAAGCACTCCTCAGGACCCTATCCAGCCAGTCCCTCGGGATCCAGAGATGCCGAGTAAGGACTCTGGTCCTGTGGGTACCACGGCACACATCAGAGAAGCAGATAAGCAAAACCCAGCCACAGACACGAACACAAGATGAATGAAGTCCCAGGTGATTCTCTGATCAAAGAACGCATGGAATGCCGAGGGAATGAAAGCAGGAGCACCTCAGAATTCAGCCTGGTGAGTGCGGCCAGACGGCCTCACAGAGGGGGGAGCGAGCAGGACTCGGCCAGGAGGAAAGGAGGACAAAGGGGCCTGAGGGGGCCCAGCACCCCTGTGCTGAGGGGGCCACCACCCCTGTGCTGGGTGAGGGAGGTGGCTGTTCTGTAGGCATCTCTTGTGTTTCACACAGACCCCTGGGAGACGCCTCCTGTTCAGTTCAGTCGCTCAGCTGTGTCCGACTTCTTGCGACCCCGTGGACTGCAGCACGCCAGGCCTCCCCGTCCATCACCAACCAACTCCTGGAGCCTGCTCAATCTCATGTCCATTGAGTCAGTTGGATGGTTGGATGCCATCCAACCATCTCATCCTCTGTCGTCCCCTTCTCCTCCTACCTTCAATCTTTCCCAACATCGGGGTCTTTTCTAGTGAGTCAGTTCTTCACATCAGGTGGCCCAAGTATTGGAGTTTCAGCTACAGCATCAGTCCTTCCAATGAATATTCAGGACCGATTTCCTTTAGGATGGACTGGTTGGATCTCCTTGCAGTCCAAGGGACTCTCAAGAGTCTTCTCCAGCACCACAGTTCAAAAGCATCGATTCTTCGGTGCTCAGATTTCTTTGTATTCCAACTCTCACATCCATACATGACTACTGGAAAAACCATAGTCTTGACTAGAAGATGGACCTTTGTTGGCACAGTAATGTCTCTGCTTTCTAATACGCTGTCTAGGTTGGTTAGAGCTTTTCTTCCAAGGAGCAAGCGTCTTTTAATTTCATGACTGCAGTCACCATCTGCAGGGATTTTAGAGCCCAAGGAAATAAAGTCTGTCACTGTTTCCATTGTTTCCCCACCTATTTGCCATGAAGTGATGGGACCAGTTGCCATGATCTTAGTTTTCTGAATGTTGAGTTTTAAGCCAATTTTTTCACTCTCCTCTTTCACTTTCACCAAGAGGCTCTTTAGTTCTTCTTTGCTTTTTGCCAGAAGGATGGTGTCATCTGCATATCTGAGGTTATTGATATTTCTCCCGGCAATCTTGATTCCAGCTTGTGCTTCATCCAGCCCAGGCTTCCACATGATGTACTCTGCATATAAGTCAAATAACAGGGTGACAATACACAGTCTTGATGTACTCCTTTCCCAATTTGGAACCAGTCTGTTGTTCCATGTCCAGTTCTAACTGTTGCTTCTTGACATGCATACAGATTTCTCAAAAGGCAAGTCAGGTGGTCTGGTCATCTCTTTAAGAATTATCCACAGTTTGTTGTGACCCACACAGTCAAAGGCTTTGGCATCATCAATAAAGCAGAAGTATATGTTTTTCTGGAACTCTCTAGCTTTTTCGATGATCCAGCAGATGTTGCCAGTTTGATCTCTGGTTCCTCTGCCTTTTTTAAAACCAGCTTAACATCTGGAAGTTCACAGTTCACATACTGTTGAAGCCTGGCTTGGAGAATTCTGAGCATTACTTTACTAGTGTGTGAGATGAGTTCAATTGTGTGGTAGTTTGAGCCTTCTTTGGCATTGCCTTTCTTTGGGATTGGAATGAAAACTGACATTTTCCAGTCCTGTGGCCACTGCTGATTTTTCCAAATTTGCTGGCATATTGAGTGCAGCACTTTCACAGCATCATCTTTTAGGATCTGAAATAGCTCAACTGGAATTCCATCACCTCCACTAGCTTTTCCCACAGGGGCAGGGGCTCTGGGTGCAGCAGACCTGGGTGTGGCATAAGCCCTCTTGGAGGAGGTCGCCATTAACCCACCACAGAGCCACCAGAACCTACACAGGACTGGGGAACCAGACTCCTGGAGGCACAAACAGAACCTTGTGCACCAGGACCCAGGAGAAAGGAGCAGTGACCCCACAGGAGACTGACCCAGACTTTCCCTGAGTCTCCGGCGGAGGCATGGGTCTCCGCCGGCGGTGGCCTGCTGCAGGGTCGGGGCCGCTGAGTGTAGCAGACCCTGCACGGGACCTTTTGAGGGAGGTGCCATTATCTTCATTGCCTCCACCATAGTTTGGCCTCAGATCAAATAACAGGGAGGGAACACAGCCCCGCCATCCACAGAAAATTGGATTAAAGATTTACTGAGCATGGCACCTCCCATCAGAACAAGACCCAGTTTCCCCCTCAGTCAGTCTCTCCCATTAGGAAGCTTCCATAAGCCTCTTATCCTTCTCCATCAGAGGGCAGACAGACTGAAAACCACAGTCACAGAAAACTAGGCGATCTAATCACATGGACCACAGTCTTGTCTAACTCAATGAAACTAACCCATGCCATGTGGGGCCACCCAAGATGGATGGTCATGGTGGAGAGGTCTGACAGAATGTGGTCCATTGGAGAAGGGAATGGCAAACCACTTCAGCATTCTTGCCTTGAGAACCCCATGAACAGTATGAAAAGGCAAAATGATAGGGCACTGAAAGATGAACTCCCCAGGTCAGTAGGTGCCCAGTGTGCTACAGGAAATCAGTGGAGAAATAACTCCAGAAAGAATGAAGGGATGGAGCCAAAGCAAAACCAACACCCAATTGTGGATGTGACTGGTGATAGAAGCAAGGGCCAATGCTGTAAAGAGCAATATTGCATAGGAACCTGGAATGTCAGGTCCGTGAATCAAGGTAAATTGGAAGTGGTCAAACAGGAGATGGCAAGAGTGAACATCAACATTTTAGGCATCAGTGAACTAAAATGGCCTAGAATGGATGAATTTAACTCAGATGACCATTATATCTACTACTGTGGGCAAGAATCCCTTAGAAGAAATGGAGTAGCCATCATGATCAACAAAAGAGTCTAAAATGCAGTTCTTGGGAGATGTTTAGGGGAAGTGAATCAAGCCCATTGGCCAAATGAGGAAACAGATCATTACAATTTAATGATGCCTGGACTTGGAAGTTCTCCCCTGGAGTAAAGGGCATCCACCATCTCCTTCTTTGCATCTCCAGCCCCATGAATGGCTGACATCCATAGGCCGCTGAGTTCATGGGATAAATAGAGCTAGGATCTTTCCTTCAAATACTAAATGTATTGCTGTATCCCTCTAGACTCTGCTATGCAAACACCTTCACAGCCTTGAAGAAGAGATGCCATCAGTTCCAGATTGCAAGACTGGGGAAGTTTGGAATTGGTAACACATTTGGTAGCTGATGAATGACATGCAAATGGAGATGGACCAAACAGAAGTGACGATGTCTTTACGTTATCAGCAAAGGTTTGCCCAGAAATTCAAGGTCAAATTCTTTTAACAGTCCAAACCTCAAGACTTTGCCACAGCTGGTCTTAGTGCTCCCCTCAGCCCACTCCAGTCAGGCTTCTGCACCCCCTCAAAGGAGGCTCCTCTGGTCCAGGCCCCCAGCGGGCTCCATGCTGAAAACTCATGGACATTCCTTGGTTACTTTACGAGCTCTCCCTGCAGCTTTGGATGCAGATGACTGTTCTCTCTTTCCTGGACCACTTTCTCCCTTGGGGGTCCGGGACACCTCACTCCGTCGTCTTTCTTTATATCTGGGGGCTGCTGCTTCTCCATCTCTCGCTGGTTTGCTTCTCTGTCTCTGAGTGCACAGGGCCCGCTCTGGTGCTCTTTGCTTGCCGCCCGCCCCCCCGGGTGTCATCTCATCCAGGCCATGGCTTTAGGCCCATCCATACTCTGTTGACCTCCAAGGGTAAATCTCTTGGTTCTGACCTCTCCCCAGGACCCCAGATTTAGCTTCCTCTGCTCCTCTGACTGCTCTATCGTCACATCCTAGCAGCACCTGGAACTTAATATGGCTGACAAAAAAACCCTTCTGACCTTCTCCTCCGGGTGCCCCCCCAGTCTCAGTAAGCCGCACCATTCCACATCCGGTGGCGAAACTGTGAAGCCAGGCGCCATCCCGAATCTTGTCTTTCCCTCCCCCTCCTCATGTCAGCCAGCCCTTTGAGCTCTACCTACAAGTCACAGTGGAGTTTCTTTGCCCTTCCATCATCTCCGCTACCACAGTCCTGATCCTCACCCAAGCCACAGTTAGCTGAACTGTTCTAAAAACCCTGCTTCCAGTCTTACCTCCCATGGTCCATTCAACCAGACATGATCTTTTAGTAAAGGTAACCAGATCCTGCTAGTACCCTGCTTAAAAGTCCTCCAAAGCTTCCTGATGCCCTTAGAACCACTCCAGACCCAATGGCTTGAAGCTTGAGGCCTGTGTGAGTGGTCCTTCCGCGTCCCCTTCGCTCCCTTCATTCCGGCCACGCAGTGGGCTCTCCTTCTGCCCCTGAACATGCAAAGCTCGGCCCCAGCACAGGCCACTTGCCTTTGCTCCTTCCTGGGCCAGAGTGCTCCATTTCCCCCTCGCAGCATGCCGGGGTGCTTACTGCCTTTGAGCTCTCAGTTTGAACGGGAGTCTTTTCCTGACCATACAATCCCTTTGTATCCCATCAGTCTACTTTAATGATGTCTCCGCCCTTATCATTTCAGGCTTCCCAGGTGGAGCCAGTGGTGAAGAACCCACCTGCCTGCAGGAGACATAAGAGACTTGAGTTTGACTCCTGGGTTGGGAAGATCCCCTGGAGGACAGCATGGCAACCTATTCCAGTATTCTTGCCTGGAGAATTCCCACGGACAGAGGAGCCTGGTGGGCTACAGTCCACAGAGTCACAAAGAGTTGGACATGACTGAAGTGACTTAGCACACCCTTGTCATTATCTGGTGTCTTCTTGCTTGTCTTTTTAGCTGCCTCCTGGTCCCCCAGTAAATTCCATGATTTTGTTGTCTTGTTCCTTGACTTGTTCCCAGTGCCTCGAGGCATCTGACTTATCACCATGTGCTGAACGAATGTTGAATGAATGAATGGAGCAACTCCTCTACCAGTTTCCCAAACTCCGGGACTTGGTCCTGAGGTTTCAGTCCAGAAGACTCTGATGCAGTAACTGTAGGATGAGGCTCAGCTGTCGGTATGCTTTTAATAGCCCCTCTGAAATGGCACCCCGCTCCAGTACTCTTGCCTGGGAAACCCTATGGATGGAGGAGCCTGGTGGGCTGCGGTCCATGGGGTGGCTAAGAGTTGGAGCGACTTCACTTTCACTTTTCACTCTCATGCATTGGAGAAGGAAATGGCAACCCACTCCAGTGTTCTTGCCTGGAGAACCCCAGGGACGGGGGAGCCTGGTGGGCTGCCGTCTGTGGGGCTGCACAGAGTTGGACACGACTGACGCGACTTAGCAGCAGCAGCAGCTGAAAATTCTAAAGGGCAGAATAGACAGCTCCTACTCCTTCGCGACCAAACTTCCCTTCAAGACCAAGGATCAGGGTCGCAAGAGCAGCAATTCACGCCGTGACCTCTAGAGGGAGCTTAAAGCTGCTCCCATCACTGCACCCCGCGGAGTAGACGTCTGACAGAGGTTCAGGACGGACACAAGCTATAGCTGAGGGTGGAACTGAAAGACCGCAATGGAACTAGACTCAGAGAGATGCTTGCTTCCTTCCTATGTGTCATTACGTTTATTCTGCAATCAGCTGTCCTTTGGTGGGCCTTCTCTCTGGTACTGTCTCTCTCCTCTTATGTGACGGGTGTGGCAAAATTAGACATGGCACCGTCCTCATCAGGAAAAGCCTGCCCCTTTGGGAGGTCGGGGGGAGGATGGAGACGTGGACAAGCCAGCTCAGCCAGCTGAACCCTGGCTCGGTGAAGACGGCTTCTTGTCTCCCTTCATCCCTCCACCATCGCCCCCAGACCTTGGATCTGTAAGACCTGAGAGGAGGGGAGCAAGGGCAGCCAGATTGAGTGGCTGCCAGGCTGGGCGCCAAGCCGGAGGGCCAAGGAGCGATGCAGCCCAGTCCTCTGGGACTTGGGCCCCGGTCTGCACTCATCACCAAGAGTATACCTGCCTTCCTGCCCTTATGATATCATCAGACTGTAATGACCCTTTATAATCATCATTTTCCTTTTTGTTTCAGACAACAAAACATTGTCAAGGACTGAGGCTGACAGAGAGCCAATGCCAGTAAAGCCATTCTGAAATAACTTCTTGTTTCAGGGAGAGCTAAGTGAAAGTGAAAGTCACTCAGTCATGTCTGGCTCTCTGCGACCCCCATGGACTATACAGTCTATGGACTTCTCCAGGCCAGAATACTGGAGTGGGTAGCCTTTCCCTTCTCTTCACCAGGGGGTTTTCCCAAGCCAGGGATCAAACCCAGGTCTCCCACATTGCAGGCAGATTCTTTACCAGCTGAGCCACAAGGGAATCTCAGAGAGAGCTAAGATCCATTGAAATGGTTTAGCCATATGATAACATTTCCAAGAATTAAGTCCAGTGAGTTCATCAGCTTAACAAAATAGTGACAAAGAGGGTACAAGCTTTAAGTATCCTCTCTGCCCGTCTTTGTTGGCAAGGCAGGTGGTAGGATGCAACTCCGGGAATCTCATCGCGGCGGTCCTCCCACAACACCTTCCACTCTCATTTCATAACTTCTCTCTGGATCCCTTGTTACCAAGAGACACGAGAGGACAAATGGTTACCGTTTCTGAACCGCTCCCATGAGCTTTTGTTGGGTGGAATAAAAGGACTGCAGTGGCACTGGGCTTGTTTCGTTGTGGACATTATCTCATTTATGCCTACAATGTATGTGGTTTCATGCCCAATTTCAGATGAGGTTTCTAAAGCAGAAAGGTTAGGTCACTGCCCAAAGTCATGTGCCCAGCCTCCGGGCTTAATCCTTTCTCTAACGGCTCAGAGCAGCCATAAACCCTCACTGCAGAGGCAGCCAGCAGAGCCCCAGAGCAGGACCTCACCCCAGCCAAGCAGCATTGTGGAGGAGGCATCTCTGACCATGAAACAAACACCCAGGCGCAGCCTCCCCACAGGGGGGAAGAGGCGCGGTAAGGGGCTTCTGAGAGCGGCGTGCCCTTGCTTGTGGCAGATCGCCCCTCTGTCCAGCACATGGCTCTCACTGCGGCCTTGTAACCTGGGCCCAGCGCAGCTCTTGGGAACAAATTGTGAAGGAAAGAGACGAAACAAAGGAAAGATGATAAAATAAAACTGCTGTGAAAGGTTAAATTCCCAGGATTCTCTGTGGTCGTTTAATGGATTTCTATGATAGTAACAGACCTTTGGTTTTGCCTGCCGGGCAGGTGACCTCCAAGTAAATGAGTTTAGACAGCATTCCCAAATGAGAAACGTTCCTTTCCCTCCAACCCCACACTCCATCAAGGCCCCTGAGTATACAGAGACCCGCACTCAATCCCCGAGCAGACAGATGTCATCGGCTGGACACAGAAGCTGATATGGAAGTGCGCTACCTGGCGTGGTCTGTCAAAATGTGTATTTCTACCTCTAATATCTGTTCACGTAACAAACATTTACTGAGGTGACTCTCCACTAGGCGTTGTGGATGTAATGGGGAAAAGACGTGGCCTTGGTGGTTGGGATGCTCGCAATCCAGTGGACCGGCAGGTGTTTGGACCTAATGAGATAGAAGTTGGAGTGCAGACACCCCCAACCCCAAGAGGAATCGCAGAGAAGGAAGTGTCTAGAACTTCCTGCAGAAGTCAGGGGAGGGGCAGCGTGAGCCAAGGCGCAGTCTTCTTGGATGTCTGTGTCTTCATCTGAAAAACAGGCTTCACGATACCACCAGCCTCAGTGTCGACATGAAAATGAAATGTTAAGGAAGTGTTACTCAGTCATGTCTGACTCTTTGCGACCCCACAGACTATAGCCCATCAGGCTCCTCTGTCCATGGAATTCTCCAGGCAAGGATACTGGAACGAGTAGCCATTCCCTTTTCCAGGGAATCTTCCTGACCCAGGGACTGAACCTGGGTCTCCTGCACTGCAGGCAGATTCCTTACCAATTGAGCTATCAGGGAAGCCCTGTGTTCTAGAACCAGGTCCCAATCTTAATGCAAAATCGGTTGCTTGTTAAGTGGCTGCCTCCTATTGGCCAAGTGTGGGATCTGCACCCTTACCCTATCAGCCACTGTCTATTTTGCAGGTAAAAGTAAAGCTATGTGCCCAAGCTCTGGAGAAGACCGAGAAGCTCAAATCTGGGAGGGGGACCCACACAACAGTGGAGAAAACGTGGGGAGATGACCATGATACCAGGTCCTCAGGGGCCTGAAAACTTCCCTGATGTCTTCTCTGTTTTCAAAGACGTCTTTTGAGAATGAGAATCTTTCTTCTGTCCCCTCATTCCCTGCAAACTAGTGATGGTAAGTTACACAACAAACAATTCACTTTTTCTGAAATTCACTGTAGGGTGAGTTTGCCTAGAAAACTGGCTCAAAGAGCAGTCACTTGCACTCCCTTGTCAGGAAGACACGGGATAGTCCAAGGAGGGGCCATGACATTTTTTTCAATTATCTACAGCAGGCTGTCCATTATGTGGTGATGGAAATCTTCTATACCTGCTCTGTCCAATGCGGTGGCCACTAATCACATGTGGCAAGTCTGACTGAGGAAATGAACTTCTAATTTAACCTGATTTAGTTAAACTTAAGTGTAAATAGTGACCTGTGACCAGTGGCTGCCACAGTGGACAGCACAGACCCAGGGGCTCTGACCACGTGTACTTTCTTGAGTCTCTTCTAGAGTTTCATCATCTTTGTCTGTAGTTTGGCTTGACCTCGGGGCAAAGTGTCCAAGGCACAGGCCCTTGCCACCTCCTCCTATTTCCCTGCTCACCTACCCCAGCCCTAAGGACTCCGTAAGCCAAGACTTTCCCCAAATGCTGAGCCAGAGCTCTTGTTGACCCTGAGGGAAGGATCCCTTTTGCTTTGCACCACTCCATCAGCTCCCCCAATTTACCCAAAGAATCCAAAGCGTTCGTTACACTTCTGAAGGCTTAGGATGACCCCACTGCTAAGCTCTTGCCTTCAGGACCAGAGGGGAGGGCTGAACGGGACACATGTTTTGGGTCATTTTGCGCCCACTGGGTGGAGTGTGCAGAGGCAGCCTCATCACAATGACCTGCTTTTCCCGACTAAAGGGCTTGGAGACACAGCCCTGGCTGGGCCTGTGTGATCTATTCATCTCCTTCCAAGCCGGGCTCTGTGAGCTCATTCATGGAGGCTGGGCAGAGGAAGCTGGGGAGGGGAGCAGACACCCGTGCAGAAAACAAACAAAACAACACCGCTCCGCAGCCCCCTGTTCGGGGTGGGAGCAGGGGCCGGGAAGACGGGGCGGGGAATGAAGCTCTGGGGCTTGCCTAGGGGGATCCGGCCGGGAGGGAGACCCGGGCTGCCACCGAGGCTTCTCCCAGTCCCTCCAGGGGCCCCGCCTCGGTCTCGGCTCCCGGAGCCCCCACTGCGGTCGGCTCTCATCTCCGGACATTCGGCCGGCTCCTTGCGAGAGGAGGGGACGGTGAGGGGCGGCCAGAGCCGCCGCAGGAGGGAGAGGCCTGGCCGCCCGGAGCTGCTCCCCGCGGTCTGCTCCCGGCCGGCCTCTGCCCCAGCCCCACCGCCACAGACAGGCGTGCGGGGCTCCCCGGGTCCCGGGGACAGCGCCCCATCGGGGAGCCGCTTCCGCACTCCAGCCACAGAATCAGACGCCAGTGCGCGATTTGCATGTGATTTGCATACATCTGCAACCCCCACCCCACCCCAACTCCAGACGCTGTCAGGTCAAAGGATGTGAAACGAAATAAAATAAATTAATTAGTGCACCCTCCCGTAGCCCAATATGCAGGGCCCGACACCCGTAAGAGACATAACTGGTTTTTAAAGCAGTCGATGGGATCACAAGGCAGGATGGAGGTCGGGGAGGTGGGGCGGTGTGGTGAACGGAGTGGGGGGTGCTCAGCATTGGGGCAGAGAGGGGGGAAGGGGGTCTCTGTCTGCCCTGGAACCTGGGCAGCCCCGGTTTTCAGAGCACGCAGAGGTGAGCCACGTGGGAGGCTGCTTGCGGCTCCCCACACCTGGGGCTGGCACTCCGTTGCCCCCACCCCGGCAGCCACCCCTGCAGGGAGATTTTCACCACTGACGCAGGAACATTCTATTTCAAACAAGAGTGAGGATAGTTGCTCCAAGGGATGGGGGATGCAGTGAGATGCCTACTGGTATTTTCCTGTTTCCCAGACGCCTCCCATCTTCACCCCTATTGTTCCCACTGGGTCTCCGCGTTTCTCTCTGCCGGGCGGGCCAGCCTCTCACTACCCCTCACTCCACGGAGGGTCGAGCAGAGACGCAGTGCCATCGTCGGCAGCGAGCGGAGTTAATTTATCGCAGCCCTCTGCCAGGTGCTAATGAGACGCTCACAGCGCGTGTCAGCCAAGCGGTTCCCGTATCATGTAAATACGCCTCTTAGCGATGCGGTTCGCGGCACTATTTACCATATGCCTTGACTTCCTCTAGGCCCCAGCGATCTCTCCAGGAAGGAAACCTCACCTGAAGCTGGGGCCCTCCGGGGAATCAAATGTCAGATTCACACCTGTGGGTCCCGGGTGGCTGTGAGCTTGGACGGAGGGTCCTCGGAGTGACTCTAAATGGGAGGGGCTACAACGCTAAGATGGAGAAGAGTGATGTTGGTTAAAAGGAACCCGGGTCACAGCGCCCAGCGTAACCACAGCGATCAGAAAATGATGACTCAAAGGCCGAAAATGGAGAAGGCACAGTATGGAGGGAATGGTTCAAAGCAAGGCTGGACCGACAGCAAGGAGGCTGAGGCGCCCAGGTCTGAGCCAAGGCTCGGATGGTGAGGACTCCCCAGCAGGATCCTCTGAGGCTGGCTTTCCTTGCTCCGCACCGGTGGGTGTGGCGGTAGCTTGAAGAGCTCGGGGACACTTCCAGATGCGTGATCACCAAGATGTGCTCACCCAACCCCCACCTCCCACCCCCTCTCCACTCCACACCCCCTACCTCCAGGGCAATTCCACTTGACTGTATCACCCACTGGCTTCACTTTGAAGAAAGGGCAACGCAACTTAGCAGAGGGTGGTTTTTGATCAGCGGCTGGCAAACTATGGCCAGTGGACCAACACACCTACAGCCCATTTTTGTGTGACCCGTGAGCCCAGAGTGGTGTTTTACCTTTTTCAGTGGTTGAAACAATAAAAAAGGAGAAGGCTGTGTGACACATGAAAATTACACAAAATTCAAGGGTCCGTAAGTAAAATTTTACGGGAACGCTGCCATGCCCTTCCATAGACATGCCGTCTGTGGCGGCTTCTGCGCTGGAACAAGAACTGGGTAGCTGCAACAGAAACCGTACGGTCCCCCGAGAGGAAAGTGTTTACTATCTGGGCTTCACCGAAGGGTTTTGCCAAGCCCTGTTGTAGCTCGTAGAAGGGGAGCTCTCCACCCACCCCATTCCCAGGATGGCGGTACCCTGTTCTTTGCACACCTGGGTGCCACACGGCAAGAACGTCAATGCCAACTCGAGCTTCTCCGGGGCCCAGCCAGCCTCGACGTCTTGTGGCAAAGCGAGACCAGGCTGGGATGCCCGGTCCAGACACACAGATATCTCTCGGCGGTTACAAAGGCCAATACTTTCTCCCAAGGCCCAAAGCTGGTTCTCCTGTGGCCAACGCCAGGGCCCTGGGAAGGTGGGCATCTGCTCATCTCTATCAACATCCCTTCTCAGATCCCCTTAGACCTGGGGTGACAGACACCAGTCCTGTGTGTAATCAGATTAGAAAGCAGACTACATCTGTAATTTGATTTTTAAGAAGGCAGGAAGCTGTCCTGTTCTCTCTCCTCTGCCAAAAGCATTACCCAAATCCTCATGCCCCAAATTTCACCCTTCAGCGTTCTTTAATTACGCTGTAGTCAGTGCGTTCAGTGTTGGTAACTAGGACTCAGCTCAGAGGGGGTTTCCTGAGCATAAGGGCATGTGAGGGCATCAGAGATGCCAGGACAAGATAGCCTCTGAGGTCAGAAGGGAAGCCTGGGCAGAGGGATCTTCACGGAGGGATTCGGCGAAGGACGGGGTCAGGCGAGGGCACAGGACAGCGCAGGGCTGGTGAGGGCTGAGGGCATCGCTGGCCCCGAGGCTCTCCCCCCGGCCCGGTCAGAGGCGCGCGCGGGGGCGCCGCCGAGGTGACTTACCCGGTACCACACGATCTCACGCATGCGGCCATCCGTCTTGAAGTTGCACTTCAAGGTCACGGCATCACCAGCCACCACGGGCGGGAGGGGCTCAATGTTGACAGTCAAGTAGCCTGTGGAGGAGAGGGGAGAGGGTGGTGAGGCTGCGGGCCGCCCCGGGGGCTGGCGCACGGTGGGCCGAGGGGGCCTGCCCGGCTGCAGGTGGCGCTGCCCGCCCTGCAGTCCGCGAGAGGGGCCAGGAGAGGGGCCACCTCACTTCCTCCTCCTGCTGCCTCCCTTCCCGGGAGCCTCCCCGGCCCTCCGGGATCCCGTCAGCCCTGCAGACACTCCTTGGGATGAACTGTCCCGTGAAAGCAGGCCTTGCTGACTCCTGAAGGAAGCGCTTCGGTGTGTTTCTGTAAGATGTCCCAGGCCTTCCAGCCAACACTGCTCCTCCCCCCTTCTTTTAGAAAGCTGTAATGTGCATACATTTCCAAGGGGGCTCCGATGGTAAAGAATCTGCCTGCAATGCAGGAGACCCAGGTTTGACTTCTGGGCTCCTCCCTGGAGGAGGGCATGGCCACCCACTCCAATATTCTTGCCTGGAGAATCCCAGGGACAGAGGAGCCTGGCGGGCTACAGTCCATGGGGTCGCAAAGAGTCGGACAGGACTGAGCAGCTAACACTAGCATTTCCAAACCTGTTTGAACATGGGTCCCTTGGCCAACCCTTAAACCCCATCAGTATCCCACGCACCCAGACCCTGGAACGCTGATTTGGTGTTCTAGGTACTTCTCCATTTCCAACCTCAAAAAATTTCTCCTGATGAGCGAGGAAGAGACCTGGGAAGCTGCTGTTTTTCTTCCTGAACCCCCGAACCCCATCACACACACCCTGCAACCCCGGGCCACGGTGGGGGTGGGGGTGGTGGGAATGTGATGGGCTGACGACCTGGGAAGGAGTCTCGGTTGTCCGCAAGCACAGACGGCATTTCTCACACACCAGCTGTCCCCGGAATCCCTGCCCAGCTCCTAGGAGCTGGGGCTCTTCTCCTGGTAGACACTCCCTGGCAACACTGATGTCTCCTCATCTAAGTCCAGCCTGCCGAGTCCTCTGACCCCCGCCCTGCCTCCCAGAGCCCCATCCTGAGGGCAAGGAACCCACTAAAGCTTGGCGGGGCTCATCGGATTGGCTTCCTGCCGGTTGATATCCAACCATTGATCTAATGGATCAATCCAGTCCGATTGTCTTAATGAGGAAACTAGCCAGAATGGGCTCAGGGATTTCAATTGTGCAGGCAACCTGAGCTGATGGGGCCCAGGGGTCTGACCCGTGCCTGGAAGTTAATGGTTACAACATTCTGCGGGAAAAAAAGAATCGACCTCAAGAGGCTCAATTTGGAAGCTGGAGGACGACTCGACTGGTGTGGTCCAAAACTTCAGTTCCCAATGCCCAGGGCAAGGGAGTGAGGTTGAGGCTCACCCCAGGTGGCCTCTAACTTAGACCAAAGGTCAGGCTCGCAGGGAGCCCCAGAGAACACATGGCCCACGTGAGCAGTGACCGAGCTAACTGGAAGGAAGCACCGTCTTCTGTCCCCTTCTCTCCTCATTTATTCTGCCCCAGATTTTGCTCCCACCTGCTCTGAGCAGGCCCTGGGCTGTATCCAGGAAGCAGAGTGGCATGAGCATTGCCTTGCTCTCTGGAAATGGACAGTGGAGGGGTAGATTCACAACACGACCCCACTGGACTAGGGTGATGACAGGTGACCGTGAGGGACTAGGGGAGGGACGAGGGGAAACCTGACCCAGCGTGTATGGTCAGCGATGTCCCCAAGCCCAGCGGGTGCCGAACCACGACGAACAAGGAGGTCGCCTGCCGGAGGATGAACCCCGGTGGGAGGGAGGATGCCGGGGCAAGCCAAGTGTGATACGGTAAGAGTGGTTCCCATCTCCATGGCACCTGTTCTGTGCCAGACACTGGACTCCGTGCTTAATACACACTCACTCACTTAATTGTCATGACAATCCTAGGAGAGAGGAGCTAGGATTATTCCAACTTCTCACACGGAAACAGAGAGGCTAAGTAACCTGCCAAGATCACATAGCTATAAGTGGCAGAGCTGGGATTCAAACCCAGACCTTCTGATTATTATGGCTGCCATTCTGCCATGCTGCCCACAGCTAATGACAGACGCAGTGAGGATGGTCCAGCAAACACTTCCCATCCAGCCCTGGGGGGAACAAGGGTGTGTTGCTGGGGGGAGGGGACATGACAGGAGACCAGGACCGGATCCCCTTCTTTATGGTTCCCAGCCTTGACCCAATGCCCACATTTCCAGTGGGGCTACTTAACCCTGGGGTGGAGGGGCGTCTCACTTTTGGAACTACAATTGAGATGAGCATCATTTGTCCAGATGGCTGAGGTGCTCAAGACAAGAGAACGGTCCCTCCTACTGGAAGGAGACAGAAAGGACAGATTCTCAGATGCATAAATCTTCCAGCCAGCCCAAGGTGGGTACAGAGGGTCTATGCATGTGAGGCAGGCCGGGGGTGGGGGAGGCGGGCGGACACCAACTTGCAGGGTCACCATTTTCTGGTGAGCCATGACGGAATCACAGGTGTGAGTCCAGTGGGCATTGGAGGAAATGGTGGAAGCTCTGGTTTTTATTGAGAATCTATTCACTTCCAGTCAATCCTAAAGGAGATCAACCTTGAATATTCGTGGGAGGGACAGATGCTGAAGCTGAAGCTCCAATACTTTCGCCACCTGATGCAAAGAGCCAGCTCATCAGGAGAAGACCCTGATGCTGGGAAATATTGGAGGCGGGAGAAGGAGGCGACTCATTCCTCTCATTTGGTTGTACAGCAAAGTGACTCAGTCACACACACTCACACATACACACTCTCTCTCACACACTCACACATACACACACATATGCACACTCTCACACATACACACACATGCACACTCACACACTCACACATACATACTCTCACACACTCACACACACGTGCACACTCTCACACACACTCACACTCACACATACACACTCTCTCACACACTCACACATACACACACACTCACATACATGCACACACTCACACATACACACACTCACACA
>CM035293.1:52805843-52825459 GCA_020226075.1 Hydropotes inermis
CACACACTCACACTCACACACTCACATGCACACTCACACTCACACACCCACACACGCACTCTCACATACACACTCACACTGACACACACACTCACACACACACATGCACACACACGTGCACACACTCACACACACACACTCACACACACTCACACCCTCACACACACTCACACTCACACACCCCTTCTTCATGTTCTTTTCCACTAGGGTTTGTCACGGGGCATTGAATGCAGTTCCCTGGGCTGTACGGTAGGTCCTTCTTGCTTGTCCATCCTGTGTGTAATCGTTCGCCTCTGCTAATCCAAGTTCCCATCCTTCCCTCCCCCTCCCCCGGCAACCACAGGTCTGTTCTCTGCATAGAACAGGGCTCTTGGGGGCTCCCCTCTTTACTCTGTCCTCTGCTTTGTGGGGAGCACTCCTCGTGGGTCTCCTGGCTCTGATCCCAGGAGAGGATGAGATGAGATGGGGATGAGATGGTTGGATGGCATTACTGACTCAATAGACATCAGCTTGAGCAAACTCTGGGAAACAGTGGACAGGGAAGCCTGGAGCACTGGAGTCCATGGGGTTGCCAAGAGTCAGACACCACTTAGCGACTGAACAACAACGTCCACTTCCTGGTACTGTACCAGACACCAGGGATACAATAATGAGGACAGGCACATCCTGCTGACGTTCCAGCAGAAGAGACAGTAGCCACAGGAACAAATGATGGGAAATGTGCCCGGTGTAATGTGATGCAATATGTACTAAGTGTAATGAAGAAAAAGAGAATCAGGGTAAAGTAAAAGAGAGTCAAGGGAGAAGCGTTGATCTGGACAGGGTGCAACCCAGGAGGCCTTTCTGAAAGGGCCAGAGTGAAGGAAAGTGTGAGCCATGTGTGATTCTAGGGAGTGAGCATTGTAGATAGAAGACATCACACGTGCACAGGCCCTGAGGCTGGAGTGTGCTTTTGATTCTCCAGACAGGCAGTGGTGGGAAACTTTTTTGTACCATTGTGTCCTCTGAAGCCCATCCGTGACTGAGCATCTTGCAGGACCAGGATGAGGGTGGGCAGGTGAGGTGCCTAGGGTGCTGGATTTCAGGAGCCATTTGCTCCCCCTGCAGGACCCCGAGTCCCTGCCCTGCTGGAGTCCTCTGGAACAAGCACTAGCAAACACCGGCCTCAGGAAGTGACTGTGGCTCCCACTCCTGAAGTCTCCTTCCATGAAGTCACAGAGGCTGGGGGGTGGGGGTGAATTGCTCCCAGCTGAGGACCCTCCTCTTCTCAGACCCCCTGGGAGCAGCTGGGGCAGAGTAGGGGTAAGGCCAGGCCACAGAAGAGGGAGGAGGTCTCACTTCTAAGGATTAAAACCTCCTTCCCCAGGCACATGGCACTTCCTGGATATCCCAGAAATTTCCCTCCTACTTTTCCACTGGCTCTTGCGGCAGCCTGCCTGTGCCTCCCTTGTAAGATGCCGCAATTCCCACGTATGTCACACTGGAGGGGGACTGTCTGTTTGCACATCAGCCTCTCCGTCTGGAAAGTGAGTTTCATTAACATCAGTGGAGTATTGAAATAAGCGTGTGAGTGCTGCTTTTTGGGCTTCCTTCGGGGCAGAGGCAATCTCGGTCCTCACACCACCCCACGTACACTACTTCTGTGCCTCAAATGAAGAATGGCAGGTCAGAGGGAGGAAGGGCCTGGCTCAATACTGCTGCCAGGCCAGCAGCAAAGCTGGGATTTGGACCCAGATCTGTCTGACTCTGAGGCGAAGCTCTCCTTTGCTACCTCCCAGAGCAGTCATGAAACTTGCAGGTCACGTGAAGATTCGGGGGCTCACCTGTGATTGGCCGTTGCACCGACTGCATCTTCAGCAGAGGCCTGGCTCCCGGGGGGATGATGACCAGGGAGAGACAGAGCCTGCAGACACAGTGCTCTGGGGTGGGGTCAGGCCCCAGCAATGGACGGGGGCCCCCTTCCCTCCAGGCTTGAGAGCCTTACCATGAAGCTTGGGCTCTCTGGAGCTTTGCTAGCCAAGGCCAGGACAAGCCTCAGGCAATGCGTGGGCTCTAACTCTTGGGTCTGGAGGCAGGATCAATGGCTGGGAAGGGAGGGAAGAGAAGGTGGCAGGGTGACTTTCTGACCTATGTGCCAGGCGAGGATTGCATTACCCGTCAACACCTGGGTCACAGGTGAGTAATCACCTTCCCAAACACAGACACGCGCTGAGAGGGAAGAACAAGGGTTCAAGGCCAAGGAGATTTTTTTGCAAAAGAAAAACAGTGAAAGTTCTCTAGGTCCAGCGAACATTCAGTCAGCTCCTATTTCACAGGTTTTCGTCACCTTCTGAAGACTCTGCCTTGGTTCTTTTTCTGAAAATACCCTCCCCCACTTCCTCTGCTTCTCCTACCCACACCCTTTCACCAAATTTGAAGTCAGTTATTTGGTTCAAGTTCCTCACCCCATGATTCAGTCATCACCTGGGCAGGTTATGTGGCCACTGAGGCCTCAGTTTCCCCGTGGGTAATGCTGACGTCCCGCATGGTGAAGCATGTTTCAGGAGTTTGCTCATCGTGAGTCCTGCCCACAGTGGGCACCCCTGAGCCTCTTCCAGACCCCTATTCCCTTCCAGGCCCACTGCCCAATGGAGGAAGGGTGGTCCCTGGATGGAAGTGGGAGGAGTGGGATCTGACAGTTGGAAGCTAGTCAGAGTGGGAGACGGTTCAGGGCTGACCCTCGCAGCCAGGTGTCCCATCCGGACTGGGGTCAGAGCCAGGAGACCCACGGGGAGTCCTCCCCACAAAGCAGAGGGCAGGCTCAAGAGGGGAGCCCCCAAGAGCCCCGTTCTAAGCAGAGAACAGACTTGGGGTTGCCGGGGGGAGGGGGAAAGGGAGGGAAGTGTTGGGAACTTGGGATTAGCAGAGGCAAACTATTACATACAGGATGGGTAAGCAAGAAGGACCTACCGTACAGCCCAGGGAACTGTATCCAATGCCCCGTGACAAACCATCATGGGAAAGAACATGAAGAAGAGAGTGTGTGTGACTGAGTCACTTTGCTCTACAGCAGAAGATGAATGTGTCATAAATCAACTACCCTTCAGTAATTGTTTTAAACTAAAAAATAAATAAAATCATGCATACATTAAAAAAAAACCCTTCCGCCAGGACCCCCGAATCAAGCCCCCAGACTGGTGGGAAGGGCAGGGATGGGAGAGGGGCTCACGCAGCCGCCAGGAGTTAGGGGGCCCCGGGGAACAAGCCCAGGAGATGAGCTGTGGGCTCAGCTATGAGGCCAGCCGGCTCCGGAACCTCAGGTGGGCCGCCCCTCTGTCTGGGCCTGAGTTTTCTCATCCGCAAAATGAGGGGTGAACGGTACTTTGGGGTCTTCCGGCTCTGATCAGTCCATGTCAGCTGTTCACTGAGCTCAAATCCTGACACCGTCATTGCATATACGATGCGACTCCACTTCTCTGAGACGTGAACTCATCCATGAATCAGCCACCAGCTAAAGACGGAGCTCTGTCTTTCTCGGCATTAAACTTGCCACCAATCAGCCTTGATGTATGAGCCCCCCCACCCCACCCCCTAGCCCCCACCAAGCACGGTATCGAGAAGCAGGATCAGGAGTGGAAACGGATTCATCTTAACTAAGCAGTTCATTATCCCGCACGGGACCATCACTCTCGCCCTCTATCTCTGACAGCATTTATACCGCTCCCGTTAAGACACATTTAGCAAAATCGCAGGCAATATTTAGGAATCAGGCACCCTCCCAATGAAGTGATGACAAATGGCTCCTCTATCCCGAAACTCGCCTCGCGACGTCCCAGCATTGCCCCCCTCCCCTTTCCCAACTCAGGGTTGGGGGGAATGTGTCCAGAGGGCTGGCTCATGTCTGGCCCCAAGGGTAGAGGGCAGTCAGGGACGGCTTCCGTGGAGGGGGCACAGGCCCGCCTTGATTTAGCGAAAAGAGGCATGAATTATATCAGGGTGACCAGATGGCTCAGTCTGTCCAGGACCAAGAGCTTTTCTGGAACAAGTGCTTTCAATGCTAAAACCAAAAAGTCTCCAGCAAACCAAGACAAGTTGGTCACCATAGTTACAAGCCACCCATGGCCATGGCAAGGGCTAAATCACTAAACCTCTGCACCTGTTTCAGTCATAAGGGGATCCATCCCTCCCAGCTGCAGGCACTAGTGAGGGAAAACGCTGACCTCCCCAGCCCTTGTTCCTCGTGAATGTTTGCTAGATGCTGGCGCTACTGAGGGATGTAACTTGTGAGATCAGGCTTTGTCTTGAGCTTCCTGCATCCATGGATGCCCTTCAATCCTCCCCCACCAGCAGCAGCCAGAGTGCTTTCTTTAAAATATGCTCCCTGGCCTTGGAAGGGGCCCCCATAGCTTCCCATCACTCCATGGAAAGAGATGCAGATCCTCTGTGAGGTGAGCTGGCCCAGGCCTGGATCTCATGGCCCATCCAGGTCCTACCGTCTGCTCTTCATCATGTGTGGACTCTGGCTCCTCTCCAGGCCCAGCACAGGCATCCCCCTCTGTCCCAAGGCCTCACTCTTGCTCATCCTTCGAGGAGTCACAGAGGTCTCACTTACACAAGAAAACTCTCCTTGACTCGCCAGGTTATCACAGTACCCCCAAACACCCTTCCCTTTTGACCACTTAGGAAACCTGAAATTACTTGTAATGAGGTGTTCATTGTATATTCTCCATACGCAAGGCCACTAACTGTTTCTATCTGTGTTACCTGTGTGGCTAGAATAGTGCCCAGATCTGCATATGTATTGAAAGAAGAAAGGAATTGATTCTGCCCATCCTCTAGACTGCTCTGTGACAAGAGTGGGTGCTGTCCCCAGGGGCGTCTCATCCCTGTGGTCCGAGGCAGCCCCAGCCGAGGGGCCAAGACCCCGGATGTCTGCTGAACCTGCCTCCTGGACCACATCTGCTTGGACTGATGCCAACGTCATCTGAGAGCGTCCTCCAGGACTCCTCGCAGAGGTCAGGCAGGAAGCCCCCCTTGGTGAGTGGCCTCCCCATCAGGGATGGTAGGATACGAGACGTAACAGGGGAGTCAGCAGACAGAGAAGAGGGTAGAGCCGAGACCACAGGCGCGGGAGCCACGGGTAGAGGCTGCGGAATCCAGGCCCAGCAGCACTTGCTGGACCGGCAGGGCCCTGGAGCAGGGAAGTGGGCGGCCGTCTGCGCCAGGCGGCTGCTGGAGCTGGCGTGCTCAGGGCCAGGGGCCAGAGCTGCTGCTGCGTCTGAACAGGGCCCTGTCTCTCCTGGAACACTGTGCTGAGCTGGGGCCCTGTCTCCGTCGCTTCTCCCGTCGCCTACCCGCCAGCAGAGTTAACCAGGTACCTTGCAGCAGATGGGCTGTGTGTATACGTGCTGAGTCACTTCAGTCCTGCCTGACTCTCTGCGACCCCATGGAGCCCACCAGGCTCCACCTCTGTCCCCGGGATTCTCCAGGCGAGAATACTCGAGTGGGTTGCTGTGCCCTCCTCCAGGGGATCTTCCCAACCCAGGGATCAAATCCGTGTCTCCCACGGCTCCTGCATTGCTAGAGGGCTCTTAACTGCTGAGCCGCCGGGGAAGCTGCTGGTCTACTGCCCTGCATCCCAGTCGGTCTCTCTGTGCCCACCTTCACCCCTGCCCATCCCTCCGATTTCATTTCCCCTCGCCCTCTGCCTCCTTCACTCCACACACAGTGAACCCTGCTGATCCCCGACTCCTCCGAGCTCATCCCTACCTCAGGGCCTTTGCACCTACTGCTCCCACCTCTCAGAACAGTCTTTCCCTGGATGCTCACATGGCTCAAGTCCTCAATTCTTCCTCTGCTCAAATGCCTCTGCGGTGGGGAAACCTTTCCTAATCATCCTGTCTATATAAAATTGTATCCTTGTCATTCTCTCTCTACCCTGCGCTTCTCTTTTTAAAATATTTATGACTACTGGCTATATATTTATTTGTTTGCTATCTGCTGACATCTCACCCCCACCCCTGCAACTCCAGTACCCAACTGGGTCGCAAGCTCAACGCGAGCAGAGGCTTCGTGTGTGTGTGCGTGCGTCTCGATCCGTTTTCTTTTTCCTGTTGTTCAGGTCGGATCATTCCTGTTGATCTCTCCAAGTCTGCTGGCTTTTTCCTGTCCGCTGTACCTGTTACTGAGTCTACCCAGCGAGTCTTTAAATTCAGTTGCTGTGTTTTTCACTTCTAAAATTTCTGTCTGGCTCTTATTTATGTCCTTTATTTCTTTAAGGAAACTTTGTGTCATTTGTTTTCAGATGATCTGTGATTGTTTCTTAAAGTATTTGTGTTACCTTAAAGTCCTTGTTAGATAATTCCAGCATAGGTGTTAGTCTCATCATTGGAGTCTATGAATCATCTTTTCTCATTTGAGTTGAGATTTTTGCAGTTATTTGTATGTCATCATGCCATGTGATTTTTAGTTTGTGTCGTGAACATTTCAAGTATTACTTTGTGAGACTCTAAGGCTTACTTATATTAATTCTGCAGTAGTACTTTGAATTCTGGTGTTCTTCCCCAAACTGTCTGCTAGTATCTATGTTTCAGATTTTTCAAATAGATGTCCACACATTCTGTCTAGGTCTCATAGCTGAATTAATGGAAAATAAAAAGATGCTGGTCTTGACTCCATTTCACTATAACCAGAAATCCTTGGGTTTGTGGTTTTTAATCACTACTTTATCCCTTAGAAATTAGAACAGTTCCTGGCAATTAATAGTAGCTCAATAAATATGTATTAAATGAATTAAAAAAATAAGCAAACGAACATGTGGTGTCTGGCCGCTTTCAAAGGATATCTATAATTATTATCTCATTGATTATCATCGCAACCCTGGGGAATAACACTACCAGTTTGGAGTTATGGAGACTGCGGCTCAGAGATATGGAATGACTTTCTCATGACCACACAGGACGTGCAGCTCCCAGGGAGGCTGTCACCGGTGCCACGCGGCGGTGTTTGTCTTCATGAGATGGGGTGACCTCTCTTCTTCATGGGGAGGGGTGCATGGCGCTCCTGTTATAACGTGGAGATAAACCCCAGGCCTGCAGAAAGGGGAGGGTGGCGTGAAGATCAGGCTTGGCAAGAAGATCCTTTGATCTGAATCCACCAGTCTTCCACCACCCTATGGAAGGCCCCGTCGCTTTCTTCCACGTGGAGAAGCTGAGAACGGGAGTGGGTAGAGAGATGACGTGCCCAGAAGCACTTTCTTGAGGTGCAGTGGGGTCACACGCAGTTAGACCAGCAGGACACAGAACTTCCACAAGGGAGCAGGAGGATGACTGGCTGTCGAGGCCATTTTCAAGTTCAAAGCCAGCGGAAGGTTCTGGGAAGGCCGGATGATGGATCTGAGACCTTTCCTGGGACTGTGAGCAACCTGAGGCTGGGTGGGTGAATTTGTCCCCTCCCGTTCCTGACGCAGCCCTCTGAACTCGGCTCTGGACAGTTCCCGTGGCCCAGAGGTGCCTGC
Organism: Hydropotes inermis; assembly: GCA_020226075.1. Lineage (NCBI taxonomy): Eukaryota > Metazoa > Chordata > Mammalia > Artiodactyla > Cervidae > Hydropotes > Hydropotes inermis. The sequence goes on from CM035293.1 coordinate 52,813,339, forward strand.
CTTGTGTCACCCAAGTCAACACTTGTTGATTCAAAGTAACTAGAGAAGAGTCAAAAGCAATGGAACACCATATTTCTGTCAGAGGGCAGGGGCTGTTCTGCCATCAGACTAGACGTTCCCTGGGGACAGAGACAGTGTTTCACCCTCTTCTATGTCTGGGAGCGTAGACGTGGTGCAGAGAGCTCCCGGGACCCTTCTCCCTGGAGATCCGGCTTGGACCACGTCGAGACTTGACCTGGGGCAGACAGTCAGCTGGTGGCGGCCGCTCCACCAGCTCTGCTCCAGTCAGAGAGGACCATGGAAGTCAGGGCCGCAGGCTTCCTCACGCCACCCTCCCCTTTCTGCAGGCCTGGGGTTTATCCCCACGTTATAACAGGAGCGCCATGCACCCCTCCCCATGAAGAAGAGAGGTCACCCCATCTCATGAAGACAAATACTGCCGCGTGGCACCGGTGACAGCCTCCCTGGGAGCTGCACGTCCTGTAGTCACGACCGTAAGAAATATTATTAAACAGACCGATTACTTTCAGGTGGGTGCTGGGGGTTGTGTGAAATACACCCTCCCCTGCTGGGCTAGCAGGTGCTGTTAGCCCCCACCTCCCTGTCAGCAGAAACAAAGGTGGGACAGAGGGTGGAGGGGGCCTTTTAAGGAAAGAGAGCTTCTGAGCAAAGAGCAGAGGTTAATAGCTCATTTGTCTCCGAGATGGATCAATACTTCCTCTCCAATGGCTCCCAGGAGTGTGTCTGCCCTCCACCGATCCTGCCTTGGTGTGGGCCCTCACGCGTCCCCCCAGGACCCTGCACAGCCCCCTTGCTGGCCCCCAGTTTCCAGCCCTGTCCCTCCGATGCCGCCACCACACTGGAGTCTCCATGACATTTCTCAAACGCATGTGTGGTGACGCCACCTCTCTGGATAATGTCATGCAATTTCCCCACCCCATTGCCTTCCAATTCAGGATCAAGCTCAGCTTCTGTCATGGCCAGCCGGGCCCCTAATGATCTGGCTTCTCTCGGCCTCCCCAACTCAATCAGCCTCTCACTGTGTTTGCGCTGCCCGCGTGCCAGCCCTGCCAGACGCTCTCAGGCTCTTCTCTGAGCCCGTGCCATTTCCTCCTCCCGGATTGCCCTTTCGCTCTCAGCGCACCCAGGGAAACTTGCACACATCCTTCCAGGTTCGATGCCACAGTCACCCCATCCAGAAGTCTGACACTCCCTCGTTTGAGGACATGGCGGGAGCCCCCATCTAAGAACACAGCCCACAGTGAACAGCTTAGTCACAGCCGTCTACACTGCACTCTAAAATAACATAGGGTTCTTTGTGTACGTCTCTGCCATTAGCCCGGGAGTTTCTTAAGGCCAGGGGCCTGGCGTGCATCCTGGCAGGATATTTGGCGTGTAACGAGTGTTTCGGCCCGGGCGCTGCACGCATGAGGTAGTGAATGAGCTAACACACGAACACTGCACAGCCCAGGGCGCGGTGAGCGGTGTAGCCCTGGAGCCCTGCGGATTAGGCTGCTGCCCAGTGAACTGATGTCACATTTATGACCCACATCCTTCTTCGTCTACTAGTTGCCTTTAGAATTAATTCCAAAGCCCCTCCCCCACGCTCTAAGCTTGCTTCCCTCCAGCTCATCTCTTGCCCCTCTGCCTTTTTTCAAGCTGAGTCTCAGTCATTCTGAACTACTTAGAGCTTCTTAAATATGCTCTGTCTGGCTACTGGGTCCTGGCAGCTACCATCCTTTTGCCTGGAATACCTGCTCTCACTTTACCCCATCACTTCGATAAACCCTTCAGATCTTACTTTAGACACCATTTTCCCTAGAGGCTGCCCAACATACATCCTAACTCCACCTACCCTGCACCCTGAACCCCCAAATCATGGTTAAGTGCCCCTCTCGTGGCATCAAAAATAACCCTAACCTGTTACATGGGGTCACCTTTTTCTTTCTCTCTTTTGCCAGTTTTTCTGCAGACTGTGAACTGTGAGCTCCTGGGGGATGAGCTCCGAAAGCATGACTCGGTAACTTCACGCTGGCCAGGCTGTTGGCAATGAAGACATACTTAGTGAATGCATGAGTGGATAAATGAATGAATGGACCCATGGGTGAAGAAATAAAGTCTACAGACCTCTTCAGTTAGCCTCGCCTTGGCCACAACATCCAATTCTGTTGAGGCAGCAAGATTTTTCTTTTTTGGTCTTGCTTGATTATGGATTTATAGTCTAAATTTGAACCCTGGAAAGACATCTAGACAGGAAGGCCCCACCCTCAGACACATGGTTCTCACCTCCCTCAGCAGAAAGTCAGCTCGTTTCTGGGCCACCAAGGACCTTAAACATTTTACACCTTTACAGGGAGATGTGCCTGCCACGTTCAGGTGTCCAACGCCTTCCCAAACCTCCAGACTCTTCTGAAACACTCCCCCTCTGTGATTTCCAGCCAGCTAACCAAATTCCCTTCTGTCAGAGGCAATAGATGCTCGAAAGCTTGTAGTATTAATGTATTATTCATGACATATGTATTATTTATCATTAGTTTGTTTATTTATTATTAATTTGTGTTTCATTATTGATAATGATGTGGTTCTACTATTAATAAGAAGGCTTGGGAAAGCTGTTCTGTGGCACTCTGAAGACACCTGATGCTCCTCTGATGGATTCTCTGGAGGCTCTGGAGAGCCAGGGTGGGTCGTTCTTCTTCCCAGGTTGTGGGCAGGAGACACTGCGGCCAGAGAAGGGCAGAGCCTGCTCATGCGTTCCTCTTGCTCAGAGGTGCAGGCGAGGCAAGGTGACGCGACGGGGGAAATGGTCCATTAGGCAGCATGCCCTGGGCGACGGCGGGGCCAACTGCATAGGCCGCTGCGGAGCTGCCGCTGGGCCTGCCAGTCAAGCCTCCATCCGGGCCGGCTCGCCCAGGCCCCGGTGCCCAGGCTCACACTGAAGCTGTTCCTGCTTCCCTTGCACAGGCACCCGCCCGCTCCGCTATGAGCTTCCCAAATCACGTTTCCTTTTCCTCCCAGAGACTCAGCCAGACTACATCTCCCAGCCTCCCTTGCAGTCTGGCAGGGTCACGTGACTGAAACCTGGCAGAGGAATATGGCTTCCGGGCCCTGGAAATCCCCCGTGCCATCCCCCACACCCTCTCGCTGTATCAGCTGCCTGATGGGTGCGGAGGCTGGCTATCTGAACGACCAGATGGTGTGCAGTGTCCTTCTACAGCCCCCAACAGACAGTGATATGAGTGGAAAATAAAATGCTATTGTGTTAACTATGAAAGACCAGAGTACTGGAGCGGGTTGCCATTCCCTCCTCCAGGGGATCTTCCCAACCCAGGGATTGAAGCTGGGTCTCCCGCATTGCAGGCGGATTCTTTACTAGCTGAGCCACCACGGAAGCCCGAGAATACTGGAGTGGGTAGCCTGTCCCTTCTCCAGAGGATCTTCCTGACCCAGGAATCAAACCAGGACTGCAGGAGGATTCTTTAACAGCTGAGCTATGAGAAAAGCCCACTAATTATAAAAATGACTTTATAATAAATATATGTAATAAAAACAAACCTATGACAAAGAGAGTTTGTTGAAAAGCAGAGATGTTACTCTGCTGACAAATGCCTGTACAGTCAAGGATATGGTCTTCCCAGTGGTCACGTATGGTTGTGAGAACTGGAATGTAAAGAAGGCAGACTGCCAAAGAACTGATGCCTTTGAACTGTGGTGCTGGAGAAGTCTGCCAAGAGTCCCTTAGACATCAAGGAGATCAAACCAGTCAATCACAAGGGAAATTAACCCTGAATACTCCTTGGAAGGACTGAAGCTGAAGCTAAACCTACAGTATTTTGGTCATCTGATGCAAACAGCTGACTCATTGGAAAGGTCCCTGATGCTGGGAAAGATTGCAGGCAGAAGGAGAAGAGGGCATCAGAGAATGAGGTGGCTGGATAGCATCACTGATGCAGTGGGCATGGACTTGCGCAAACTTCGGGAGATGGTGAGGGACAGGCAGGCCTGGCGTGCTGCAGTCCATGGGGTTGCAAAGAGTCGGACACACTGGGTGACTGAACAATAACAATGTAATAAACACATAAATTATTAAAAGTAATAGTCACTGAGATTTTAAAGTGCTTTTTTCCAGTAGTTATTCTGCTAACACGTCCCACTACTATGTTGCACAAAGTATGTACTCAGTAGGTTCTTCATGAAAAAAAAAAAAGTGGACAGGCAGATAAATGAACAAGTAAGAAAATTAATCAGTGGGCTCAGCTACACTGACTTGGATACCCAAACCTTAGTTCTCCATCACAGAGTAGTGCAGGGAAGAGGTTTTTGTGATCTTGAACTGAAAGCGTTTTGTTGGTTAGATGATAAACTGAGGCACAGAGAAGGGACGGGCCCTGGCAGAGGTCACAGGGACAATCAACGAGCAATTAAAGAACGGAGCTCGGATCTCCCAAGCATGCCACACCATTGTCTTTTCTGCAAAGGCCTTTCATCTGATGGCCTGCTGTTCACCCTCTAGCGCTTTCTCAGTGTCCTTAGGGGTGGGTGAGGGGAATCATCATTTCTTTATCCCTGGGTCTGTCCAGCATCCAAAGACAAGCTGAGAGGAAAGAAGGATGAGAGACTGATGGGCTACAGGATGCCCATGAGATGCCCGACCAGCCATGCCCGTCCCCGGGCCAGGGCCACCAGGTCAGGGCTGATTCTGTAGCCAACCACGGGGAGCCCAGAGGAGCTAAAAGGAAAGGAAGCTGCTCCGGGCCCTGAAGCCAAAACCCAGGCTTACTTCTCAGTCTCCCACCGACAGAGGGCAAGCTCCTCTCCTCCTCTGGCCGGGCCTCTGTCATCCCACCTGAAAAGGGTGTATGGTGCTTATTTCTCAGGACAATGGCGATGCTGAGGTGGGACAGGAGAGGGCAGGGTGACCTGAAGAGCACGAATGGCAAGCTGTGGATATTGGCCGGGACCACCCCCAGGGGCTTGCCTGATGGCTCAGCGGGTAAAGAATCTGCCTGTAATGCAGGAGACACAGGCGATGCGGGCTCGATCCCTGGATTGGGAAGATCCCCTGGAGGAGGAAATGGCAACCCACTCCAGTATTCTTGTCTGAAAAATGCCATGGACAGAGGAGCCTGGTGGGCTACAGCCTGTGGGATCGCAGAGTCGGACACGACTGAGCACGCAGATGCTGGTGCCCAGAGGTTTTAACAGCGGCCTTAGGAGCCAGACAAGCCTGGGACCGCCGCTGACTCTGCCCCAGGCCAGCTCCAAGTGAGCGGTTTCTCTGCCCTGAGACTCAGTCTCCGCTTCGGCCAAGGAGGGATGATTGTCCTCACTTCTTAGGAGAGGGAGGGGAGGGGGAAAGGCAGACACAGAGAGATGGTCCAGGCAGAGGGCCAAGGGCAGCGCCATCCCCCTACCTGCGTCACCCTGCTTTTCCATGCCCCCCACCCTCTCTCGGCAGCAAGGCTGCTTTAAAGAGTCTGCTAGAAAGCTTTGGGGCCAAGGACCACCCCCCTTTTCTTGGACTGGCCGCATTAGCCTCAGGGGCAGAGTGGCTGAGAAGTCGCCACCTCCTCATTGATGTCGCTCTGTCTCCCTTCCGGAGGATTTTGCGGATGAGCACACGGAGGGCCCTGCACCCTCCGACATCACTCAGCATCACGGGGCCAGATTCGTGAGCGGCGGGGAAGCTCCTCTGACTTCAAATAAAATTCAAAATATGGATGAGAGGTTATTAAGGAATATTTTAAAAGAAAAATAGTTATTACTCAAGGAACACAGTCTAAGCTAGGTTATAAACTGGTCTTAATCAGTAAAACGAGGCAACTTAATGAAAAAAATTACAATTTAAAATAGGCCTACATTAAATAATAATGCCTCATAAACACAGAAGTCCTTTAGCACATAAGAATTAATTGCTGAGCCCAGAAGCTAAAGGCACAATAAAGGAATCCTTAATTTTTTGTCTTTTATTTTTCTCTTCTGAAAGGCAACCTGCGTGAGACTAGATTTCCTCGCTTTGGCACCAAAGGGTCTGGAAACTTGCAAAGGGAATTTGCTCAGCAACAATCCTGTTTCCTTCAACCTATTATTTTAAGATGTGGTCTGAGTGAAGTGTGGCTTTTCTCTCTGGGTCTGCATCAGTTTTAAATAAACACACGTGACAGTTTTCTCTCGGTTGAGTTAGGGAACGGGCTCCTTCTGCAGAATCAAAGCCCCTGAGGTCAGAGCCTTCAGGCCAAGCTCAGCTATCAGAGCAGCGGCCTTCCTGGTCCCGTGAGAGCGCGCATCTCACAGCTGCGGTTAGAGACAGTCCGGTGAAGCGGAGTGGCCTCATCCGGGGGGACTCCCCCCAGGGAGACACGCGGCAGTGTCTAGGGAGGCACCTTTAGCTGTCACAGCTAGTGGAGGTGGGGGCTCTACGGGCGTCTGTTTGGTGCAGGCCGGGGGTGCTGCCAAACATCCAGCAGGGGGCAGGACAAGCCCCCCAAGCAAGAATCGTCTACCCCCCGATGTCAGCGGAGCCGGGGCTGAGAAACCCTGCAATGAAGGGAGAAAGCCGAAATTCTGTGCGCTCGGGACTTCGCAGCACAGGAGACAAGTAGTGTCTCCAGACATCGGGACCGGCCGTCTGAAGCTGTGAATGGAGGCTGCTGGGAAATTCTCCCTCAACCTGACCCCAGCACCAGCTATGTCTAACACCTGACTTCCACCCAAACTTCCTTCCCCCTGAAATGGATCAGCTCACTCCTTCAGAGCATCACTGTTGCCCCCAGGAACCTATCTTGATTTTGTGATAGGAGACTCCCAGGAGAAAGCCCTTTCACGGTCACCCTTGGCAAAAAGGATTTATTCCGCAGTGAGAACCCAGGCTCAGAGAGGAGACAGTCTTAGGGCTCCCTCCTCCCAGGGGAGCATTCAGCGCCTCCCTCCTTGCTAATCTGGTTCTGCCTGCTTGGCAAGAGAAGCAATCTGGTCTTCATATTAATACTTTATTAAACGCACACATCTTGCAAGATAAGCACCAGCCTATTACATCTGTTCGGTTATAGAGTGCCTGCTTGCCACCTGAAGGCTACTTGGGCCTTATTTGTTCACCATCTCACTTTTTCCTTCTGGACGCCAAGCTGCAGGTTGTAGACATGTCACTGAGTGGACGGGTTAGGGGTGGGATGAGCTGGAGACATTTGATTCCCATTCTCCAGGACGCAAGTTCCCTGCTTCCTAGAGGGGATGGAAAGGCATGGGCCCCCTAAGCAAGAGCTGCATGCACCATGGGCCAATTTGTCACCAGGACAAGAAATCAAGAACAAGACAGGGAACTCTCCAACAACTGGATAGTTTTAGCTCAACTTACAAAGAATGCTGAATCTATTGTGGGCAAGTATTAGGTAAGTCCTGCCCAACCAGCCAGCCTTTCCAATAGGAAGAGGCTTGAGGCAGTCTGTAAAAACAGACCGGAATCTTGCTCTGCCTCTTCCTCGCTCTATGCCCTTGGAATATGGTGCATCAGTCTTCTTACCTATTAAGTAGGAATCTGATGTGGACCTCCCAGGGCTGGAGATAATAGAGGTACAGAGCTAACAGGCATCTGAATACATGACTGATGCTACCACTGTTAAAACGACTCCATTTCTTTTTATAGCTATAATTTACAGTAAAATACTATAAGATACAGTCAAATCTCAAATGGACAACATGATACATTTTTACTTACGCACCCAGATGAACCACCACCTAAATGAAAATATAAACTCCTCCCAGAACCCCATCACGATATCTCATGCTCCTTTCCAGCCATTCCCCCTCGCCAGCCCCAAGGATAACCTCTATCCTGGCTTCTCCATCCTGGATTAGCTTTGCTTCCTCTGACCCTCCGATATAAATAGAATCATGCAAGAGGCGCCCTTTGGTGTCTGGCTACTTTTTCTCAGCACAATGCTTTTGACATTCACCTATGTGTTGCATCTATCCGGAGTTTATGCTTTTAAAAAATGTTTCCTGGGTAGTGTTCTGTTGTATGAAATGCCACACTCCATTTATCCATTTGATCATTGAGGGACATTTAGGTGGTTTCTAGTTTGGGGATATTATGAATAAAACCCATAGTTGTCATTAAAATATTAGGCCTAGACCCAAGGGACAGCTGGTCAACCCCTTTCTTCCCTAGGGAACTGATCCCTGCCCTTGGCCAGCTCCCAGGCAGAGAGGCCCTCTGCTGAGTTATGAAGATGAGTTTGCCTTCAGCATGCCCACCCAACCCTCTGCGCCCTTGCGCTTCCTCCCAAGGGCACTCAGGACAGCCGTTTGGAATCTTGACCACTCACCTGCCTTTGATGTGAATGCTCTTCCCTTGTCGCTCTCCTATAGACATCCTGAAGCCAGACTATGACACCCCCTCTAAATAAACAAATGGCATGAACTTGACCCTGCTTTGCTCTTTACAAATGTGCATGTCGTTCTGACCTGGTGGGAAAGCCAATATCCCTATTTATCAGGTAGGAACACTGAAGAATATTGATTCATCCGCTTGTTCACTCACTGGAAAAGTATGTGCTCTTTTGGGTAAAACCCCGGTTAGTTAGTGGGCCAGGGATCTGAAAAGAGTCTTGAATTGGTCTAGCCAGAGATGCATAAACATAGACTCACACTCCCTCCTAGATTCTTCCCACTTTTTCATCCTCTAGCATCCAGCACCCTTGTATTTTATCAGATCCATGGCTTGCTTTCTGCATTATTAGTCTCAGCTCCCTGGTAGGATGAAACTTTGTTAGTTTTTTTTTTAATCCTTCCATGATACACAAGTTGCTCAGTCGTGTCTGACTCTTTGTGACCCCATGAGCTGCAGCCCACCAGGCTTCTCTGTCCGTGGATTTTCCAGGCAAGAATACTGGAGTGGGTCGCCATTTCCTTCTCCAGGGGATCTTCCTGACCTGAGGATTGAACCCAGTTCTCCCACATTGCAGGCAGATGTTTTACTCTCTGAGCCACCAGGGAAGCCTTAATACACAACACTGTCAGGAATACAGAGGGGCTTAATAAATGCTTCAGGAGGGTGCAATAGAGACTGATACTGTTTACTTGGTTTTGTAACTCCAGAGTTTCAAGTTCCACACTAGAGAGGGTTGCACAAACTCAGATAGCTTTCTGGCCTGTGTCTGTGCCCAGTCGCTGAGTCGTGTTTAACCCTTTGTGACCCCAGTGGACTGTAGTCCACTCAACTCCTCAGCCCATGGACTTTTCCAGGAAAGAATACTGGAAAGGGTTGCCATATCCTATTCCAGGGTATCTTCCCAGGGATCAAACCCAAATCTCCTGCACTGGCAGGGGGCTTCTTGCCACAGTGCCGCCTGGGAAACCCAGCTTTCTGGCAAGTATAGCTAAATCATACATCACGCGTGTAGGTCAAAAGGGATTCAAAGTCCAGGAAGGACTCATTATACCCTTCCGGGTGTGAAGAAAACATGCTGGCGGCCTTTAGGAGCAGACAGTGACCCTTACTGACAGCCAGGAAACAAACATGGACCTCAGTCCTACACCCACAAGGAACTGAATTATGCAGTAGCACTAACCAGTTTGGAAATGGGTTCTCCCGCAGAGCTTCCAGATAAGAGCCCAGTCAGCCAAAACCTCGGTTTTGACTTGTGCAGAGAACTGAGCCTAGGCCACAGGGACTTCTGACCTACAGAAATGGGTCGTTATAAGTTGCTGAGTTTGTGCGATTTGTTGGGTAGCAATAAAAGCTAACATAATGTGTTTGGGGCTTTCTGGGCGGCTCAGCAGCAAAGAATCCACCTGCAATGCAGGTCACACTGGTTTGATCCCTGGATTGGAAGATCCCTGGAGGAGCGCATGGCAATTCACTCCAGTGCTCTTGCTTGGAGAATCTCATGGACAGAGGAGCCTGGAGGGCTACATTCCATAGGGTGGTAAAGAGTAGGACACGACTGAAGTGACTGAGCACATAACATGTTTATCTGAGGTTGCAATAGCCAGAGATCCTTTTGAAGCATCAGTTGAATCATGTCACTCCCCTACTCCAAGCAGGCAAGTAGCTCCCATCACTCTGGACAGTCAGGGCCAGAGCTTTGCTGTTGTCCAGAGAAGTCTGGCCCGACTGTCGCTACCTTACATCTCACCACTTCCTCTTACTCACTCCATTTCAGCCACGCTGCCCTCTTCGGTTTTCCATAAACATCACAAGCTCATTCCTACCTCAGGACCTTTGCACCTACCGTTCCTCTTCCTGAAATACTCGCATCCCAGCCATGCACTAAGTTCACCTACTCATTTCACTTGGATCTCTACTCGCTGTCCTATCTCCACAGAAGCCTTCCTTGACCATCCAGTTTAAAACTCTCTAAAATTCCCACCTATCTTCTCTCTCTATCCTTAAAATTGCTTTATTTTTTTATAACATTATTTGTCTGACTAACATTACATTTTAATTTATCCCTTTGTCTATTATCCGTTATATAGGCCCTCCTATCCCACTGCATAGAATGTTCGCCCTATGAGGGGATGGACTTCCTCTGCTTTATTCACTGCGGTGTCTCCAGTCCCAAGAACAGTATCTGGGAATCATCGACATTTTACAGTGTTTACGATGAGCTAGGCATTGCATTAGGTGTCATCTACTGCTTTAATGAAAACAACAAATCAACATGCCCATTCTTCAACATTAAGATAGATTGTCTTATGCAGCGAGATGTTAAAGAACTCCCATAGGTGGGATTTGGTGTCTTTGTCATTCATCCTTAACAGCATTTATAGTTTTTCCCTAACTCTGATTCTGGGCTACACTTTGATTAGAATCTTGCATATGGGTCACCTTGATTCACTTGTCCCCTGGTTCCAGTTGGACTGTAGGGTTTCAGCAGAGCTTGGAATCAAAATGCTTGAGCAGCCTCTCCTGGCTACAAAACCTGGAGTTGTATTTTATTTTCAAACCGCTTCTTGATTACTTCCCTTCACCACGGGCTGCTTGAGTCATGCTCCCACAGGCTTCACTTGCTCAGAGTCCGCGTCTGCATCCTTCTCTTTGTCAGTAAGATAAGAGGGAGTCGGGCAAAGACCTGGATGACAAATGCCCCCTGTATAAACTGGATGGTTTTTCCACTGAGAAGGTAACTTCCCACTGGGTTCTGGAAGAAGAGACACAGCCCTGTTCTTATCAATATTTTTATCTTTAATGACTTCTCCTTTGGTGATTTCAGAAGTAACATTTGCTTATTGTAGAAAATAAATAATACTAGAAATTGTGCAGAAAAAAAAAATCCCCTCTTGTAAACCACCACACAAAGACATTGTTACTATTTTGAAATTTTCTCTCTCTTTAACATGACTCTGGGATACTAGTATCACTTGACATGAAAATGCAAATCCTCTAATGCCCAATTGTGAAGGTTAATTTTATCTGTCAACTTGAATGGGTCATGGGGTGTCCAGATTAAACATTATCTCCTGTCGTGTCTGTGAAGGTGTTTCCGAATGAGATTAGCATTTGAATCAGTGGACTTGGTAAAGCTGATCACCCTCCCCAATGCCAGTAGGCATCCTCTAGTCTGCATAGGGCCTGAACAGAACAGACGGCAGAGGGAGGAGGAATCTGACCCTTTTTCTCCTGCCTCATTGCTCGACCTGGGACATCTAACCTTCTCTTCTGTCCTGAGCTTGGGATTTGTGTCATCAGCTCTCCTGGTTCTCAGGCCTTTGGACTTGGACTAAATTAGGCTTTCCTGGGTCTCCAGCTTGCAGATGGCAGATAATAGGACTTCTCAGTTTCCATAATAACAAAGGCAAATATATACACATGGGCTTCTCAAGTGGCACTAATGGTGAAGAATCTGCCTCTCAATGCAGGAAACGCAAGAGAGACTCGGGTTTGATCCCTCAGTTGGGAAGATTCCCTGGAGTAGGAAATGGCACCCCACTCCAGTAATCTTGCCTGAAAATTCCATGAGCAGAGGAGCCTGGCAGGCTACAGTTTGACACAATTGAGTGGCTGAGCACGCACACATGCACACACACATATGCACACACACACACATACACACATACACACCCACCCACCCCACACACACATACACACATACACACACCCCCACACATGCACACACACACA
>CM035293.1:52834888-52903712 GCA_020226075.1 Hydropotes inermis
CGCCCAGCGCCTCCGTCTCTGCTCGGCCCCTGGGATCCTCCATCTGGATCCGGCTTCTCTTCTCTCCAAGGTGCTCCTCTCTGAGTCCTCCAGCTACACAGCCCACCGGCCCCGCACCTGGGCCACGCTGGACAGGCATCCCAGCCTCAATCCAGGCCCCCTGGGGAGGGGATGAGGCAGACGGCGGGGGGTGGACTGACGGAGAGCCGCTCCCTCACTGTCCCCCGGCCTGCTGCCATCCCAGGCTCCTGCTGCAGCGGGCATCTGGGCAGAGGGGGCGGGGAGACGCCTTCCTGTCATCACTTCACGCTGCTTCTTGGCAAATAGAAATCTTTTCCCTCCGTGATTTCATTTGACCCTTACAGCACCCAAGGAGTTAAGTGGGGCCAGGGGAGAGGTAGTGGACCCAGGGCCACCCAGCTGTCCAGTGACGCCCAGACCCTGTCCTGCCGGACACCCATTCTTGGGCTCTCACTCTGCTGTGTCTTCTGATCCCGGGCATCTTATTCTGCCCGCCTGCTCCCTAATTTTAGACTGTTTCCTGGCTCAGGAGGGCTGTTTACTTTGCTACTGCGTGAGGACAGGCCTGGCAGTCCGGCATCACAAATTCGCCTGTATTTTTTAAGGCCCAGCTATGTGGTTTCTCTGTGATTTTTTGGCCAGGAAAGTGAAAACGGGGGTGACCAGTGATGGACGCCCTCCGCAGCTGAGAGCCTGGCCACAGCTGCGTCTCTCACCTGTTGCTCTGGAGCCCACTCCCCTCCATGGGTGGGGGCCACTGCCCACCCCACTGGCACTCCAGGAAGCAGGCAGGCAGGACCTCTGCCCTGGGGCCACTGGAGCTGGCATCTGAGCCCAGGGCGTGTGCTGTCTCCTAGGGCCTGCTCGGGGCATTCTCCCAGAGCCCTGAGCTCCCCAGGGCCCTTGTTCTGGTGGAGCCTCTGCCACGGTCACTTGGAAAATAGGACTTTCTGATCAACCCATTGTTGATACTGAGACAAAGTATCACTTATACATAAAAACTGACATTTTAATCCTGCGATGAACCACAATGGAAAAGAATTTTCTTTATTTATTTATGTATTTTTTTTTTTTGTTCTTGTTCAGTCGCTCAGTCACATCCAACTCTTTGTGATCTCATGGACTGCAGCACGCCAGGCCTCCCTGTCCATCACCAACTCCCGGAGTTTACTCAGACTCGTGTCCATTGAGTCAGTGATGCCATCCAACCATCTCATCCTCTGTCATCCCCTTCTCCTCCCGCCTTCAATCTTTCCCAGCATCAGGGTTTTTCCAACAGGTGGCCAAAGTACTGGAGCTTCAGCTTCAGCGTCAGTCCTTCCAGTAACGCCCAGGACGGATCTCCGTCAGGATGGCCTGGCTGGATCTCCTTGCAGCCCAGGGGCTCTCAGGAGGCCTCCCGACACCGCAGCTCGGAAGCGCTGAGTAGAGCCCCTGGGCCATACACTACGCTCTCGTCAGTCATCTGTTTTATACACAGTGTGGATTCTGTATGTTGTCAATCCCCATCCCCCAGTTCTTTTTAAAAGGGTGTATATATGTTACACCCAGCATCATTGACTCAATGGACATGAATCTGAGCAAACCCCAGGAGACAGTGATGGACAGGGAAGCCTGGTGTGCTGCAGTCCATGGGGTTGCAAAGAGTCAGACAGGACTTAGCGATTAAACAACAACTATATATATATGTATGTATCCGAACTTTGTTGATGTATAGCAGAAATTAACACAGCATTGCAAATTAACTCTACTTCAATAAAAAATAATTGTAAAAACAAACTATTTTTCTGTAAAGAGCCAGAATAACATCTATGTGATTAAGATCCTAATGGAAACAGTGACAGACTTTATTTTCTTGGGCTCCAAAATCACTGCAGATGGTGACTGCAGCCATGAATTTAAAAGACACTTGCTCCTTGGAAAAATGCTATGACAAACCTAGACAGAGTATTGAAAAGCAGAACCATCACTTTGTCAACAAAGGCCCGTCTAGTCAAAGCTGTGGTTTTTCCAGTGGTCACATATGGATGTGAGACTTGAGACTATAAAGAAAGCTCAATGCAGAGGAATTGATGCTTTTGAACTGTGGTGTTGGTGAAGACTCTTGAGAGTCCCTTGGACTGCAAGGAGATCGAACCAGTCCATCCTAAAGGAAATTAATACTGAATACTCATTGGAAGGACTGATGCTGAAGCTTCAGTACTTTGGCCACCTGATGTAAAAGGCCCTGATGCTGGGAAAGATTGAGGGCAGGAGGAGAAGGGAGCAACAGAGGATGAGACGGTTGGATGGCATCACCGACTCAACGGACATGGGTTTGAGTAAACTCTGGGAGAGGGTGAAGGACAGGGAAGCCTCATGTGCTGCAGCCCATGGGACTGAAAAGAGTTAAACGGGACTTAGTGACTGAACAACAAAGATCCTAATACATGTCAAGCATTTTAAGTACTTGCATTTTTAAATCCTTATGCCCTTTTTGACAGATGAAGAAACCAAGGCTTGGAGAGGTTGGGAGACCCGCATAGTCAGCACAGCTAAGAAGCAGCCACCGTGACGCATCAATACTGAGAACGTGCCAGGTGTCATTCCAAACCCTCGGCTTCGCCTCAGCCCCCTGATGAGGTAGTCTTCATCATTTCCCCAGATGACAGATGAGAAAATAGGTTCAGAGTGGGCAAGACACAAACCCAGGGTCGCACAGCTTGAGTGGTAGGACCAGGACGGGAACCCAGTCCAGACCCTGAATCCAAGCCCTCTCTGGTATATCCCAGAATCCATTCTCCTCCCTACACCCAGTGGACGCTCAGTAGATTCTGCCCCCAGGAATTGTTGAGCCCCAGTACCCATTATCAATGCAAAGAAATAGAACCTAACAATAGAATGGGAAAGACTAGAGATCTCTTCAAGAAAATTAGAGATACCAAGGGAACATTTCAAGCAAAGATGGGCTCAATAAAAGACACACATAGTATGGACCTAACAGAAGTAGAAGAGATTAAGAAGAAGGGGCAAGAATACACAGAAGAAGTGTACAAGAAAGATCTTCACGACCCAGACGACCACAGTGGCGTGATCACTCACCTAGAACCAGACATCCTGGAATGCGAAGTCAAGTGGGCCTTAAGAAGCATCACTACGAACAAAGCTAGTAGAAGTAATAGAATTCCAGTTCAGCTATTTCAAATCCTAAAAGATAATGCTGTGAAACTGCTGCACCTAATATGCCAGCAAATCTGGAAAACTCAGCAGTGGCCACAGGACTGGAAAAGTTTTCATTCCAATCCCAAAGAAACGCAATGCCAAAGAATGCTCAAACTACTGCACAATTGCACTCATCTCACATGCTAGCAAAGTAATGCTCAAAATTCTCTAAGCCAGGCTTCAACAGTACGTGAACCGAGAACTTGCAGATGTTCAAGCTGGATTTAGAAAAGGCAGAAGAACCAGGGATCAAATTGGCAACATCCACTGGATCATCGAAAAAGCAAGAGAGTTCCAGAAAAACATCTATTTCTGCTTTATTGACTATGCCAAAGCCTTTGACTGTGTGGATCACAATAAACTGTAGAAAATTCTGAAAGAGATGGGAATACCAGACCACCTGACCTGCCTACTGAGAAATCTGTATGCAGGTCAAGAAACAACAGTTAGAACTGGACATGGAACAACCTACTGGTTCCAAATAGGAAAAGGAGTACATCAAGGCTGTATATTGTCACCCTGCTTATTTAACTTCTATGCAGAGTGTATCATGAGAAACGCTGGGCTGGAGGAACCACAAGCTGGAATCAAGATTGCTGGGAGAAATATCAGTAACCTCAGATATGAAGATGATACCACCCTCATGACAGAAAGTGAAGAACTAAAGAGCCTCTTGATATAAGTGAAAGAGAATGAAAAAGTTGGCTTAAAGCTCAACATTCAGAAAACTAAGATCATGGCATCTTATCACGGTCCCATCATTTCAAGGCAAATAGATGGGGAAACAACAGAAACAGTGACAGACTTTATTTTGGGGGGGCTCCAAAATCACTGCAGATGTTGATTGCAGCCACAAAATTAAAAGATGCTTCCTCCTTGGAAGAAAAGCTCTGACCAAACTAGACAACATATTAAAAAACAGAGACATTACCAGCAAAGGTCTGTCTGGTCAAGGCTATGGTTTTTCCAGTGGTCATGTATGGATGTGAGACTTGGGCTATGAAGAAAGCTTAAAGCAGAAGAATTGATGCTTTTGAACTGTGGTGTTGGAAAGACTCTTGAGAGACCTTTGGACTGCAAGGAGATCCAACCAGTCCATCCTAAAGGAAATCAGTCCTGAATATTCACTGGAAGGACTGATGCTGAAGCTGAAATTCCAAACCTTTGGCCACCTGATGCGAAGGACTAACTCATCGAAAAAGACCCTGATGCGGGGAAAGATTGAGGGCAGGAGGAGAAGGGGAAGACAGAGGATGAGATGGTTGGATGGCATCACTGATGCAATGGACATGAGTTTGAGCAGGCTCCAGGAGTTGGTGATGGACAGGGAGGCCTGGTGGGCTGCGGTTCACGGGGTCACAAAGAGCAACTGAAGTGAACTGAACTGAACTGAGTACCAGTTATCAGAACATCTGTCTGGATTAATGGCAAAGCTGACCACAGAGTTTGTGGGTGTATATACAGTGCGGGATCCGAAGGTCTAGAAAGGCAAAGTAACTTCTCCAAAGTCACACAGCTCACTATGGGCAGATGGAGACCTGGAATCCCAGGCCAGCCTTCCTTCTAGAGTTTCACATCTTCTGCATCCAGGGGCCCCTCCTGGGGCCCCCACCCCCTAGACCCACTGTCAGGGCCATCTCAGCTCTGCCCTCTGGGCCCTGCTGCCTTGCAGGTGCTGACAGGGCGGGGTTGCCTACCTGTGACCTTGGGAAGGGACGGAAGTGGTTTTAGCAATCTAAACACACTTGTTCCTCGCCTCGAGAAGCCCGAGTGCTGAGTGATTTGTATGCTCCAAGCATGTCACCTTCTTTCAGGAGACAGAGAGGCTGGCTGAAAAGTCATTTTTCAGCATTTGACACAAAGTCTCTTTCGCTCTCTCGCAAAGCCAGATAACCATCAGCAGAGAAGCCGATTAGAAAAAATATATACTAGGTAACGGGAAGCCAGGGAAAGAGAGGAAGCCAGCCTGTCAGTCTTCCTTCCTTCACTCGTTTGGATGGGGGCATGGGGCGGTTTCCCACCTGGTTCTGCTGCTCAAGGAGAAGGTTATCTTCCAGAGAGATCAGTAGTCTGAGTAAAGGGCATCTTCCACGGGTTGGAGGCACAGGTCTGGGCTTGGGAGTCAGGAGAGCAAGTATTCAAGGCCCAGCTCTGCCGCTTCCTAGATGTGTGACCTTGACAGGTCACTTCCCCTGTTGGAGCCTCAGTTTCTGCATCTGACAAATGGGTATGACTACCCCCTTCAAGGGGCCATGGTGCAATGCAGATAAGATAATGCATAGAGCCGCAGAATCGAGTAAACAGTGAGCTGTCAATACATGTCAGCTGTGGGACTTCCCTGGTGGTCCAGTGGTTAAAACCCTGCCTTGCAATTCAGGGGACGTGGGTTCAGCCCTGGTTGGGAAAGTAAGATCCCACATGCCCAGGGGCAACTGCATCTGCATGCGGCAGCTACTGAAGCCTGTGTACTCTGGAGCCTGCCCGCCACAACTAGCGCTCTGTGAGCCGCAACAAAAGATCCCGCATGGACCAGCGAAGATCCGTGGAGCTGACATGGCCAAATAATCGGTTTAAAAATTTTTTTAAATACACGCGGGCCCTGGGCGGTTTGGGTGGCACCTGCAGGACTCCGTGGAGCCCCTGCTGAGCTGTGGCCGTGAAGGCGGAGCCTGGACTCTCTTGCTGGCAGCTACGCGTATCGGTTGGTGAGCTCCTGACCCCGCAGTGTATGCGGATTCGGCAGACGCGCCGGCCCCTGTCTGCTGGGGGCTTCTGAGCACAGGCGGGAGCCCACCGCATGGGGAATGGGCAGTCCAGCTCCGTCACTAAGCGGTGGCAGACGGAGAGTGCTCCTCTTCCATCCCCCGGCCCCTCACATCCCTGCCCCCTGCAGGAAGGACCCCCCTCACACTCAGCAAGGAGTCAGAAGTTCCCCAAGACACAGCTCTTTCTCCTTGCACTGAGGTTGCCTCAGGTCCTGCAGGGCAGTATAGGACTCAGTATACCGAGCATTTAGCGATATTCACGTCTCCCCCCTCTTTCCCCTCTGCCACCAGCAAACCCACCCAGCCCACTGGAGCACAGTCTGGCCTCCTTCCTGCCCCCCTGCCTCCAGCCTCGCTCCACCCTGCTGCCAGGAATAGCTTTCTACCACACTCAGTGCCTTGTTCAAAACTCTAGCGTGCCTCCCCCCACCCCAATGTGTCTGTTTCAAGGAGGGGTATCCCAGCTCCCTCACCAGGATCCCTCCATCAACCCTGCCCCTTCCCGCTGCTCTCTGGACGCGGCCCCGGCCTCACGCAGCTGCCTGCAGCTCTGCAGACCTCCGAGCTCTCGCTCCTCCCCACAGGGCTTTGCGCCTGCTGCTTGATCCAGGCGCCGGGGGCTTGCCCCCCTTTCCATCACTGCACCCCCTCACCCGTCACGCCCTGGGGTGAGAGCCTTCTCTGCCTCTGGCTCCCACAGTCCCGGTGCTTCCCCGTGGCCGGCTGTCTGTCTGTCTGTTGCCCCACCAGACGGTGTCTCATTCCTGGCTATGTTTCCAGTTTCCAGCACAGAATCGCATAGGACAGCTATTTGAGGAATGATGCATTCACAGTGCACCTACGATGTGCCGTGTTAGGCGCTGGGAACTCAGAAGAGTGAAGCTGGGTGCCTGGCCTGTAGGGGGTCAAGGCTAAGCGCCGAGGAGAATAAGACTTATCACCAAAGAAGAGAAGGTGCAGAGAGAGGACATTGGTTCCAGGGAGAAACAAGAACCGGGGCTGAGGCGGCTCGGAGCGAGGACTCATCCTAATGGGATGAGGGCGCTCGTAGGACCTAGAGGAGAGGCCTTCGAGGCAGGATCGCAGTGGAGAAGGCGGGGCTCACGGACCCCCACTGCAACTCCATCTCGTCTGATCTCCCGCCACGGCTCGGTCCAGCCGTGGAGGCCCGGTGCCCCAGGCCGCCTGGCCCCTCTTTGCGGGCTGACGCTCCAGGCCCTCCACGGGAGGCAGCGGGAGTGAACCTCCACGAAGACGCTCTTGGGTTGGAACTCAGGTTCCTCCCTTCCCAGCTGTCTGCCCTCAGAAGAGTGGGCATTCTGGGTTTCAGAAAGCCCTCCACATTCATGGCCACCTGGAACATCAAGGCATGAGATCCTATTTGGAAATAGGACAATGTAATTAGGTAAGATGAGATGTCCTCCTAAGGAGAGGAGAGATGGAGACAGACATCTACATGGGCAATGCCACGCGGCCGTGATGAAGGTGGAGGTTGGAGTGATGTGTCTATAAGCCAAGGAGCACTGAGGATTGCTGACAGCTACCAGGAGTTATAAGAGGCAAGAAAGATTCCTCTCTGGAGGCCTTGGAGGGAGCCTGCCCGGCTGACACCTTGATTGCAGACTTCTCGCCTTCAAAGCTGTGAGAGAATAAATTCCTGTTGTTTTCAGCCACCCGGGTGGTGGTAATTTGTTAGGGCAACCCCAGAAAACTAACACAGTGAGTGTAACAGCCAAAAGGTGGAGCTCACGTGGAATGGTTAGCACGCAGCCTGCACACAGTAAGTGCTCAAAACACGTAGCGCTCACTGCTTTTTATTAACTCAGTATATGTGTCTGCTTTCTCTCCCGTCCGCCAGAAACAGACCTCTCACTCTGCAGAAATTCCTGTGGCTTCCCCTGCTGCCCTGTTTGGTATGGCATCTTTCACACCCAGCGTCATCCTAAATTCCTCCTATTACCTTAAATTCGCCTATGGGCTGGGGACTGGGAAAACAAGCCACACAACTGTTTGTTCCTAAAGTTAGAGTCTGTGGGTCAAAAGAAATCTCAGAGGCCACTTCTCCAATCCATTTCTGATTCCTGATCATCTTCTAAAGCTCAACACTGTCCCCACAAATGACCTACACGCACACACAGGAAAATTCCTTTTCCTTCCGCTCATCCCACTGTAGGCTAACGAATATTTCTATACGGCATGAGTGCAAGACAAACATCCTACCGGATCACACCCCTCCCCCATCCAGACCCCGGCATGGTTCCCACCACCTGCGGAGCAGATTCCAGACCCGAGGCTGGCCCGCAAGGCCCACAGTGGCTGGTCTCTGAGCGTGGTCCCTGCCACATTCCGCACCCGCCCAAGCAGACCCCCGCTCCCCCACCTTAATGCTGCACTCCCTGGTGGCTCACTCGGTAGAGTCTGCCTGCAGTGTGGGAGACCCAGGTTCCATCCCCGGGTCAGGAAGATCTCCTGGAGAAGGAAACAGCAACCCACTCCAGTATTCTTGCCTGAAAAATCCCGTGGATGGAGGAGCCTGGCGGGCTACAGAACATGGGGTTGCAGAGTCAGACATGACTGAGCGACTTCACTTTCACTTTCCTTCTGCCCGTCATCCCCCTGCCCGTCTGCAGGCTTGTCACCACTTCATTCAGCTGTGATGTCAAATGTCACCTCCTCATAGACACAGCCCTCTGCCCCTCCTGTGAGGAAGCTCAACTCCACGAACCTGGGGAGTTTGTTCCTCTAGACAAGGGTCCCCAACTTCTGGGATCTAATAATTCCTGATGATCTGAGATAAAGCCGATGTAATAATAATAGAAGTAAGTGCACAAAGCATGTCATGTGCTTGAATCAGCCCCAAACCATCCCCTACCCTCTGGTCCCTGGAAAAATTGTCTTCCATGAAAATCGTCCCTGGCGCCAGAAAAGTTGGGGACCACAGCAGAGTGAAGGTTCTGTGAGGACTGGGGTCCCCGGCACCAGGACAGTGCCTCCCCCTCAGGAGATGCTCCACAGATAGATCAGCATTAAATGAAATGAATCCATCTGCATTTCATTTTTCAAAAAATAATCAAGTTTATCTTCCCACTTCATTTTCACAAATGCTTTAGGAAGGAGATTATTCCAATTTTCTGGCAAAAGTAGGCAAAAATTGAACTTGTACTGGAATTTGGAACAAAAGTAACCGGCCAGAGTCTACCCAGAGAGTAGCAAGAGGAGAAACTCAAACCCAGCTCTTCTGATCCCCAGCCCATGTCATCCCCACCCCCCGCCCCCACCACACGCGTGGATTCCAACCCTGACTGAGAGGTATGGTCCTAGGCTACGTGCTGGACCTCACTGTGCCCCGCTGCTGGCCAGGTGGTGGCCTCTATTCTCTGTGGTTCCAGGGAAGCTGCGAGGCAACACACCTGGGCATTAAGGATGCTGGTGATAGCAATGATGGTGATGATGACAATGATGAGCTGGCGTTAGCAGTGCTGACTGCATCAGGAAGGGTTCCATGCATTTTACAGATGCAAACACTCGCTGATTACTCCCATCAATTCTGTGAGGCAGGCCTGCTCCCATCGTGTGGATATGAAAACTGAGGCATGGACAGAGGTTAACTTACACGCCCTGGGAAAATCAGGATGCAGGCTCCTGAGGCCCAGCCCAGAGTTGTGCTCAGGCCGTGAGTGTTCACCCCAGGCAGGGCGGCACGGCAGGCGCCCAGCTCCACTGCGCTCGTGGAGGCCCCAGGCAGGCAGGGCTATCCTCATTCTCACGGAGGTGGGGAGTGGGGTCGCAGAGCCCGAGCTAAGAATTCTCAGCCGCTATGTGAGTGAGCCAAGGGGCAAGGTCAGGACTGTTTGGCTCCGAAGCAAATGTTCGGAACGGCTGGGCTCTTCCACCACTAAAACCTGGTGGAGGGGAGAGATGCACCAGAGAAGGGGGAGCCCCAGGGGCCGGGGAGGAAGGGAAGCTGCTCCCTGCCTCTGGGAGAGGCGGGCACCATGTGCCCGATCCAGGTCGGGCCATCGCCTGCCACACAGGCCTTCTGTCCTCGCCCCGCACCCCCCCGCTCCATCTCCAAGACCTGCCGAGGGAGCCGGAACCACCTACAGCCCTAAGACCAGATGCCCAGGTTGCAAACAGATCCGAGCCTCAGAACACGGGAGGCGGGGAGCGGATGGAGCCCCGCGCAGATGCCAAGTTCAAAAGAGAATCTCAGGGACACAGTGACAAATGCGGGACTCAGCACAAAAGCGTCCAAATGACAGGAGAAAAACAGAGCCAGATGGACCGGCCTCTCCGGACAGCCAGGCGGCCACAGGCCCGCTCCTGCAGACCGGCAAGGGTCCACCCCTACTGTGTCCGCCACTCCCCAAGCCTGCAACCCCGTCTCCATGTTACCCCAGACTCCCCCCAGAGCCCTCAGCAAGCGCCAGCAGGATCCGCTCCGCCTCCCGAGTCCTGCTCTGACTCTGGGCCCCTTGGCCCTCTTTGCTCTGCCCTAGGGGTGCCATCTGCCCCAAGCTGACCACTCGATCCCCCACTTCCCGTGGGCACAGGGCCTCGCGGTTTGTGAGGCAGCTCTTCCACATCCACTGTCTCCAGGGGCCCTGAGAACAAGCTGGTGGAATGGGAACTGTTTTCCCATTTGACACACGAGGCTCAGAGAGGAGAGTGGCTGGTCTGAGGTCACACAGAGAGGCAGAACCGGAAGTCTGAGACCTCACACTGAACTCAGCACACTGGCCAGAGCCTGGCACCCAGTGAGCGCTTAACAGGGAATGAGTGAATCGAGCGGGTCCCTGAGGTGGATGCAACCTTCCTTTTCTTCCCCTACCCCCAGAATTGTCTCCTTGTGGGCTCCTGGAGCCTCTGAAGGCCATCCCACAGTCTGAAATCCCTCTGCAGGGAAGAGGAGAGAAGGGGAGTGGGCACTCTGCCTGGGCCACTCTGATGCCCCCACCCCCGCCTCCCACTGGACTTGGCTGCCATCCGCCCAGGATGACCCGGCTCTCCCCTCCATCACAGGCACATGATAAGGCCCAGCTGGGAGCACCCTCACCCCGGGGAGATGGCTTGATAGCCAGCCATGTTTTACAAGCTCACAAATCCCCGATAAGAGCTGGCTGCTCAGCTGGCTCCGGCAAGATAAGGACATGCCCTCGGCTCTCACGGAGCCCCCGTGCCAGGGGAGAAAGATGGGCCAGGACTCGCATCTGATGAGAATCGCTCTGACCCCCAGGGACCCCTCACCACCCCAGAGAGACGGACATCACCGCAACCCACAGGACAGGCTTACCCGCGCCATGGAGCAGACGGAGGGAGGCCAAGAGCATCGCTCCTTGGGAAGACCCTCAGCTGGGCAATGCCCCTCGGGATTCTGGTGAACATTAACCAGACATTTCCTGGGCCCCAGGACCTGGCCAAGTACACACGCACCCGCGCACGCCGGCCTCCAACAGCCCAGGGGCAGATGCGCTCACACCCCGTGTTGTAAACTAGAGACCAGGTGCAATGATGAGGACCAGGGTCTGCTGCAGGTTGGGCTCTGGGGACCAGACTGTGTAACGTGCAGGGGGATTTCTCGGGGTGTCGGAGCCGGCACCTGTGGAGGGAGGCAGGAAGGGCAGGAAGAGGGCAGCCGGGCTGTGCACCTCGGCCAGACGCCACTGGGTCTCTGGAGCAGAAATGAGCCTTCAGCATTGCTCTGAATTGAGGCCTGAGGACAAGGCCCTCGCATCCATCAAGGGGCCATCGGATAGGGCAGCCTCTGGGGAGGCATGGCCTGGGGATAGTTGGTGGCCTTCAAGGGCAATGCTCTGCAGAGGCTGGGCTGTGAGAGGCATCTGGGGGTGAGAGTGCCCAGTCACACAGTTACCAGCTGTGAGCCGGGCATCAGCCCAGGTCTGCCTGCCCTCCCCACCCTCTGAAGGGTGACTCTAGACCATCTTGCTGAATGATCTCAGCCTCCAAATTTAGTTTTCTGTTCCTTTCAGAGAGAGAGAGAGAGATTTACAGACTTAGCAGGAGACAGTTGCCTCAAAGTTAGAATGCCTTGCTGTTAGGCCTGGCCCTGGCACTGCCCAGCTCTGGTTACACCAGGGGATGAACCCAGAGACATGGGGACGCCATGTCTCTCTGGACTCTGACCTTGAGCTCTGGTTCTGATCCTCACCTAGAGTGGGCCAGGGTGACCCAGCTCACCTCTGCATCTTGCAGGGTCCTCTCCCCTCAACCCTGCAGCAAGACTAGCCCTTGCAGGTCACATGGCCCCAGCACTTACAGGCAAGTCCAGGACTGGCAGCAGTTTGCCCAGCCAAAGGCTAAGGTCAGTCTCAAGGGGCAGATGCCCCAGGCTCAGACGCCAGCTCTGACGGGTCCAGCTCCGTGTCCTTGGGCATGTGACCTCGCTTTTCTGCGCTTCTTTCCCCAGCTGCAAACAGGAATGGCGATAACGTCACCTCCCTTCTGGGAACTGGGGGAGCTGATTGGCATCAAGGACTGAGCCTGGCGCCCGGCACTCAGGAAGCCCTGCTCACCAGCTGTCCCCTCCACCACCCGCCACCTCAGGGTGCAGCTGGCTCGGAGGTGAGTCTCCATTCCTGGCCCTGTCCCCGTCCCCGCCCACCCCCACCCCCCACTGACAACCTCCAAGGAAGTCCAGGCTACAAAACGTCACCGTTAAGAATTTACCTTCGATGCTTTCACTTCCTCTCCATATATTTATATTCTACCCCGTGAGGACGTGGCGAAAGTCCCCACTCCCAGCCAGCAACTCAGCCTTCTCTGCAGTGATCTAATCAAAGGCCATATTTTACCGGCATGAGCTAACCCAAAGACCATATTTCATGGGGGCGATCTAATCAGCAAACTGTATTTCCAAGGTGGGGATCTAAATTCATGGGTATATTTCATGGCTTGAGATCTAATCATGGGGCAATATTTCATAGCAGGGATCTAATCCCAGGGGACTATTTCTTGCTTGGGAGATCAGAGCAGTTCAACATGACTTTTGCTTCCTCTTCTTTTAAATTTATTTTTATGTCTCTAGAAGAGTTGAAGGTACCCTAGCCAGTCACAACTTTGCCAACAGTTAGGTCACCCTTAACAAAAAGTAGTCTTTACTAAATGGTGATTCATTCAATTCTCTCCGGTGTCACAGAAACTTTTCGAGACATGACTGGGTTTGTAGAGTTCCCCTCAAATCTAGGTGGGACCTCCAGATTCAGTGTCCAAGGAGGACTATAACTCTTTATTCTTGCCTCGTCCCCTCCCTCCCTATCTCCTTCCCCACCTTCCTTCCTCCGATCCTTTCTTCCTTCCTCAAGTGTTCCAAGTGCCGCTTAGCACCAACAACTGGGCTTGGAATCACTGATCCAGAGCAGAGCAAGATATACATCCCCTGTTCCGAATTAAGTGCTTGCAAACCCCCAAACTCATATGTTGAAGCTCTAACCCCCTAGTGTATCATATCAGGAGGTAGGTCTTTGGAAATTCATTAGGTTAGATGAGGTCGTGAGGGTGGGGGGCTTTCCCTGGTGACTCAGTGGTAAAGAATCCGCCTGCAATGCAGGAGGTGCAGGAGATGCGGGATCCATCCCTGGGTCGGGAAGACCCCCTGGAGAAGGGCATGGCAGCCCCCTCCAGTGTTCTTGCCTGGAGAATCCCACGGACAGAGGAGCTTGGCAGGCTACAGTCCGTGGGTCACAAAGAGCCACACATGACTGAAGTGACTTAGCATGCACGGATGTGAGGGTGGGGCCTCCCAGATGGGATCAGTGCCTCCTAAGAAGAAACAGACCAGCTCTCTCCCTCTGTCTCTCACTGCATCTGAGGATACGGCGAGACAGTGACTGAATGAGAGCCAGGAAGGGGGGCCTCCGCGGGCACCAAGCCTGTTGGCTCCTTGGTTTTGGATGTCAAGCCTCCAGAACTGTGAGAAATGAATGTCCGTGGTATTTTCTTATAACACCTCGCACTGAGACACAATCCTTGCCATCTTGATGTTGCTCTTTTAGGAGAGACAGATATTCAGCAAAGAGTCATTAGAGAGAAGATGGTTGCGACTAGGATCCACGCAGTGAAGAAACGGAGGGGGCTGTGAGTGTACAGACCCTAGACTCAGCTGCGGAGGCCTGCCTCTGCAAGAATCGAGAAAACGCAGACCTGGAGGAGGGGCGGGAGTTGCTTGGATGACCTTGGGTGGAGTCTGGAAGGCAGGGAGGGGAGGGAAGACCGTTCTGGGCGGCGGGAAGGGCGAACGCAGAGACCCGAGATCATATGGGACCTGCTCAGTCAGAGGGACAGACAGAAGGCCAACGGCCCAAGAGAAGGCTGGAGAGGTGGGCGAGCCCAGGCTGCTGGGTCACGATCCCAGTCCTGACACTGCCGAGCTGGGGAACCTGGGGCCAGAGATACTCACCTGGGCTGAGCCTCAATGTCTTCATCTGTAAAATGGGATAATAGTGCATAATCTATAAAAATGTTGAACCACTATGTAGTGATACCTGAAACTAATACACTATTATAAATCAAACACACTTCAGGTTTTAAAAGGGAATAATAATAGTAGCTACTTCGGAGGATGTTGACTTTTTTCTGTAAGCAAAAGAAAACTACCAAGAGATTTGAGGAAGACTTAGATTAATATATATATGAAAGGAGTGAGTGTAACTCGCTCAGTCGTGTCCGACTCTTTGCGAGCCCAGGACGTAGCCCGCCAGGCTCCTCTGCCCGTGGGATTCTCCAGGCAAGAATACTGGAGTGGGTTGCCATGCCCTCCTCCAGGGAATCTTCTCAACCCAGGGATCGAACCCAGGTCTCCTGTATTGCAGACAGATTCTTTACCGTCTGAGTCACGAGGGATATTTTTTATCTCTTGGCTGCACTGTGCAAGCGGGATCTTCGTTCCCCACCAGCAACCGAAGCCAGGCTCCCTGCAGGGACAGTGTGGAATCTTAACTGCTGGATGCCAGGGGGCTCCCTGGGTTAATATGTTATAAAGACCCTAGTAGTTTCTGCTCTGAGAACAGATTCTAGGAGGACAAGAAAGGAAGAAAGAGGTCTGGCTAGGTTGCTACTGAAGACACTCGGGGAGAGATGCTAAGCAGGGGGACAGCAGCGGGCAGCTCCAAGTGAGAGTGGGGAGGGAGCTGTACGAGGCCGCAGAGAGTGAGCAGGCAGGTATGGAGGGTGACTTCCAAGTGCTCGGCTTTCAGACAGATGGTATCCGTCTTGTCCCCCAGCGGTTCTAAGGTGGGGCGGGAATGGTGCAGAGGGAGGAAGACAGAGAGCCTGAGACCCTACGATCCGTTTCCCAGGCCTCTGGCAACTGTCTGCTGAGGGAAGATTTGTAAGCCCCACTCCTCTCATGACCTACCTCTCAGGGCTCTGCCTTCCCAAGCCAATTTCGAGCAAATCAGTCTCCCAGGCAGAGCGCAGAAAGCTTCGAGATGCTCCAACACAATAAGGGTTTGGGGACGGGGAATAAGAGGCTTCCGGGAAGCTCAGGAATTCGCATTTAAATACCACAGCTCATCACTCACCTCATTACCAGCACATTTACCCCCGACATCTCTCTAACCGTCTTTCCAAACGGGCGATGCTTCGCTGTTTTGCAAAAAGAGCTTTCACCCACTTTATCTCCCTGACTCTCGCAAGCCCCGGGAGACACCAGACAAGTGGCAGCTTGCCCGTCTTCCAGGTGGGGAGACTGCGGCTCAGAGGCCGGAAGGGCTCACCCAGCGGAAGCAGTGAGAACTGGAACTGCAGGAAACGCGCGCCAAGCCCTGCTCTCGCCCGGTCCTCTCAGAGGCACTTGCAGCCGTCCTGATGCACGTTCTCACGGTGAGCTCTGAGACAGGTATCACTGTCACAACCGTTTCTCAGAGGGGGAAGCAGAGGAGTGGCGGCGTGGCTTGTCCCAGTTCATGCAGCTAGTAGCTGGGATCCTGGCCCAAGAAGTCTCACTCGGAAATCTGTCTTTAGCCACCAGGTTATACATCCTCACAGTGAGGAAGGAGCGATGCAGTTGCCTCTGCCCGGCGTCCAGGGAACAATACTTCAGCTGTCAGGGGGTGACACCACCCGTGAGCTAAACGCCTGAGAAATGCCACTAGGAATTGCAAGTCCATGTAGATCCCGCTGCCTGGAGGCCCTCGGGCCTGGAACACGCTTGGTTTAGGTGTTTTTCCCGACCATTGACTTTTATATTTAGAAACCACTCCAGAGCTCAGTTGGGGGAGCGTTTCCTGGAAGGTGTGTGGAAATAACCAGCCAGTTCTAACCCTGCGCCCCGGAGGTTGGCAGAGGGTGGGCACAGTGTCCTTGCATGCTGGAGTCCGGAGTCACGGGTGCAGCCCACAAACGGCTCTGTCCACCCCACCTGTTTCCCGGTCTGCAGAAATGCTTTGCTTTTTTCTGCAAGGGTGAGCCAGAGATCTGGGACCACACCAGGCTCTGGAATTCTACAAAGGGAGGGGTTATAATCTCTAAGAATTTAAGATGGAGGATTAACCACTCGCGAAGCAGGCAGGACGCACATCCATATAAGGGATAAAGGGGTGACCAGCTGCCACAAGGGGCTGGGAGAGGGGCACGCATGTGTCTGACAGCCCGTCCCCCCTGCAAAAACCGCTCAGGTACAGACGGCCCTTCCTCCTGTGGGCAGGGCAGCAACAACAGCGTGGGCTGGCTTCTGGTTTAGGGTCAGGTTCCCGACCTCCTTGTCTCGGGGGTGGCCTGCTGTGCCCCCCCGAAGGGCCAGAACCCTGTCGCCATGTCCGCCTGTCACTAGACCGCCGCCTGTGTTCCATAGGAGCCCAGAGACGGGTCTCATTTGAATCTTGTTTGAAGAAAATGATTAAAGGTTCAGAGGGATTAATTTACAAGGAAAGATTAAAGAAACTAAATCCGTGTAGCCTGGCTGAACCATGACCAAAGATTGGGGACTTCAGGGATGTTTCCAAATATTTGCAGAGAGTGGCAACCCCCGGGAAGGGGACGAGGGGGGTGGTTCAGTCCAGAGGAGGGGAAGATGGGGGTGGGGAACCGGGGGTGATGACAAAGACAAAACTGGAGTACCCCTCAGCGCCTTGGAAACAGAGACACATAAGCGCTCGTCCTGTGTGAAGCCCGACCTGGTGCAACTGAACAGGCTGTGTCTGTTGGTCCCTGCTTTTCGATGAGAAACTGAGGCACAGACAGGGAAAGTTACTTGCCCAAAGTCACGTGGTTGGTGAGGAACAGAAGGTGAACCCATGTTGGCCTGACTCTTAACTGTTACACCAAAGTAGCCTGTGATCCCTTGGACTGCGGTTCAGCAAACACCCATCCTTTCTCCCCTTCCCTGTGAGCAGAACCTACCTCCCCACCCCGCCCCCTAGGTCACAGTCATGTGACTGGTTTTGGCCGTGGGGTGACAGATAATAGCAGAATGTGAGACGGGCTTGTCCAGCGGCACTTGCCCCTTGGACTTCTGCATAGCATTCTCCATGCAGAGAAGAGAAGAGCTTTCCCCTGGAGTTGCAGCTGCCTCAGCGTGGACCCCAGAGTGAATACACGTGAAACAGGGTTGAACTCAGCCTGCAACCCAGAGCCAAGGCCGGCCGGACCCACAGCTTAAAGAGGACTGCCCCGCTGAGCCCAACCCAGATCAGCTGACCTTCAGCCAACCACAGGGCCACGGTTTTGAGGGTAAATGACTGTTTTAAGCCACTAAGTTTGAGATTGGTTATTACACAGTGATAGTTATTTCATATCTTGTGAGATCTGAATGCTGTCCAGGGCCCTCCATGATTGGGCTTGTGCTGGTTTTCCAGGCTTATCTCTGATCTCTCACCCATGGGTACCATACGTACAAGATTCTCATTGCCCATAGAATATTCTTTTGACTGATAGATGTCTTACTCAAGTGCATTCATTTTTTGCCAGCTATATGGAAGTATAACTTAGCATGAAATTTACCAATTCACAGATGTGGCTGGTTCTCACAGGGTTTTCTCAGTGGGGAAGGGAGCATTCCCACATTTCAGCAATGGATGGTATCGCAAAGTTCACAGAATGAAGCCCTTTTCTTTTATTATCAATGGGGAATGGAATCTCCAAGAAGAAGGGTGTGCTAGAGCAGGGCTGCGTGGCTCCTGGCCTAGCTCTCCATCCCGCACCCCAGCAGCATTCTCAGACCAGCCAGCAGGTTCTGACCCCGAGCGTAAGGTGAGATCATGCCTCAGCCAGGGCAATTACCCAGAGAGGCCTCTGAGGCTGCTTTTAGCCCAGCACACAGGGTTCAGGTCATTCTATTAGAAAAAAGATATTAGCGAGGCGAGGGCAGCCTGGCTGGGGAGGGTGGGGATGGATTCCTGAAGCGCTTGGGCCTCCTGTTTGCAGCGGGTGAGGAAGGGTGACATCGTGTCTGCAGGATGAGGGCAGGGATGGCAGATCCATCACAAGCACTCAAGTGATTCATCAGGGGAGAAAGGGATGAGGGCTCAGGGGCCCGGAGCACAGGTCAGGCACATGGGCGCAGAGGCAGAGTCCTCAGGCAGTTTCTCCGGCTGGAAAGGCCTCCACCCCATTTGTCACATTGCCCCAATCCCACCCATTTGTGCTGCTTGGCCCCGCCCTGGCAGTAACCAAGGGCAGTTTGGTGGACCGGTGGGTGGGGGTCAGACAATGGAATTCGGGAGTGAGTCTCATTTTCATTCATCCATCCATCCATCTGTGCATCCATTCATGCAACAGTGACAACCAAGACAGACACAGCCTCTTATCTCATGAGACCCATGAGTTTCCTAATTCCAGCTCCGACCTGCTCTGAGGGAAAGGGCTGGGGTTCCGTGATGGCCTTCAACAGGCAAATGGGACCTAGGCCACAGCTTCAGGAAAAGTAGCATCAAGTTAACCTAGAGAGATACACTCTGGAGATTGTGGTGAGACTTCCGCTTTCTGCAGGAAAGAAGGGTATCCTGCCCAAGGCACAAGGCTATGTCCCCATCAGGAAAGGACTCAGATCCAACGTACAGGATAACAAACGGGCTGCTGGTGTGGGGCAGATGTCCGCAGATCCGCATCTCAGTCCAGTTCTGGAACTTTTTAGCTGGGAGAGTTTGGACGAGTTTCTCAACTTCTCTGAATCCACTTTCCTTACCCTAACTGAGATCGCCAGATGCCAAATGAATGGAAGTCATCACCCCACTCTAGGTCTGGTCTCATGACAGCAGTGGGTTCGAGAAGTGCTCGCAAGAGCCCTTCACACTGGCCTAGAAGCAACCTGGGCCCAAGCACCCAGTCTGGGGGCCCAACAACACTGCTGGCCCAGACATGCCCCTGGGTGGGGTGGGGGGTGGTCAGTGACTCCTGATGGCCGCCTCTGCCACCCTGCCAACCTCGGCAAATACTTGGAGGACAAATTCAAGAGAGAACAAGCTGACATTCTGTCCCATCTGGGTGGAGGGCGCCTTTCCAGGGCATGGCCGGACCTCAGGAGCAGGGAGGGGCTTGGAATGGAGGCCGGGTCACTGGCCGCCCCTACCTTCTGAGAGTTTCCCGCCTCACCCATCTGATATGAACCACGACCCAAATGTCCTCACTGTCATCATCACATGCAGAGTCTGGGCTGCTCCAGACGGAGCATCCTGGGCCAAAACAGTCTTTGGGTGAGTGTACACAGGCCTCTAATTAAAGGGCCCCATCGCATCGACGTCACCACCACACTCAGACAAGGAGCTGGGCCTCCATTCAGTGTTCACTGGAGCAGCACGCTCTCCATCATATGTAGGATGGGGTTTCAGAAATGCCAGGAGGTGCTGGATGGTACAGAACATGCTTGACTGATGATGGCGGGTCCACCAGCCCCGGGGCCAGGGGTCGGGAGGAGAGGGCAGAGGTGAGGAAGGTACTTCCCCTTCCCTCATGAGGAGCCTCGACAGAGGGGAACCCTGAGCCCCCAAATCCCAGGTCAGGAGACTGAGGCCAGGAGGGCGGGACATCCACACAGGTTGTAAGGGGCAGGCACGTCCATCAGGGTCCCCGACTCCCAGTCACCTCCCACAGGACAGCCTGGAAGGCTCCAGAGCACACAAGCAGCCGGAGGACTGGACTTGACCCAGAAAGGGAAACGAAGCCGCCCGCTGCGCCTCGCATCCTCCCTGCGTGCACCTTCCAGACCCCTCCTTGGTTCACACCTCAGGGCTTTCCACCCTTTGTTCTACGAGGGCCGCTGTTGATCTATCTACTACCTCTGTGACTCGGGGGCACACCTGTCTGTCTTTCCAGACCTCACATCCCTGGCCAGGTGATACCTTCTCATGCGGAGTGGTGAGGACTGAAGCCAGCACTCCAGGTACCACGATGGGTGTACCTTCCATGTGCCGGAAATGCCCCATCCATTCATTGGTTTCTTCATGCAACAAATACTTCGGGAGCACACACTGGATGCCAGGCACTGTCCTCAACGTGAAGGATGCTAAGGACACAGAGATGAGTGAGATGCAGACCTCACCCAACGGAGGCAGCAGTCCCCAACCTCTTTGGCACCAAGGACTGGTTTTGTGGAAGACAATTTTCCCATGGAGGGGGTTTCGGGGGGTGGGGGGAATGGTTTCGGGATGATTCAAGTGCATTACGTTCATTGTGCACTTTCTGCTATCACATCAGCCCCACCTCCGATCATTAGGCATCAGATCCCAGAGGTTAGGGACCCCTGGTCTAGAGGACCACAGCCGTGTACACACAGACAATGTGTATTATATATGGTATATATTCCACAGACAACATATTATACACGGTATATATTGTATCATGGGGCTCCCCTAGTAGCTCAGACAGTAGGGCATCTGCCTGCCCTGCAGGAGACCCTGGTTCAGTCTCTGGGTTGGGAAGAACCCCTGGAGAAGGAAATGGCAACCCACTCCAGTACTCTTGCCTGGAAAACCCCATGGACAGAGGAGCCTGGCAGGCTACAGTCCATGGGGTTGCAGAGAGTTGGACACGACTGAGCAACTAACATACATATATTGTTTCATATATTTACACTCATCACATAATGTGATATTAGTGCTAAGCAATGGAGAAAATCAATCAGGGTAAGGAAACAAGTGTGAAAAGGTGGGAGGGGTTGTTTCCACAGAAAGGTCAGGAAGGGCCCCACTGGGTGGAAGGACCTCACAGCAGAGGCCCTCCAAGAGGAGAAGGAGTGAGGCATGGGGAAGCGGGCTCCAGGAGGAGGGAGAGAAATGCCAGGGCCCTGAGCCCGCAGCGCCGCGGGCAGATCCAGGGCACGCAGGGCGCCAAGGCAGCTGGAGCCGAGTGAGCTACTTGCTACTGTCGTCACTATTACTGCTATTAATTTATTATTATTCCTGCATATGATATTTGATCTGGGCCTGAAAGATGAGGTCCCAGCTTGCAAATTCTCACAACCCTGATTCGCGTGCCTTCCCTGGGGGACCCTCCCCCCCAGGACGGCCCCTCCTCAGCAGCCCCGGCTTCCCCAGGTCAAGCAGCAGCACACCGACCCCCAGCAGACCAACCCAATTCATCGTCTGCGCCAGCGGGCACGATGCCCTCGACGCACAAACTGTCCTCCTGTGGATTCCTTTTACAGTTGGGGGGGGGGGGTTGTAACAGTAACGAATGTGCAATCTTGAATCCAGCCTGACTTGTATTTGCTTTTATGCAGTGCGCTCATAAAGGAGACATTTTAATATTTTCACATGGAGGAATGGGTTCCCAGAAGCAATCGTGCCAGACGCACAAGTCACAGTGTCACCTCCACGCCCCCCAGCCCCGCCCCGAGGGGTGCTGAGATGCTTGGCTGCCCTTCAGCTGCCCCTTGGCCCCTTCAGGACCTTGGCCAGGGGAGGCTGGAGTTCAAAGTTGCCCTGAGACCCTGTCCCCTGCCCATGCCGACGGGTGGAGCCCCGCCGCCTTGCTCAGCCAGGAGGAGGGGACCAATTGCCTGCTGCTCCCGACTCCCGCGTCTCACTTCTCCAAATCACACTCGGGAGCATCTATTAGAGACTTGCTGTCTCCATTTCTTGGCGAGTCTGTCTTCCTTCCCTTTAAATCTAGAGAAGCAGTGATTTAATATTAATATTTATTCATGTACTCAATTCTTTCCCTGTTAAATAATTTCTCAGCTGTCGGAGGCTTCTGAAGGCTAATTTAAAACAGGTGTCACGGTTATCTAACTTATGCCCTCAGATGCTCAGAGAGAAGGGCGGTGGGTGGGGGGTTCCACCTCTCGGCCCCCATCACCCACACCACTCGGCCTGCTCCGAGGGGCCTGGGAACCACAGACGGGTCTGTCCCCCCAGGAGCCCAACCTCTAAGCTGGGAGGCGGGGAGGCGCCTGCATCACTGGCTGGCTGGAGAAGCTGACACCAGGGCTTAACTTTAAAAGGGAGAGGGAGCTGTCAGGAAGGGGGAAGTAGGGAGAAGGAGAGAAGGTAAAGGACACTCCAAGTGGCACTGAAAGAGCTACACACGCAGAATAACAATGACCAAATAGCCGCTAACGCGTGTACAGAATTTAATATGCGCCTGGCACGCTGCCACGGGTCTCACACGCATTAACACATTTAGCGCTCACCCAACCCCCAGCGAGCTTGTGGGCTCATCCCCATTTCACAGATGAGGACGTGGAGGCCACACGAGATTACACAGCTTGCCTGAACCCACACGCTAGTAAGAGGCGGGGCGGGGATTTGAACCCACGAAGGCAGACGCAGGGTGGAAACCCGAATTCTCCTTTGGGGGCCGAGACACCTCTGTAAGGCCCCACTTCCTTGCCTGTAAAGAGTAGGAAGTACAGCTTCCTACTCACAGAGTCACCAAGGGAGCGATGAGACGGCCCGGGCATAAATCAGGCTCGACCTGACTGCGGTCTGACCTACAGCAGGTCAGCGAGAAACGGCCGGACGGCTGACACACCCGAGGCCCAGGAGGCGTCCCGCCGACCCTCTCCCTCCTGGCTCCGTGTCTCCTCTCTCGTCCGCCTCCCCTACTCCCCTTCCCCAGCAACCTCACACTTCAAGGTGATGTCTGTCACAGCTGATTGAAATCTCCGTGATCACGAAAGCACTGACCAGTGAGGGCTGACGAAACAGAAGAAAGGCATCTCGTTGTGGCCCCTTCAAGCCCCACCAGCCCGCAGTCCTGGAGGGGAGGCTCCCCAGCCCCAACCCCTGCCTCTCTAGGTAAACTCACTGACCTCAGAGCCTCCCCGTCCAATCCCCAGGGGATTCAAACTCAGACTGCAATGTCTTCTCCACCCACCAAGAAGCTTGGTTT
Source organism: Hydropotes inermis (assembly GCA_020226075.1). Lineage (NCBI taxonomy): Eukaryota > Metazoa > Chordata > Mammalia > Artiodactyla > Cervidae > Hydropotes > Hydropotes inermis. The sequence goes on from CM035293.1 coordinate 52,858,162, forward strand.
GCTATGGGGTATCCTTTGACAACACCAGGCATATTAGATTCTGCTTTGAAAAGTACGCGTGCTGCCCTCCCCCAGTTCGGTCCAAGACCCAGGCATCCTCCCAAGCACCAGGTTCATTGCTCCGAATGGAGGGAATTCTCAGTTTGAGTGAAGACGCAAGAGGGGTAAGATCTTCAACCATATCTCAGGCATTGTGCAAATTCAAGCAGATGAAAAATGTGTGTGCGTGCATGCTAAATTGCTTCAGTTGTGTCCGACTCTTTGGGACCCCAGACTGTAGCCTGCCAGGCTCCTCTGTCCATGGAATTCTCCTGGCAAGAATACTGGAGTAGGTTGCCCTCCTCCAGGGAATCTTCCCAACCCAGGAATCGAACCCACGCCTCTTACATCTCCTGCTTTGGCAGGTGGGTTCTTTACCACTAGCGCCACCTGGGAAGCCCCTAACAAAGTGCAGACCACATCAGTAAGTTTGTTTGTGAACAGAGGTGAGGGGATGGGGCAAGGGAGTCATCAGTTGGGGGAAAAAACCCATCCAAGACACACACATACACACAGTCCTCGCCCGCCGTCTCTGGGCATGTGCTCAGAGCTCGGCAAGCACTTTTCTGGGCAGAAGCTAAATCCTGAGCCCTGGCCCTCCTGCCCCATGGCTTGGACCCTCGAGCAAGTGTGCGCTGATTGGATTTCTGCTGGCTCTTGATCCTCCAGGCCTCCAGGGTCCATGGCCACCTTCGTTCATGGAAGGGTCTGTCCTGAAAGTTCACTTACAAGTCAGCTCCTTGGATCAAGCAATACATCTTCCCAGGGAAGCAGTGTCAGTGGGTGCATAAAGAAAGTCGTGGTGAAAAACACTGCCTGTGAGGCGAGCACGCTTCAGCAAGCCATCGACCTGCTCTGCTTCCTCATCCCTGAAAGGGAGGAAGAAAAATGCCTGCCAAGCTCAAAGGAGCCTAGAAAAATTAGAGGATGTAGTGGACTTCGAGTGTCCACACCCAACAAGAGCTCAGTATGCCGTGGGCGTGGCCCTGACGTCTCCGTGGCTAACGCTGCAGCCGCATTACCGTCATGGCTGGTGGTCACTGGAGCCCCAGGGCAGCCCCCAAAGCCCCCTGCGAGCTGGGGAAGTGAAAGTGAGAGTCGCTCAGTCGTGTCCCACCCCACGGACTGTAGCCTGCCAGGCGCCTCTGTCCGTGGAGTTCTCCAGGCAAGAGTACTGGAGTGGGTTGCCGTGCCCTGCTCCAAGCATGCTGGGGGTAGCTGCCAAAGTTTTATCTGTATTTGTGGCTGCCCAGGATCAGAAATCATTTCCCTGGGGAACTGCCACATGTTCCAAATCCTCTGCTGGGACTCAGGGACTCCTCCCACCTCACCCGCAAATAGGAGGCAAGCCGTCCCGAGCTGGTGTGGTTGTGTGGTGGGACGGGAGGAAGATGGGACCGTGTACATTAGAGACTCTACCCCTCAATGGGATGAAGGATTTTCTCCTGGAGAAACTCATCCCTGGGAGCATCCACCAGGCGCCGTGAGGCACACTACTTACCTGGTATCCCTCAGTCTCAACAACAGGTCTGAGGAGTGGGCATCACCGCTCCATTTTCTAGATGCAGCCTCTAAGGCTTGGAGTGGTTAGCCGGTCACTCTCAAGATCACCCGTCTAGACCCCGGACAAACTCAGGCCGGAATTCAGGCCCGTTGGGCTCTAGAGTCCACGCCCTTCCCTCGCCTTTGCCACGAGGTCTCTAGGTGTCCAAAAGCAGAAGCCCTGGGGGCGTGGGTGTTCACAGCTCTGGTATTTGTCAGCGGAGGACACGCCAATCCCCCTCTGGCCCCTATTTGGCCAAATGAAGAGCTCTTTTTCTTTCTTTTAATTTTTAATTCGAGGATAATTGCTTTACGATGTTGTGCTGGTTGCTGCCATAAGACAACGTGAATCAGCCGTAAGTATACAATGCCCCTGCCCTCTTGAAACTCCCTCCCAGCCCTCACCCCATGACACCCCTCTAGGTTGTTACAAAGCTCCAGGTTGCAGAGTTCTGTGCTGTTTAAAGCAGCTCCCGCCTATGACACTGCCTTGGAGTCCTTCTTGTCCCCACCCTTGGGACACAGCCCGCGGCCCAGGGAGCAAGGGCCTGACTGCTAACCAGGCTCTCGCTGTGTGCCCATAGTTAAGGCTTTGCCATCTCTGAGCCTCTTTCTTAAGATTCCGAAATCCAGGCTGGTCACCAAGTCCTCCTTCCTCCGCAAGGCGGGCAGTGGGGTGGGGTGGGGGGCGGCGATCAGGGGATTGGCAGCGCGCCAGCACCCTGCAAACACTCCTGTATAGGGGGCATGATCTAGTGCCAGAAGCAGGGGCCCGAGCCCTGGCCCCCACCAGGGGCCCTGCGCCTCTCCTCTGAGAGGGCTGGAGAATTCATGTTAGCGCGATCACTTTGACGAGGGTGTGACCCGCTCTCCCCTCTGCCCGGCTCTGAGCCTTAGGGGAGGAAGCAACCCTGGAGAGTGGGCCCTCCAGGAAACAGGATTTGGAGCAGCCTCTGCTCAGAGGACCCCACACAAGGGACCAAACCAAGGGCCCTCCCCCAGGTTCTCCCCAGGACGCTTCCAGACAGGACAGAGGAGTCCAGGCTGACCCTCCTGCCCTTGACCTCAGAAGTCCACCCTGCCCTCCCACTGCCCAGCCCCATTGTCCCTCTAGGCTCATGTGACCCCACATCCCACTTCCCGGAACCCTGCCGACTCCTTCTCTTTCCCTCTTCACCATTGGTCAGGGCTGACTCCCCAGTGGGTGAAACGGGTGGGCATCTTTTGTCTGAAAATTACCTTCTTCGACCTTAGATTTTACCGAGCATCAGGGCTAGAAGGGCTTGTTTGCATCGAGCAATTCTGGCCCTCCTGACCCTAATGGAGAAACAGAGCCCAGAACGGGCAAATGACTTGCCTACAGTCGCACAGTACAGCTGTGGCGGAGCTGGGACAGACAGCATCCCGGTCTGTGGGCACCCACGACAGAGGGTGTCTCTCAAACGCACACAGAGGTTGAAGGGCAGGGGCGGGGTGGGTGCTGGGATGTGGAGACCTGGGTCGGCCGCTTGACGAGGGTCAAATTCCTCATGCTCTCAGGGCCTCAGTCATGTCACCTGCAAAGGAATGATGATGATGGTGATGGCCGGGGTCCTACGTCAGGGGACCCCGGTGATAAGAACGGTGCAGAAAGAACCTAGCCCAGAGCCTCACAGCCCTAAGTGTTCAATACGTGGTCCCCAGAGGCAGAACCGGGCTAAGCATTTGCGTGCATGCAATTTATTGGGCGGTGGGAGGTGGGGAGGGGAGCAATTCCAGGACCACAGCCAGGACCCTGGAGAAGCCAGGCCAAGTGCGTCATCAGGCCGTTTACCACGGAGGGGGCGACCCGGGCTCAGGCCCCGGCGAGAAGTCTGTGGAGCGGGTGTGAAGAGAAGCCTCAGCGTGATTGTGCCCGAGGGGAGAAGCAGACAGGGCTGAGGTGGACAAAACAGGTCCTGCGGGCAGAGAAAGCCCTTCAGCAAAGAAATGCAGGCGCTGGCAGACCGCTCTGGCGTGAGCAGACCCTGGGCGAGCGGGATGAGCGGGTCCTGGCAGCATCTGTACGCTGTGAAACCGGTTTTTGTGCAGCCAGGAATGCAGGCAGGGACTCCTGGGTCTTCTTATCACTTCTTCTCCTCCTGCCTTCAGAAGTGAACACCGCTCCCACTTCGAAGCTTCCGTCTCATCAGCGGCAGGAAGCATGATGATGAAGCGGGAAGGCTTGGGAGCAGATAAACGGGGAACCGCCCATCTCTGGCTGCAAGGACTGGGGAGGGAGGGGGTGTGGGATCCCCTCCCCGGAGCGTCCGAGACGCAGAGCCTCGGCCGTGCCGCTGGAGAGCGGCTCGAACCCCACGCCCGGGCGCCTCTGCCTGCTCCGTGCATTCCCCACAGAAACTCGGTGCAGAGAGACATCCAGGACCAGCAGGGCTGAGCTTCCCGCAGCGTCCACGGGCGGAAGGCGTTATTTTTATATTCAGATAGACCCAGAGCTGGCGGATCCTTATAATAAAATACTGCTCAGCAATAAAAAGGAATGTGCTGCTGATACACGGAACCACGTGGATAAATCGCGAGAGCATAATGCTGGGTGAAAGACACCAGACCCGGGAGACACCAGCTAGAGTCCCGTTTCTATGAAGTTCTAGAAAAGGCCAAATCATGGTGGCTGAAAGCAGATCAGGGGTTACCTGGGCCTGACGCTGAGAAGGAAGGGACTGTGGTGGGAGGTGTGATGGATTTATTCTATATCTTCATTGTGGTGGTGTTTACACAACTGCACACACTTGTCAAAATTGTTCTAACTGGTTCAAGTTGGTGAATTTTTTGGTAGGTAAATTATACCTCTGCTGAAGCTGAAAATAAGGAAAACAGATAAATCCAGTGTATCTCAGAGTGGAATGACTCATCGATCAAGACACACACTCACCCTAGAGGCACCTGACTGGTATAGACAACACACACCCTGGAATTCAGACAGCTTTCCGTTCAAACCTGAGCTCTGCCCCCCTGCAAGCTGTGTGACTTTGGGCCAGACCCCCACCTCTGTGAGCCTGAATGTTCTAACACGGACGTAGAACTATGGACTGAACTATGTCCCCCCAAATTCATACATTAAAGCCCTAACACCCAGCGTGACTGTATTTGGAGACAGGGGTTTTAGCAGGCAATGAAGGAAGTAAGGTTAAATGAGGTCATTGGGTCCTAAAGCAATGGGATTAGAAGACAAAGAAAAGAAGATTTCTCTCTCTTTCTCCACCCACGAGCACACACTGAGGAAAGAGCATGTGTGCACAGCGAGAAGGTGCTGTCTACCGCCAGGAAGAGGGTCGTCAGCAGAAACTGGCCACATTGGCGCTCCGATCTTCAAGCCTCCAGACTGTGAGAAAATAATGTCTGTTGTTGAAGTTACCCAGTCTGTGGCATTTCATGGCAGCCGGAGCAGACTAGTCCATCCTAAGGAAATCAATCCTGAACATTCAGTGGAAGGACTGATGCTGAAGCTGAAGCTCCAATACTTTGACCACCTGATGCAAAGAGCCGACGCATGGGAGGTGAGTCTGGTGCTGGGAAAGACAGAGGGTAGAAGAAGAAGGGGAGACAGAGGATGAGATGGTTGGATGGCGTCACTGACTCAGTGGACATGAGTCTGAGCAAGCTCCAGGAGATAGTGAAGGGCAGGGAAGCCTGGCGCGCTGCGGTCCATGGGGTCGCACAGAGTCAGACATGACTGAGTGACTGAGCAACGACAAGCAGACCAAGCCAGGCGGGGATATGTGCACGGCTGTGCTGATGTTATCGTGAGGATAGCACGAGGTGACACATATATAAATGTCTCGCTCTCGGCCGCTCAGGTGTTTGGTAAACTTTAATTATTTAACACAAGATGCGAAGTGTGTGTGCATGTGTCGCTCAGCTGTGTCCAACTCTTTGTCTCCCATGGACTGTAGGGGGTCCGCCAGGCTCCTCTGTCCATGGCCTTCTCCAGGCAAGAATACTGGAGTGGGTTGCTATTCTTCTCCAGGGTATCTTCCCAAGGCAGGGATGGAAACTGCGTCTCCCGCACTTCAGGCAGATTCTTTACTGTCTAAGCCACCAGGGGAGCCCACAGCTGGTACCAACAAGCCTCAAGTTGGCTGAAACAACATGGAAAATCTGTTAAACCGCAGGGGAAGAGCTGAGCTAGGGGGACTCCAGGGCCAGTTAATTCAGCTGCCCAGGCCTCGTCCATCTTTCTGTCTGTCTTTCTCAAGTCTTACCTTCCCTTCTTTGTTGCCCGCCTCAGTCTCTTAGCCTAGTGCCCCTCAGGGCTGCAGAATGGCTGCAGTGAATCCAGCCATCAATGGCAGGCTCAGCTCTGACTTGGGAAGGAAAGGTATCATTTCTTCCCATGTGCTTCTTTTTATTAGTCGACATAAATGTTTTCCACAAGCCCCCTTGAGGACTTCCTCTCATTGGCCAGAAGTGTGGCAGGTGCCTCTGACTTAACCAACCGCTTGCAAAGGGCGTGGGGTGGCTGGGATTGGCTCAGCCCTTGGGGCTGGAGGTGGTGCCACCATCTGTGTCCCCGTTCCTGCACCATGTGAAGCTCTTGTTAGAAAGGAAATGAGGAAGGAGGATCCTTTGGTGGGTGACCAAGAAAGTCTGTGACAAGAAGTCAGAGTAACGGCTTTCGTTTATGATAAGCACTGTGCCTCATTTAACCCCAGCAGGTTATGAATTCCCATTTTTCAGCAGAAGAAGCTGAGGCTCAGATGGGGAAAGTCGCTGGAGCCTGTCACATGGCTAGCGAGTGGCCGAGCCGGAACGGGAACTTCCAGTCTCTGAGGACTGGGTCTTAACCATTCTGCTACACCATGTCCTTGGCATGGCTCTTACGGTATCCATTATTACTGTTATCCTTGCTGGGGATTCATGGACCATCAGGTGCTTCCTGGTCCAGAGCAGAGAGGAGAGCAATTCCCCTCCGGTTGCTATAGAAGCCTTGGCTCCTCCCACCCTGTCCCACCGCCCCTGGACTCAAGGGGGTCTCGATAACTACTGATGGGTCTTTGGTGAAGAGGTTAATTGAAGTGATGGATGTTCCTATTTTGGATTGGTCTTTGTAGCATGGACAGATTCTCACTGAGCCTGGGGAGGTTTTGGAAAAGAAGGGGTCTTGAGGGTCTAGAACGCACAGACTCCTCCTCATGCTATATGTGGACAGAAATCTCCCTGGATTTTCAAATTCAAGTTCACACTGTATGCATCTAGCCTCACCTCCCCAGGGCCTTCTTCCTTATTGGGCTGCATCTCTGTCCTCCCCTGGCTTTTTTTCAAACTCTGCATCTACCCAGAATGCCCTCCTCCCTAATTCTCCACCTCCACCCCAGCCTAACACCCTTAAGCCCACCTCCTCCAGGAAGCCCTCCCTGATGGAGCCACCTCTGTCCTGCCCCATCTCTGAATGCAAGGACACTCATGGTTAATGCCAGTGGGTCCCAAATCTGTGGGGCTTCCCAGGTAGCGCTAGGGGTAAAGAACCACTTGCCAAGGCAGGAGATGCAAGAGACATGAGTTCAATCCTTGGGATACCCTTGGAGTAGGAACTGGCACTCCACTCCAGTATTCTTGCCTGGAAAATTCCAGAGGCAGAAGATCCTGGTGGGCTACAGTCCGTGGGGCCACAAAGAGTCAGACACGACTCAGCGACTGGGCAGACACATACCCATACTGACAGCTTGTTAGAACCACGGTGGGTGGGTGGTGCCCGAGAAAATAAGATTTCCCCCGGCCACGTCAGAGACAGGATAGCAGTGGGGTTAAGAGCATGGGCTCGGGAGTCAGGCGGCCTGGGCTCAAGCCCCGGTCCTGGCAGCTGTTGCTGTGCCACCCTGAACTAGTTGCTTAGCCCTGACTTTCTCCACCTGTAAAATGGGGACAGTGACAGTGCCTACTTCAAAAGGAGCGCTGCAATGATTGTATGAGGTTTGTAGAAGTAAAGCACACAGAATAAAACCAAGCAAGGAAAAGTGTTTGATACATACGACGTTTTATCCTACCTATTGAATCAGGCTCTTTAGCAGTGAGACTCTGGATTCTGTATTTTTATGGATCATCCCAGATGGGTCTTTTGTAGCCAGCCAACAGGATTCAGGAGCCATGGGTCAGTCTTCTTCTAGAATCCCTACTCAAAAATAACCCCAGGCTCTTTTTTGCCAATAAGACCCCATTCCACAGCGAGATGTCTGGTCTGCAGTATCCTTTTCTTATCCCACCTCCTTCCCCTGTCCCCAGCCACTGCATCCTTTAATCATCCGTAAAGTAAAGTAAAGTAGCTCAGTCGTGTCCGACTCTTTGCGACCCCACGGACTGTAGCCTACCAGGCTCCTCTGTCCATGAGATTCTCCAGGCAAGAGCACTGGAGTGGGTTACCATTTCCTGGATCCCACAAATGAAGCATCTAGGTTTAGGCATGCCCTTGCCCATGCTGTTCCTTCTAACTAGAATGTTTTCTCCTTGCCTTTTACAGCATCAGCACTGCCATTATCAGGTGCCTACTGTGTGCCGGGGGTTGGAACAGAACTTGGGTTTCAACATGGAGCTATCATACCCGCCGGCCTGTGCCCTTAACCACCACCTTGATGCCTCACTGGCACGCTGTTCCATCAAACAGCATGGATCCACGCTGGTCCCATCTCCGGGTCCCATCTCCTAAAGAATAATGCGTCCTCCAACCCTCACTCATAAAGACCCTGCCCACCCCTGACTTAGAGCCCACACATGTTCAAACTTGCCTGCCACCCCCACCAGCCTGGCAGCTTATCTCCAGCACCAAGCATCCAGCCGTGGGCCCCAGGCTGTCTGGTGCCGGGAAGCCCCCTTCCAGTCCTCTCCCCCATCCCCAGGACTCTGCCATTTGAAAGCCCGCTCTCCCTACCCAGCAGGCAGCATATATTCCCCGGCCATAAGGTCACCTTTCAGTTACTCAGGCATAGCTAACTGCCAGGAAGAGCTCACTACACTGCGGGAGGAGGCAGGGACTCCAGCCACAGGTGAAACCGCTGGCTAACTCGGCCACCTGAGAGCCAGCCCTCGGGCTGTGGGATGAGGAAATTAATGATTTCCCTGGGTCTCAAGACAAAACGGAATGAGCTCGTGACCGCTTGGGCTGCCTTTGTAAAGTGTAAAGAGCAGGGGACCGCCCCCTCCTCCCATAATGGCTGGCATCTCAACCAGCATTGCAGAGAGGAGGAGGAGGGTCCACAGAAGAGGAGGAAGGATTTTCTGGGCTTTGTCTTCCGCTGCTCCAGGGCAAAAGTGGGATTCTCCAAGCTCCGCGACCTGACTGCGGGGCGCTCTGCCCTTCCCCGCCCCAGGACCCAGCACTGGACCAGGTGAGCTCAGCGTGTGTCTGGCATCTTGCCTTTCTGTGAGCCCTGCCCATCCTGCAGTGCTGCCTGAGGCGGCGGGGTGGCTCTGCTTGGGCCCTCGGGGCCCTGCCTGAGTCCTGAGACCCCGCTGCGGGAAGGCAGGAGGACCGCTGAGGACACAGCAACTCCACCCGGCAACCTCGCTCATTAAATGTTAACACTGTCCATTGGCTCCTTTGTGCATGCACCGCCTGGAGAAGGAAATGGCAACCCACCCCAGTGTCCTTGCCTGGAGAATCCCATGGAGAGAGGAATCTGGTGGGCTGCCGTCTGTGGGGTCGCACAGAGTCGGACACGACCAAAGCGACTTAGCAGCAGCAGCAGGCGCCGCCCGGGCGAGGACCGCGCCCTTGCCTGCAAGCCCAGAAAGAAGTTCAGGAGCTCTGCCTCCCTGTCCTGTCACTGCTGTGTCTACAGCTCCCCCGAGCTCCTGCCCCCCGCCCTGGGGGCTCAGCTGGTAAAGAATCTGCCTGCAGTGCGGGAGACTCGGGTTTGATCCCTGGATTGGGAAATTCCTCTGGAGAAGGGAAGGCCACGGCTCCAGTATTCTTGCCTGGAGAATTCCATGGACAGAGGAGCCTGGCGGGCTACAGTTCACGGGTCCCAAAGAGTTGGGGTGACTGAGTAACTGACACTAACAGAGAGCTCCCCCGGAGCCACCCCCAGACCCTGCCCCAGAGCCCCGAGTTTCCTGCAGATGACCTCCACAAGAGGCACAGGGGTAGGGTTCAAGCCCCAGCTTTGTCGCTTACGGGCTGGGTGACAATGGGCCTGTTACTGGTTTCTTCAGCTATAAATGGGAGAACTTTTACGACACTGGAGAATTGAAGATCTGATGTGAATACCTGTAGAGAACCCAGAGTGTGGTAGGTTAATTCCCAAATACGACAGGACCTTTCCTCTACCAGCTTCAAACCCTGGGGCGGGAAGACCCCCTGGAGGAGGGCATGGCAACCCGCTGCAGTGTCCTGGCCTGGAGAATCCCGGGAACAGAGGAGCCTGGCGGGCCACAGTCTGTGGGTCGCACAGACTGAAGCGACTTAACGCGCATATGCACCCACGCACTGTCATCTTCTGCCCCCCCGTGCAACATGGAAGGATAACGGGAGAAGGGATTGCGTTAAAGAAAGAAGGAGGGGATGGGGGTAGAGAGTGACAGCATCTCCCGGAGCACCCAGCCGTGGTGACATCACGGGGACCCAGGGCTCCAGCTCTGAGCCAGGCCCTCTGTCCTCAGTGTCCCTGGCAGGTGGTGACGACTGCGGATGCAGAGAGGGGATTCAGGGCCACTAGGAAGCCCGGACATTGAGCTGAGTGATGCTTTGATATCACAGCGATTCTTATTTATGCAACAACGTGTGTGTTCAGCATGCCGCGAAGTCCTTAAGCTGCCCAGTACCAGCCATAAAAGCCTCCATATATCACCCTGAATTCCCTTCCTGGGTAGTTTAAAAGAATGAGAGGGGACTTAATGGCAGTGTTTAAGGGTTATCATATATAAGTTAACAGCCAGATGCTCCTCTGCGGCAGGCAGAGGGGTGGGGGGCTCTGGCAGTGACGGAGACCCTGGTTGGAGCTTAGAGGGTTCGCTGCTCCCTCACCCAGCCCCCACCCCAAAAGCGGCAGGCGGACCCGCTGAACTCTCAAGGTCTCCTCCAGCCCCTGGGAGACATTTTGGACCACGAAGCTAACCTCGTTGGTCTCTTCCAACCAGCGATGAGCGTGATCTTTACAAGGAGAGCAGACGTCCCTGCAGTAGGTAAGATGAAGGGGCTTTGCTGAATGGAACAGGGAACGCGAGGGCCTGGCGGGAGGAGACCTGTCTCTGGGACCCACAGGCAACAGAACGGCTGAGCGGCACTTGGAGCCCGGTGGTGAGACGGTGCGCCTGCCCTCTTGCTGTGGGGAAGTGAGAGTGTGTTCCCCGGGGGATGCCTCCTCCCCCTGTGCCAGCAAGGATGGGGGTCAAAGGTGAAGCCCAGGATACGTTCACCTCCATCAGATCAGGAGGGTAAAGGTCAAGAGTGAGGCTCCAGCAACAGGTGGAAAGGCAGTGCCCCTTTCTCTCAAGAAAGGAATCAGAGAAGGCACACCATAACCCTGACCCACGCCGCATCCTCAAGAGGGGATTCGGCCAGGCCAGTGGTTGGGGTGTCAGGGCGCCATGACCCCTGACGTGGAAACTGATTTCACTGGAAGGGTCCCCATCCGAGACCCTTTCTGTACAGCATGGGGGTGCACGGAGAGGCAGGCAGCACCCGGGTTCTCAGCCTGGCGCCTCAGCTCAGTCGCTCAGTCGGGTCCGACTCTGCGACCTGCAAAGACTGCAGCACGCCAGGCCTCCCCGTCCATCGCCAACTCCCGGAGCTCACTCAAACTCACGTCCATAGAGTCGGCGATGCCACCCAGCCATCTCATCCTCTGTCGTCCCCTTCTCCTCCCGCCTTCAATCTCTCCCAGTGTCAGGGTCTTTTCCAGTGAGTCAGTTCTTTACTCACCTGGTCCCTAATTCAACCGAGGGAAACTCTTCTGCCTTTTGAGCCCCGTTTCCTCTCCAGTACAATGGGGCCAATAATGTGGGCTCTGAAGCAAGAATTAGATGAGATCGCGCTCCAGGCGCTGGAGCCCTTGCCTTCCATTGACTTACTGAGCCCCGGGAGCCAACAGAGGCCCCTGGGCCGTCCTCGTCGTCCGGTGCTGTCTCTGGTCGTCCTCTGCTCTGGCTTGGGACCCTCCCCGTCAGGTGCTCAGCGGTCTGTGCCAGCCTGCGCCCCCCACGTTCTGCGAGCTCAGTCTCAGCCAGGCTGCCCGCGACTGGCCCCGTGGCCACGGGTGTGGAGCCCGCACTGCCTCTGCCTGCTCACGGGGCTGCTCGTCCACAAGTGCCGACACCCTCACGGCCGTCAAACACGTGTGCGGTTTGCTCATTTCAGGTGAAGGAGCTGTTTCCCCAACAGATGCTCCAGGCTGCCGCCCACCTCCACCAGTCCCATCCCTTCCGGATTCCCCCGGATGGAAGGGGACACCGTCAGTGAAGGTGGTCTGCACTTCCTGCCCCCACTCCTGGCATAACAAGCCCTGCGCCCAGCACTGTCCTCTCCACCTCGCCCCCCTCGCCCCCCGCCACTGGCAGAAATTCTCATCCACTCTCACAACTCAGATGTGCGCCCGGGCACCTGTGAATGCCTCCCTTCCCCACTTCCGCTTTGGGGCCTGGCCCAGCCTCTCCGGCCACCGCACCCCCAGACCAGGAGCCCCTGAGAGCAAGAGACCCACCCGGATACAGTCACCTCTGCAGCCCCTCCCCTGACGCCTGCGTGTCCCAGAGGCCTGAAAAATGAGCCGCTATTCATACCGAAAATCACAGCAGTTACAGCATACTGAGGCCCTGCTATGGGCCAGACGTTTCACAGGCATCATCTTATTTCATCCTCAGAGCCGCCCTGCCAGCTCACAATTATTAGCTTCATTTATAGAAGCAAGACTGAAACTCAGAGAGAGTGACTGGCCCAAGGTCACCCCGCTGCCCTGGAAAGCGGTCAGAGCTTCAGGCCAAGTCAAAGTGACCCCAGAGTCTGCCACACTCCTCCCCCAGGACCACAGGGCCTCAGGAGACAGACTGGGGACCCCGGAAAAGACAAAGACTCAGTTTTCTGGATGAGACCTGACTGTAGAAATTCAAATTCATGAGTTTGAGGAGGCTTTAGGACATAGAAAAAATACACAGAGAAGGCTTTCAAATTGATCTCTGGGTCAGGAAGATCCCCTGGAGGAAGGCATAGCAACCCACTCCAGTATTCTTGCCTGGAGAATCCCATGGACAGAGGAGCCTGGCGGGATACAGCCCATGGGTCGCAAAGAGTCGGACACAATTGGAGTAACTTAGCGCGCATGCAAGGCTTTAAAAAATATGTAGGACTCTGTTATAGACCGAATTGTGTCCCCTTAACATTTTATGCTGAAGGACTTCCCAGGTGGCTCGGTGGTTTAGAATTCGCCTGTCAATGTAGGAGACACAAAAGACATAGGTTCAGTTCCTGGGCTGGAAACATTCCCTGGAGAATGAAATGGCAACCCACTCCAATATTCTTTTCTGGAAAATTCCATGGATAGAGGAACCTGACAGGCTACAGTCCATTGATTCGCAAAGAGTCAGGCAAGACTGAACATGCACATAATATTTAATGTTGAAGCCCTGATCCCCAGTATATTAAAATGTGACGGTATTTAGACATATTTAAAGAGGTAATTAAGTTAAAAACAGAGCCTTGAAGGTGAGTCCTAATCCAACATAACTGGTGTCCTTCGGAGAAGAGGAAGTGTGGACGCACAAGAGACACCAGCGATGCTCTCGCACGGAGGAAAGACCCTGTGAGGACACAGGAGAAGGCAGCCACCTGCAAGCCAGGGGGAGGCTCCGGGGACACCAGGCAGGCTGATGGCTTGCTCGTGGGCTTCTGGCCTCCGGAACTGAGGGCAAACCCTGCTCTGCTGTCAAACCCACCCAATCTATGTTACTTTATTATGGCAGCTCTAGCAAACTAATACACTTTCCTATTACTGATTATAGCCTTAATATATAAAAAGTTCCTAGAAATCAAGAAGAAAAAGATCAACAAACTAATTTTAAAAATAGGCAGCATGATAGTCACCAAAAAAGGAGATACAAATGGTTCATAAACACATGAAAAGATGCTCAACTTCATTCATGATAAAATTGCATGGAGATATCATCTTTCGCTTATCAGATGGACCACATTGGCAAGACCAAAGGGGAATAGGGAGGGACTTTCCAGCAACGGTGGTGGTAATGCAAATTGGACAACTCTATTCAAGGCGACTTGGTAACATTCAATTGAAAGGAGAATGAAGAGGGGAAAGAGGGACGAAGAAACGGAGGGAGGTCAGAAAAGGAAATATATGTGCTCTGGGGTCAGTCAAATCTGGGCACAAATCTCAGCCCTGCCACCGCTGAGTCATTTAACTTTGGGAGAGACAGTGACTCACCCTGTCTGCACCCGTTTCCTCACCCATCAAGCCCCACCCAGGGCTCTGTAGGGGGGAGCCAGCATCGCCCTCCTGCCGTCATCGCTGGTCCTTCCACGTGCCGGCCACAAGGCAGGCTCACACGAGTGGTGTCTGTCCTCTTCACGTTCTTCACTGCCTTTTAGTTAAATAATTCGCTAAATCAGCTACTAAACTGGGTTGATATCATCGTTATTGTTCAGTCGCTCGCCCATGTCGGACTCTCTGCCACCCCATGGACTGAAGCCTGCCGGGCTTCCCTGTCCTTCACCGTCTCCCGGAGCTTGCTCAAACTCATGTCCATTACGTTTGTGATGCCATCCAACCATCTCATCCTCTGTCATCCCCTTCTCCTGCCTTCAATCTTTCCCGGCATCAGAGCCTTTTCCAGTGCGCTGGCTCTTCACATCAGGTGGCCAAAGTATTGGAGCTTCAGCTTCAGCATCAGTCCTTCCAATGAATATTCAGGACTGGTCCCCTTTAGGATGGACTGGTTGGATCTCCTTGCAGTCCAAGGGACTCTCAAGAGTCTTCTCCAAGGTCACAGTTCGAAGGCATCAACTCATGGCTATCACTGCATTTCCCTTTTCATGGACTAAATGCATGTTCAGGGATTGGAAAACATCTCTTACTGCATCCTGGGCCCTGATACTGGGTTTGAAAGGTCTGATGCCAACACTTAACTCAGGAAACACCCCAAGCTGTCATCAGGCCATAAAGACAAAGAAGACCCAGATGGACACTTCCATCACCTCCAACCCTCCCCTCCCCCACCCCAAAGTAGAGTGGCATGCATTTCCCCACCCATCAAAGCTGGCTGCACCCGCGGTGTTTCTGAGAGAAGCTGGCAAAGCGCAGGTCTTCCACATAAAGCTGAGCGATGGAAAGTAAAGGCTTGTCTCAGGAGCCTTGCCTCCTGCTGGGGAAACGGAGGCCAATGCAAATGAAAAGTACCAGGCTTGTCCAGAGCCGTGGAGAGCCGCCCCAGCCCTGGGTGAACGTGCCAGGCTCACGTCAATGAAGCACCTCCCCAGGGCCCAGGACATGAAGGCTTAGAATCAGATCCACGGAGCCACCCACCCTACACCCAGCTCTTCCCTCTGCCCTCTCATCCGAATTCGTTCCTTTTGCAACTCATTCTAGACCTCCCCCTGGGAGAGAAACACCAATAACAGGATAATCACCACTATTTGCTGAGTGCTTACCACCTGCCTGGCACTTAGCTTTTTCTCTTTTCTTTTTTTTGGCATCAGCCAAGGTAAGTGTGATGATCTTCATTTTATAGTTTAGGAAACAGCTTTGGAGAAGTGGGGTAGTCCTGTCCAAGGTCAGCAGCTACTAACCAACAGAGCCAAGCTTGGTGTTCAGGACTTCTGACTCTAGAAGGCGGCACCAGCCTCTCCTACAGGGCCTTGAGCCCCCACCAAGACCTCTTCAGCTTAGCAGAGTCACCCCAGGGTGGTCGGGGATCTAATTTAACCTCCCCAAATCCACATCCTGCCAACCAACTTTTATTCACCCTCCACTGACCACCCTGAAAGGCCCCTCCGACAGTGTCACACCATCACGGGTCTCCCCAAGCCCCTGACACCTCATGTCTTGGTCTGCAGCAGTCCCCCAGTCCAAAGAGTCCTCTGGGTCAGAGTCCTCCTGCCTTCAGGACCTCACTTTCTGTCATCCTTCCTGGAATATACCACCTCCTGTGAAGTTAGTCAATGGGGCAAGCGCTGGTAAATTTCATACCCTTAGCTTGCTAAAGCTTCTATAATAAGCAGAATGGAATGAACATTTACTGAGCACCTAGTGCCAGAAATAATGCCATGTCCCTGACATATATTAATAAACCCCACACAGTGGGTACGATGATCCTTTTCTGCAGCTGAGAAAACTGGGGTTCAGAGAGGTTGAAGGACATGCCCGAGGTCACACAGCACTCAGGAGACCCTGGGATTCAAAGCCAGGCCTCCCTCGTCTGCATGGTTTCAAAGCCTTGGTGCCTTTGGCCCCATCACTCTGCCTCTGGCAGTAAAATACTTAATAAATATTTGGACTCCAAACACAAAGACAAAGCTCCTTCTACCCCATTAGAGGGCTGCAGTGTGAGTTGGGAGCACGTCTGTCTGGCCTCTGCTTTCCATTCAAACAAACGTTTTTTTTGTTGTTTTAACTTTGCTTCCTAGCCTTTCTGTTCTTTAGCAGCCCTGGCAGGCCTCTCGGCCAGGGGTCCCTGTGGGCACAAGCCTGTTTGTTCTCCTGTCACTGGCAGGGCCTTTGGAAGGAGCACTTGCATTCTGAGCAGCCGCCTTGGCCTCTGTCTAATGAGTCTGAGGAATGAGGGGGGATGAAGGCAAGGGAGACTCTCTGGTGCTCTGGGTCCCCTTCCAGGAGTCGAGCAGGCGTCTGCAGGCCCCGGGGAGAGAGCACAGGGCTAGAGTCACACCGGCCCGGGTGCCATCCCAGCTTGGACGGTCACTCGCGTCGCCACCTCCCATGAGCCGCCTCAGCACCTTCATTGGCAGCCTGAGGATGAGCACAGGGCTCGGGGGAGGCCCTGCCGTATACAGTAGGCATTCCGTAAGTGCTGGTTGTCCCCACCCCCATCTCAGTGGGGAAGGAGAGCCTCCCAAGGACTCCGGCTGGAGAAGAAGGCAGCAGGTTGAGACCAGGGAGGACAGAGCCTTAGCCTTGTCTTGACCCCCAGGCGGTAGAGAGCTGAGCAGAGGGGCAGGCCCAGGAGACCCCTGCCAGGGCGTGGAGACCCAGAGGCTTTGCAGCTGGTCTCCCGAGTCCACGGTCGTTTTCAGTGTCCACACGGATACCGGGGTCCGTGGGGTCACAGCCAGCTCCCACCTGGCCCTGTGCAGGCAGCCTGTAGGAGCACCTACCTCTGCCCCCCAGACCTCACCCACCAGCCCCTCTGTGATCCCAACCCTCCCAGCACATCACAGTTTAGAAAGACTGTGCCTGGACCCCTTTAGCTGGTGTTGCAACAATTCTGGGAGGGCGTCTGTGCAGAAACCGAGATCCCTGATAGGGAGAGAGAAAGGCTTGCTTTTCCCTCCATGAGTGGGTGAAAACCCCGGGGCAGGAGCAGCTGTTTGCTCTCTGAGTGGCCTCGCTCTGATACCAGGAGCTTCCCATGTGTTTCCTCATTCAAACCTGCCCAGGCCATGAGAGTAGGTTTCCCCTTTTGTGCACATGATTCCCATTTTGCCAATAAAGAAATTATGACTTAGAGAAGGGCACCGAGGCAAGGTCCCCCAGCCAGAAAGTGGCAGAGGCAGCTGTGCGCCTAGAAACCTGCACCCCAGCTGGGTCGCCTGGGACTTAGGCCGGCGCTCACCTCGTCTGTCCCTCTCATCATGGGAGATTTAGTAAATCAACCATTTGTTGAAGACTTCTACCACATGCTGAGGCCTTTGTTGACTGTTTGTTCTCTCAACCTACCCTGTAAAGTAGCATGAGCCCATTTTACAGATCAGTCTATTGAGGCTCAGAAAGACCTCAAAGCTGATTAAGTCTCAAAGCTAGATTCAAATTCCAGTGTGCTTTTCCAAAGAGGCAGCTCTGCAATATTAGTAAAAACTCAGGATACAGCTTTTCTACCTGTTTATAATGCTCCTTGAGCCAGTCTGGTGAAATTCCTCATATGAAGGAATTCTTCTCTCCTAGTCATGTCCTTCCCAGATCAGACCCTGCCCCTCCTAGAAGATCCACTGTTTGGTGTTTAGTCGCTAAATCAGGCAAAGAAATGGGAATACCAGACCACCTGACCTGCCTCTTGAGAAACCTGTATGCAGGTCAGGAAGCAAAAGTTAGGGACATGGAACAACAGACTGGTTCCAAATAGGAAAAGGAGTGCATCAAGGCTGTATATTGTCACCCTGCTTATTTAACTTAAATGCAGAGTACATCATGAGAAATGCTGGGCTGGATGAATCACCAGCTGGATTCAAGATTGCCGGGAGAAATATCAATAACCTCAGATATGCAGATGACACCACTCTTGTGGCAGAAAGTAAAGAACTAAAGAGCCTCTTGATGAAAGTAAAAGACGAGAGTGAAAAAGTTGGCTTAAAACTCAACATTCAGAAAACTAACATCATGGCATCTGGTCCCATCACTTCATGGCAAATAGGTGGAGAAACAGTGGAAACAGTGACAGACTTTATTTTGGGGGGCTTCAAAATCACTGCAGATGGTGACTGCAGCCATGAAATTAAAAGACGCTTACTCCTTGGAAGAAAAGTTATGACCAACCTAGACAGCATATTAAAAAACAGACGTTACTTTGCCAACAAAGGTCCATCTAGTCAAGGCTATGATTTTTCCAATAGTCATGCATGGATGTGAGAGTTGGACTCTAAAGAGAGCTGAGCGCCGAAGAATTGATGCTTTTGAACTGTGGTGTTGGCGAAGACTCTTGAGAGTCCCTAGGACTGCAAGGAGGTCGAACCAATCCATCCTAAAGAAAATCAGTCCTGAATATTCATTGGAAGGACTGATGCCGAAGCTGAAATTCCAATACTCTGGCCACCTGATGTGAAGAGCCGACTCATTGGAAAAGGTGGGAGGAGAAGGGGACAACAGAGAATGAGGTGGTTGGATGGCATCAGCAACTCAATAGACATGAGTTTGACCAAACTCCGGGAGCTGGTGATGGGAGAGGGATGCCTGGTGTGCTAGAGTCCATGGGGTTGCAGAGTCAGACACGACTGAGTGACTGAACAGGCTTCCCTGGTGGCTCGGATGGTAAAGAATCTGCCTGCAGTGCAGGAGACCCAGGTTCCATCCCTGGGTTGCGAAGATCCCTTGGAGAAGAGAATGGCAACCAACTGCAGTATTCTTGCCTGGGAAACCCCACCCCATGGACAGAGGAGCCTGGTGAGTTACAGTACATGGGATCACAAGGAGCTGGACACGACTGAGTGACTAACTCTTGGACTAGTCGTGAAGTCATGTCTGATTCTTTGCGACCCCATGTACTAAAACCTGCTAGGTTCCTCTGTCCATGGGATTCTCTGGGCAAGAATACTGGGGTGGTTTGTCATTTCCTCCTCCAGGAGATCTTCCTGACCCAGGGATCAAACCTGGGTCTCCTGCATTGGCAGGTGGATTCTGTGCCGCTGAGCCACCAGGGAAGCCAGCAAATCCATAAATGCTTCTAATTTGTCACCTGGTGACCCGAGATCATGTAACGATTTGGATGTTGAAAGGGGAGGGGGGTGGGGGGAGGCAGAGGGGTGCCCAGGGATGCCGTTCACCATGGCATTTCGTCAGCTCCCCGTGCAGAGTCCTCCACGGCTCCCACTGCCAGTCCTCTCCAGAACCTAGACCGCACCCTGCTCAGCGTGTCTTCAGAAGACAGGTCCAGCCTGAACCCGGTCCTGCTTACTGCTTCTTCTTTCACTGGACAACTTCATCTTGGATGAACAGAGGGTCCCAGAACTGTGCCGGACACTAGGCTACAGAACAGACAGACAGACACCCTCTCTCCCATGAAGCTTGCAGTCTGATGTGGGGGGAGGGGGAACATATGATGAATGTGCAGTGATGGCTCCGGGTGACAGACAGGATGGTGGGGGCAGTCACCTAACCCAGCCGTTCTCCATCAAACCCAGGGCAGGGACCGCCCACCCAGGGACACCGGGGGGCAGAGGACGTCCTGGAGGGGAGCCGCCTGAGCAGAGCCCTGAGGGATGAGTGGCAAGGGACGGTCCTCATCGTCCCCTGACTCCCGGGTGGCACGCACCTCCAGCTCCCCCAAACATCCCACTTTCCGCTCTCCCCCAGACCCTTGCTGGGCTCCCTCTCTCCTGCTGTCTCTGGCGCTTGGTCTCTTGAAGGACCTCCCCCGCTCACCCTCTCCTAAACACCCAGCTCTGACATCTTCCCACTGCCCCCCCTTCGTGCTCTTCGGCGCTTAACCTGAAGAGCACAAGGCTCAGAGAGGGCAGGAGACTTGCCCGAGGTCACCCAGCAAGCAAGCGGCACAGTGGGAGTTTGACCGTGAGCCCTCAGACCCTGCAAAAGGCAGAGAGGGAGAAGGAGAGAAACCCCAAGCCTCTGTGGGGATTCCAGGGTGACGGCAGAGAGATGCCCAGCAAGGCCCCTGACAAGGGCAGGCAGAAAGGCTCCTGGAGTGCCCTGCGGTGGGTCGGCGGACACCTGGGCCCGGGTGGGTGGGTGGCAAACGGCTCAGACAACCCGTCAGGAGGATATTAACAAGCGTCCGTCCAATTAGGAGCCAGTAATTAAAATTCATCTTCCTTCCTACAGCACAGTATTAAGCCACAAACACTTCATTATATGCCTCTTACCTCGCTGATTTGCATAAATGGGAAGAAACACTTAACAGAGGCAACACTAATTAATGCCCGGGGTGCACTGTGGCTTAGCGGCCTGTTGGCAGCTTCTGCTTGGGCTGCGAGTGAGCCCCGCGCGGGACACAGGGTGAGAAGTCAGGGTGAGGAATGATCCTCAGGTCGGAGGTGGTGCTGGGTGGAGGGCAGGCAGAGACACTTCAGACTCAGCCCTGCCCTCGGGGAGCTCCCAGTCTGACGGGGGAGGTGCCGAGCTGGCCCTTAAGGAGATCCCAGTCTGATGAGGGGGAACGGGCCTCCAGAGGATGATCCCAGTCTGATGGGGGAGGCGCAGGTCTTACCTTTGGAAGGTCCCAGGCAGATGGGAGATGTACAGCCTCTGCCCTTGGGAAGCTAACGGTCCAAGGAGGGAGACAGAGTTCCCACTCTGATCAAATGCCTACTGTGATGGAGGAGACCCAGCCCTTTTCCTGTGGGAGCCGAGTCTGATGGGGTGCCAGCCCCTGCCCTGGAGGAGCTCCATCAAAGAGGCAAATACCCTCCATCAAAGAGGCAAGCTGATGAAGTGGGAAATTCTTGGTGTTTGGAATCAGGCAAACCAAACATGTGACCCTGGGAAAGTTACTTAACCTCCCTTAATTGCAATTTCCTCATCTGCAGAATAGACACTTAGCGTCCCATTAGCCACTGCAGCCTGGCAGGAGGAAGGGCGGGTTTGCTGTGCTGCTGGATTCCCAGCGGGAGGCAGGGCGCCAGGGCGGGCGCCGAGAAGATGAGACGAATGAAGAGACCACGGGTCCCCCGCCTGGCGCGCCCCCGGCGTGGGCTGCAGTGCGGGGTCTGGGGCCCTGGAAGGACGTGAGTGAGAACCAGGATGTGCCTGGGCCCACCCTGCAGGTGAGGGACGGAGAAGGGGCCCTGCTCCAGCCCAGCCCGGAGACAGAAACAGGGGGCGGCATCAGAGCGCCCCGATATGAGCGAGAACCCCCCCTTATCCTCACAAAGTCTTCGAGGGGCAGAGAAGGGCGGGGCACTGGGGAGTCTGGGTCCTGGCCTGGGAAGCTGCAGCCAGGGCTGTTGCAAGGTATTTCGAGTCTGAATGTCTTTTGGACTCCAGCCCTCAGCCCCATCTCTGCCCCACCCCTGGCTGCACCCCACTGCCCATCACACCATTTACCGCCTGGTCACGCTCTGCTTCCCGGATTACACAGACTCAGAGACAAAAGCAGCAGAGCTGGCTGTTAGGGAAACTCAGAGTTGCTTGGCGTCTTCCCCAAACCCTCTTTATGAAACCTGGTTACTAAACATTCAAGTGACATTGAGGGGAAAAAAACCCAGGATGCTAAAGACTGCCCTTAGGCCCCTCACTATAGGGGGTCACGGGGTGGGCCTGGGGGCCTTGGTCTTGCCTTCTAAGGAACAGCACTTGGGCTTGGACCCAGGTGGGCCCGGGTTGAAGCCCAGCTCTGCCACCGTTTGCTGGGCACCCTTAAGCAACTTGCTCACCCTCTCTGAACTTGTTTCCTCTTCTACGAACAGGAGAGGATGAAATGCAAATAGGGGCGTGAAGTGGAGGGTGTGCACACCACTCGGCCCATCCCGGTCTCCTTCCTTCCCTGGCCGCGGTGGTTTAGTCACTAAGTCGGGCCTGACCCTTGTGACCCCCTGGACTATGGCCCACCAGGCTCCTCTGTCCAATGAATTCTCCAGGCAAGAATACTGAGTGGGTTGCCATTTCCTTCTCCAGGGAATCTTCCTGACCCAGGGATCAAATCTCAGTCTCCTGCATTAAAAGTGAATTCTTTCCCATTGGAGCCACCAGGGAAGGCACTACCACCGGTTAAAGGTCTAGGGCTCATGAAGGTCCTGGAAGCGACCCCCGCCCCCCAGGCTGGACAGCCTCTAGTAGTGGGCCAGGCCGGGCCGGGCCGGGCCCCTCCCAAGAGGGCAGGGGCTGGTCTGCTGTGTCCAAGAGGGACCTGCAAGCAGCCCACTTTCCCGGATGAGCTCCCAGCTGGATAAACTGTTTACACAGCCTGCCAGGCCGGAGGTACATCATAATTATATAGTATACGTATTAATGCCTCACCTTGCGCCAGCACTGCATCTGGGCCCGTCAAAACACGTACCCACATTAATCAATTAAACGCCCAGCCTCCCCGACTGCCTGCAGTTATTAGCTTCTCTTTCCTCACCCTGGGCGGGGCTGGGAGCCAGACACTGCCAAGGTCATGGCCCAGGCCTCAGGGGCGGCCGGGTGAGGGCTGGGCCTTCAGGACCGACAGTGGGACCCGGCTCGCCAGGGTCTGGCCTGAACCTGCCCCACTGAAGGGGCTCCACGGCCCCCAAGCCCGGATCACTTTCCCAATTTCAGGGTTGCTGAGCTGGTCTCTGTGGCCCCACACTTGCTTTGCAGAGGGATGGATGGGGCCCTCTGCCTGGCTCCCAGCTCTCTGGAGACCCTGGACTCCGCATGCCCCACCCCGTGCCTTTCCATCTGGGGCCTCGGCAGAGTTGCCCTTGGAGGGGTGGGTGCGCTGGCCTGGGTCAGGAGTGAAAGTCATTCAGTCGTGTCCGACTCTTTGCAACCCCGTGGACTATATAGTCCATGAAATTCTCCAGGCCAGAATACTGGAGTGGAGAGCCTTTCCCTTCTCCAGGGGATCTTCCCAACCCAGGGATCAAACGCAGGTCTCCCGCATTGCAGGCGGATTCTTTACCAGCTGAGCCACCAGGGAAGCCCAAGAAGACGGGAATGGGTAGCCTCTCCCTTCTCCAAGGAATCTTCCCGTCCCAGGAATCGAACCAGGGTCTCCTGCATTGCAGGCGGATTCTTTACTGACTGAGCTACCAGGGAAGCATCTGACCTGGGTCAGGCCCCCTTTTTATCTGCTCCATAGCTGTGTTTGATGAACCCTTAACAAATGCCAAGCATACACGGGTGTTGGATTCTTATTCCCATAGCAACTCCACAGAGCAGGCAGTATTACCTCCATTTCACAGATGGACAAGCAGAGGCCCAGAGAGGCAGACGGCTCTTCCAAGGTCACAGGGCGCCAAAGTGGCAGAGTCCAGGCGGAGACTCGGATCACCCCTCGGACAACCTCCACGCAGGAGTCAGGGTCTCTGTGCTGCCCCCTGGGCGGGGTTCTGGGGTGACAGTGACCCCCGCCAGGTGTAAAGTGGGAGTTGGGGCTGGAAGGCCTTGAAGGGGGCAAGGGTGTCCTCAGAAGAAGGGAGGAGAGCACTGGGGTCTATTAAAGCGCCCGCTGGGGGAGCCCGGGCAGGGAGGCACGGGTAGACGGAACCAGGCAGGACATATGGACGACTCCGTCCAGGAGGAAGCAATAGGGAGCGGTGAGGACCAGGGTGAAAGGGGAGTGTGTGCACTGCCCAAAGGCACGCCAGTTAACTGACACGCACGCACAGGGGACCGGAAGCTGACCTAGAAGACGTCAGCCCTAGGGACGGGCAGGGACCTGCAGTTAACTCCCTACGAGGCAGCGGGAGGCGCGTCCCTGCCCCAGGCTGCAGTGTGCCCATCGTCAAATGAGCGCACGGGCTGGTTGCTAAGGAGGCTGCCTGCTGCACCAGCAGCCAATGAACGGAGATAGCGCGCGGGTGCTTCCGGGTAGACGGTGATGGGTTATGCCAACGCTACGCAGGGCAGCCAGAGCGACGCAGGTCTGGCCCCGCCCCCCCACCCCCTCGCCATCCCTGGCCGTCCCACCCAGAAGGTCGCCTCCCTCGCCTGGCCCTTGGTCACCACATCTGTGCAGAGGGGACCGTCACGGGCAATCCCCAGGTGATGGGCATTACAGGAGGACATGGCCCGTCGGCCCTGGGCTCAGAGTCAGCACTGCCCCCCTCCCGGCCCGGGCCCGTGCTGTGACGGTCTCCCTGGGACCGCACCTTGCTCTTTCGTCCTGTTAGTGAGCCGAGCTTGGGCGAGCACGAGCAGGGCCGCAGTGACCAGCCAGGTCGGGGCCTTCTGATGCCCCCGGGACTGTGGGTGCCTGGGCTGCTCTGAGCTCCACTCCAGCCCTCTGGCTGGGCTCCCTCTGTGGAGTGGAAGTGAGGATGTTGGCATAAGCCTTCCAAAGCCCATTATGGCTGTCTGCGGATGGTGTCCTCGCACAGCTCGCGAGGACAAAACTATCCATAACCGTTCCACGATTTGCACCGAAGCTGAAGCAGTGCCTGGGCACGCCTCCATCACTCTCCTAGCCTCCGTGCCACCGGCCACCGGTCCTAAGCCCACGGAGGACAAGAGGAACTGAACTCGAGACACCCTCCTCCCTTCGGGGCCAGGGAGCCCCGTGACTGCTGCTGTTGAGTGGGTCCTGGGTGCCCTTGGGGGTTCGCATCCAGAGCCCCTGAACCTGGAGACATCACCACTGTTGGCTGGCATATTGAGCACAATCAATAAATGCCAGCCTCTGTGCTATTACATCACAGCTATGGGAGAGGAACTGTGTGGGCCCTTTAATTGTATTACCTCTTTTAATCCTCACTTTAGCCCCATAAGATAGCTTTTCGTATCCCTATTCCAAAGAAAAAGGCTCAGAGAGACTGGGTAAGCTTATAGGATCACCACCTGGCCGCTGAAACCAGAGCAAGGGGCCACAAGGCAGGAGGCAGCGTCGGCCTTGAGGGCTCCATCACCAGGAGGCGGCGTCGGCCCCGGGGGCTCCATCACCAGGAGGCAGCGTCGGCCCTCGGGGGCTCCATCACCAGGAGGCGGCGTCGGCCCTCGGGGGCTCCATCACCAGGGAGGCAGCGTCGGCCTTGAGGGCTCCATCACCAGGAGGCAGCGTCAGCCCTCGGGGGCTCCATCACCAGGAGGCAGCGTCGGCCTCGAGGGCTCCATCACCAGGGAGGCAGCGTCGGCCCCGGGGGCTCCATCACCAGCAACTTGGGAGCTGTTCTTGGTGAGCTTCAGGGAATACATAATAAGTAAGGCAGGAACCCCACCCCGCCAGAGGCCAAACCCACCAGCATGGAAGTTCCAGTCTAAAATTTACAAAAGAGAAATAATGATGACAACCCACACCACTTGCTGGGTCCCCACCATCGCCAGGAAATGGCAGATATCGCCTCCACCCTGCAAAGGCACAGACGCTTGGTCTCACTTTCCACGCGCGTCCTAAAGTTCAGAGACGCCAAGCTACTCACCCGGGCTCACGCAGCCTCTAAAGGCCAGGAGGATGAGCTCGAAGCTATTCAGAGCTGAGTCACCGGTCCCTTCTTTCTAAGCACGCTCAGCCCAAACATCACTTCCACGGAGGAAGTGACCCTTCTCTGACCCCACCCAGAGCCCCTGACAGTTACTCTTCCTGATTCAAAGTCTGCTTTCCCCTCTGGAGTTTAGCTCCCAGAGGGCAGGAACACTGAGGCCAATGCACAGCTGGCTTGCAAAATGCCTGTGGATGACTGAATATATTCATTCATTCATTCGACAAGCAGGGAGTGAGCCCCTGTGATGTGTCAAGTCCAGTTCTAGGCTCCAAGGAGACAGCAGTCAGTGAACAAAGAAAAGCCGTGCCCTCGTGGACCCCACATCCGGGTCGGGAAGACAGACAGTAGACCAGTGGCCACATACATAGGTGATAAATGTCATGTAGAGACAAGAGGGAAAAAGAACAATGATCCAGGCCCCGGGGATGGAGAGGAGATGACCACACAGCCTGGAAGGCCCAGAGCAACCTTGATTTAAGCCTCGTGTCCAATGGAATCACTAATGGGTTTTTTTGGTTTAAAATTGTCGCCTATGGATGACAAATTCTCTGGTCATCTCTATGATGGGAAACACCACTGGGCTGCCTTTGATCAGGTGATGGGGCAGAAACTGTTCGTTTTCACCAATATGCAGCTAGAAATATCTCCCAGGCTCCCTGTGGTTAAGGAGGGTATGGTCAATGAAAGGCGGTCATAAGTGTTGGTCATGTGTCAGATGCCACTTCCAGCCCAGACACCCTATGAGACCCCTCCTGCCCTCATGCGAATCACTGGTCAGCCAGTATTCCCTCCGGTCCCCCACCCGCTGCTGGGGAGCACACTTCCTGTCCCACTGAAGCGGGGCACGATCGTGGGACCGGCTTTGGCCACTGGAATGTGGGCATAGGTGACGCGCGCCACTCTGGTCCTGGCCCTGGGCATGCCAGCTGAGGTGCTCTGTGTACCCCCTCTCATCCCTCTTTGGCAAAATGAATACAGAGGCATCAGTGGGGAGCCCTAAGGGGGTCCTAGGAATGACAAAGACACGGGATAGAAAAGGCTGGGATCTCTGAGTCACTGCTTGGAGGTGAGCCACCCAGGGGAGCCTCTGCATAAAGGGAAGAATAAATGCTTTTGATTTTGTCTGAGCAAGAATTTTACTTTTATGGTGTTGTCACTAAGAGTTTGGAGTTGTTCATTATAGCAGCTAGTGTTAATCACCCTGACTATTACAAGTAGTCAATGAAGCCCTCTCTAAGGAGGAGACATTTGAACAGAGACCTAACTGGAGTAAGTATCACTCCATACAGAGGACAGGGCATGTGCAAAGGCCCAGGGGCTCAGAAGTCTCAGTGACTCGTGGGGGCTGAGTCACATCCCTCACCACCTGGCCACCCTGCTCAGGCTCACATAACCTGCCTGAGACTCTGTTTTCTCCAGTGCAAACGGCCTAGCTTTCCTCCAAGGTGGGGAGGCCGCCGTGGCGACCGAGAAGGACAAGGGCTATCAGCTCAGAGGCCTGGGGCAGACCAGACATGCTCCACTTGGAACAGTCCGGAAGGCATGGGCATCTGGGACCACATCTGATGAGACCATGGAGAGGTTTTGGGTGTTTCAGTGTACATGCTGGCAGCCCTGATGAGGCAGCTAGATCACAGGGGTGCCTGGAAGATGCTACTGTGAATGCAGGGATCTCAGTTCCAGGGGAGGTTCTGGGAAAGGGATTTAGCATCCAGGAAGGGGGGCAGGGTGGAACATCTGTGGAGAGCCTGGTCCCGGAACCAGATATTTACAAATCTGTCCTCACCCATCCCCCACACAACTCTTCCAGGAAGCCAGTATTTCTGGATCCGGCCACCCTTCTTCAAATACCTGCAGCTGAAACAGAATCTTGAGACCACCACCCCTGAGGGAGGGGCACGGTGACTGGGACACAGCATGGACCTAACTTGAAGCCAGGTCAGTCTCCTGGACCAGGGGTTATGTATGGACCATCTCTCATCTTCCCAGCCTCCCAGAAGGAAATCTGCATGCTCCATCACTTCAGTCGTGTCCAACTCTTAGCGACCCACTGGACTGCAGCCCACCAGGCTCCTCCGTCCATGGGATCCTCCAGGCAAGAATCCTGGAGTGGGTTGCCATGCCCTCCTCCAGGGGATCTTCCCGACCCAGGGGTCAAACCCACGTCTCCTGCGACTCCCGCACTGCAGGTGGAGTTTTTACCCCTGAGCCACCAGGGAAGCCCCACAGGGACGTTCATCCCCACTTTTCAGATGAAGAAACGGAGGTCCAGAGAGACCCAGGTTCAGAATGAGTGGCAGCAGTTTCCACCCCAGAACAAGCTGGCCCCAAAGCCTAGTTTCTGCTCTTATGTAAATGAAGACATGATGTAATGGTGAGGATCATTAGCATACAGGGGACCTGTACCAGGTGTGCCACCCTGAATCACGCCGCCGACGCATCCCCCGGCGCTGGCCCACGCCGCCAACGCATCCCCCGGCGCTGACCCACGCCGCCGACGCGTCCCCCAGTGCTGGCCCACGCCGTGCCGCGTCCCCCGGCACTGACCCACGCCGTCTCAGAGACCCCTCAGAGCCACCGGTGATGTTAGATGTGGCAGCACCCACTTTACAGATGAGGAACACTGGGGAGCAATGACTCACTCAAGGTCACACATCTTGGAAGCGATGGAACCAGGATGGAGAAACGGGTAAATGAAGCCAGGGCCCTACCCTGGAGGAGCCCTTGGAAAAGCCGTCAAGGCTTCCAGAACCCACCCACCTTACAGAGGTCTCTCAGGACCAGTTGCGGGACTGCCGGCCCCTGAGAGCCCGTGAGCTGAGCGGTGGGAGAGGCAGATACTGCAGGCCGGGCACCCAGCCAGAGCGGCGGAGTCAGGATATATCACCCCTGATTATTAGCAACATTAGCTCCGTGATTCGCGAACATTCACGGTATTGACACTAATGATTAGGACAGCAATGAGTCCGAGCCCCTGAACCGTGCCGGACAGCCCTCCCCCGCCCCCGTGCGTGTCACCCTGGCCTCCTAAGGCCGCTCAAGTCTGGCCCTCTCCCTGAAGCCTTGGGGACTGTCCCAGCCCCCAGGGTCTGCCCTGAACCCCAGATGCTCCCCCACGACGGCCACACGTTTCCCCGAAGACTCTCGGCCCTGTCTCTCCATGCTCAGCAGGGGCTTGGTCGCCCACGGCTGCAGCCTCCGGGGGTGACACACACGTGGTCTGGCTGCTGCTGCAGGCGAGGTGGGCCGCAGGAGGGTGACGATCTCGTGCATCCAGCCCGTCCCGGGTCCCCGAGACCGCAGCAGGCACACGCTGTCAGAGTGCATGGATGTGTAGTTCAAGCACTGGGATTATACTCTGGCTTTCAAAATGGATATAAAACATTAACTTGTTTGCTAGGAAGGCTGGCAGGCCACTCTGTACTTGAATAGAAACAACGTCGCTCATTCAAGGATAAAACACTCATTCTTTAAACTTACAGGCTTGTTTTTTCCTATATTTTATTTTTATTCCCCCTTACTCCTGAGCAATGAAATAAGCTGTGATGTGCGACCTCTTGCTCACCATAACGCACATTCCTTCACTCGATAAACATCTACTGAGCTCCTTCTCTGCACCAGAGTCACAGAGGTACACGTTTTTCAATAGTGATAATTATATGTGCTCTCAGAGAATCAGATGATGAACAAGCAGAGAAATGACCGGACGGAATTCTTGGGGATACTGAGAAGTGCCCTGAAGGGTGACTCAAATGTGTCAATAGAGAGAAAGAGGGGGAAGGAGACATTTCAATGACGAGGGCCAGGGAAGGCAGGTCCTAGTCCTTTGGACTTAATTTGGGCCCCGCAGGAGCGAGGCAGCGCCAGGCACCAGGGACACAGCGGAGGCGATACAGACCCAGGTCTGCCCTGCGGCAGCTCATAGCCTGGGTGCGGCCTGGATTCTTGAGTTGTCTGCTGGTGGTTTAGTCCCTAAATCGTGTTTGACTCTTGTGGCCCCGTGGACTGTATAGCCTGCCACGCTCCTCTGTCCGTGGGCTCTCCCAGGCAAGAATACTGGAGAGGGTTGCCTGCCTGGGTTCAAACCCCAGTTTTACCGCTAACCAGCTGTGTGGCCTTGGCCGATTTCTTAACTTCTCTAGGTCTCAGTGTCCTCATCTGTAAAGCAGAGATGACAAGAGTGCCTCTCAGCAACTGGCCAAGAGGAGATACCCCACGTCCAAGGTCAGAGAAACCCGTGTAACATGGTAGGTGCTGAGAGAGGGCATCAGAGGGCAGGCAGACTGAAACCAGAGCACAGAAAAGTAACCAACCTGATCACAGGGCCACAGCCTTGTCTCACTCAATGAAACTAAGCCGTGCCGTGTGGGCCCCCCAAGACGGCCGGGTAATGGTGGAGAGGGCTGACAAAGTAGGCCCACCGGAGAAGGGAATGGCAAACCACTTCAGTACTCTTGCCTTGAGAACTCCACGAACAGTATGAAAAGGCAAAAAGGTAGGACACTGAAAGAGGAACTCCCCAGGTCGGTAGGTGCCCAGTATGCTACGGAAGATCAGTGGAGAAGTAACTCCAGAAAGAATGAAGAGACAGAGCTAAAGCAAAAACAACACCCAGGTGTGGATGTGACTGGTGAGGGAAGTAAAGTCCGATGCTGTAAAGAGCAATATTGCACCGGAACCTGGAATGTCAGGTCCATGAATCAGGCAAATTGGAAGTGGTCAAACAGGGGATGGCAAGAGTGAATGTCGACATTTTAGAAATCAGCAAACTAAAATGAACTGGAATGGGTGAATTTAACTCAGATGACCATTATATCTACTACTGTGGGCAAGAACCCCTTAGAATAAATGGAGTAGCCATCATAGTCAACAAAAGGATCCGAAATGCACTACTTGGATACAATCTCAAAAATGACACAATGATCTCTGTTTATTTCCAAGGCAAACCATTCAGTATCACAGTAATCCAAGTCTAAGTCCTGAATGGTAATGCTGAAGAAGCTGAAGTTGAATGGTTTTATGAAGACCAACAAGATCTTCTAGAACTAACACCCAGAAAGATGTCCTTTTCATTATAGGGGACTGGAATGCAAAAGTAGGAAGTCAAGAAACACCTGGAGTAACAGGCAAATTTAGCCTTGGAGTACAGAATGCATCAGGGCAAAGGCTAATAGAGTTTTGCCAAGAGAATGCACTGGTCACAGCAAACACCCTCTTCCAACAACACAAGAGAAGACTCTACACATGGACATCACCAGATGGCCAACACCAAAATCAGATTGATTATACTCTTTGCAGCCAAAGATGGAGAAGCTCTATACAGTCAGCAAAAACAAGACCGGGAGCTGACTGTGGCTCAGATCATGAACTTCTTATTGCCAAATTCAGACTTAAATTGAAGAAAGTGGGGGAAACCACTAGACCATTCACGTATGACCTAAATAAAATCCCTTATGATTATACAGTGGAAGTGACAATGGAGTCAAGGGATTAGATCTGATAGACAGAGGGCCTGATGAACTACGGATGGAAGTTCGTGACATTGTACAGGAGGCAGTGATCAAGACCGTCCCCAAGAAAAACGCAAAAAAGCAAAATGGCTGTCTGAGGAGGCCTTACAAAGAGCTGTGAAAAAAAAGAGCCCAAAGCAAAGGAGAAAAGGAAAGATACACCCATCTGAATGCAGAGTTCCAAATAATAGCAAGGAGAGAGAAGAAAGCCATCCTCAGTGATCAAAGAAACAGAGGAAACTAATACAATGGGAAAAACTAGAGATCTCTTCAAGAAAATCAGAGATACCGAGGGAACGTTTCATGCAAAGATGGGCTCAGTAAAGGACAGAAATTGTGTGTACCTAACAGAAGCAGAAGATATTAAGAAGAAGTGGCAAGAAGACACAGAAGAATTG
Source organism: Hydropotes inermis (assembly GCA_020226075.1). NCBI lineage: Eukaryota > Metazoa > Chordata > Mammalia > Artiodactyla > Cervidae > Hydropotes > Hydropotes inermis. The sequence continues at coordinate 52,889,631 of CM035293.1, forward strand.
TACAAAAGAGATCTTCACGATCCAGATAATCACGATGGTGTGATCACTCACCTAGAGCCAGACATCCCGGAATGTGAAGTCAAGTGGGCCTTAGGAAGGATCACTATGAACAAAGCTAGTGGAGGTGATGGAATTCCAGTTGAGCTATTTCAAATCCTGAAAGATGATGCTGTGAAAGTGCTGCACTCAATATGCCAACAAATTTGGAAAACTCAGCAGTGGCCACAGGACTGGAAAAGGTCAGTCTTCATTCCAGTCCCATAGAAGCGCAATGCCAAACAATGCTCAAACTACTGCACAATTGCACTCATCTCGCACGCTAGTAAAGTCATCCTCAAAATTCTCCAAGCCAGGCTTCAACAGTACGTGAACCGTGAACTTCCAGGTGAACTTCAAACTGGTTTTAGAAAAGACAGAGGAACCAGAGATCAAATTGCCAACATCCAGTGGATCATCGATAAAGCAAGAGAGTTCCAGAAAAACATCTATTTCTGCTTTATTGACTACGCCAAAGCCTCTGACTGTGTGGATCACAGTCAACTGTGGAAAATTCTGAAAGAGATGGGCATACCAGACCACCTGACTTGCCTTTTGAAAAATCTGTATGCAGGTCAGGAAGCATCAGTTAGAATTGGACATGGAACAACAGACTGGTTCCAAACAGGAAAAGGAGTACGTCAAGGCTGTATATGGTCACCCTGCTTATTTAACTTATATGCAGAGTACATCATGAGAAACGCTGGGCTGGAAGAAGCACAAGCTGGAATTAAGATTGCCGGGAGAAATATCAATAACCTCAGATATGCAGATGACACCACCCATATGGCAGAAAGTGAAGAGGAACTAAAAAGCCTCTTGATGAAAGTGAAAGAGGAGAGTGAAAAAGTTGGCTTAAAGCTCAACATTCAGAAAACTAAGATCCTGGCATCTGGTCCCATCACTTCATGGCAAATAGATGGGGAAACAGTGGAAACAGTGAGAGACTTTATTTTGGGGGGGCTCCAAAATCACTGCAGATGGTGACTGTAGCTATGAAATTAAAAGATGCTTACTCCTTGGAAGAAAAGCTATGACTAACCTAGACAACATATTAAAAAGCAGAGGCATTACTTTGCCAACAAAGGCCCATCTAGTCAAAGCTATGGTTTTTTCAGTGGTCATGTATGGATGTGAGAGTTGGACTCTAAAGAAAGCCGAGCACCAAAGAATTGATGGTTTTGAACTGTGGTGTTGGAGAAGACTCTTGAGAGTCCCTTGGACTGCAAGGAGATCCAACCAGTCCATCCGAAAGGAGATCAATCCTGAATATTCATTGGAAGGACTGATGATGAAGCTGAAACTCCAATACTTTGGCCACCTGATTCGAAGAGCTGACTCATTGGAAAAGACCCTGATGTTGGGAGGGATTGGGGGCAGGAGGAGGAGGGGACGACAGAGGCTGAGATGGCTGGATTGCATCACCGACTAGATGGAGATGGGTTTGAGTAAACTCCGGGAGTTGGTGATGGACGGGGAGGCCTGGCGTGCTGCGATTCATGGGGTTGCATGAATCTAGTCGGACACGACTGAGCGAGTGAACTGACTGACTGAACTGACAATGGCAAACCTAGGAGGCTGTTAAGCCTGGGAGCGATCTGCTCTGATTTACATTTTAATAACAGCTCTCTGGATTCCTTGAGGAGCTCGAGGAGGGGGTGTGAGGGTGGCAGTCATAGACGCCAGCTGGGGGGCCCTGGCAGACAGGATGATGGCCTGGATGGGGCTGGCAGCCGCAACAGGGAGTGCAGCCAGGCCTGGGAGGTGTTGGGGGAAAAGCGGCCGGGACGTGCTCTTTTACCAAACGTGCAAAGTAAGAGAAGGACAGAAATCAAGGGTGATTCTGTCTCTCTTTTTTTTTGGTGTCTGCTGGGAGACACTTTATTTCTGACCCTGAGCCTGTTTCTAACCTCTCTGAGCCTCGCTTTCTTCATTTATGAATCAGGGGTAATGTCACCCGGCCCCTTACAGAAATGTGCACTTGCTATAGACAGAGAGCCGGGGAAAAGGTTTGGGGCGGACAGATTAAATTCTGTTGGACCAAACTCTGCTCCCACCTGAGGCCTTCTATGGCTCTGACCTTGGCCGGAGAGTAGGTCATTTCCTCACCCATCAAACGAGGGTGAAGGGAATGATCCTATAGTTCAGCTCCTCCCACATGGACCAGAGGCAGGTATTTCTACCCCACGCACGCACGGGAGTGTGGCAGGGCCGTGGTGGAGCTGGTGGGGGGCGGCCCCACCCCTCAGCATCACCTCCCCTCCTATCTTGGAGTGATGCTGCCCGCAGGACCATGAGAAAGGACAAAGGCTCTGATCCAGCCCCTCCTGAGAGAAGCAGTGACTCAGCCAAGGTCACCTGCTGAGTCACTTAGGGGCCCGGAGCAGAGCAGATCAGAGTGGCCGCACCTCCTCTGTAATCCCCATCCCCCTTCCCCGCACCTCACCAGCCTCTTCTCCCAAAAGAGAGGGAAGGGCAGTACCCACACTGATAAACCCTGCCCCGTCCAGAGCTTCGAGCCAGGGACGCGGGGACGCGGGCAAGGGTTCTGTGGTTCTGTGGTTCTTCAGTTTGCAAGAAATGGAAGGAGGGTGGAGGGTGGGGAGAAACTGCCCTTTATCACGCCCTCCCCTCTGCCTGCTCCTTGTGGTATAGACTCAGTCCCTATAACACTCCTGTTTTCTCTGGCAGATGGATGGCCAAACAGGATCAGAGAGGGCAGACGGTTTGCCCAAGGTCACACAGCAAAGGCAAGCTCAGTGTCAAGTCCATGCTTTGGTCCCTGCCCTGGCAGAAGCCACACGTGTCTCCCCTAAAGGACCGAGCTCGGCAGAGTCTTCCCCTTTCCGCCTGGGAGGGCTTGGAAGAGAGAGGGAACTGGACCCTGGAAATACTCATTGAAGGGATGAATAACAGAGTGGCCGCATTCTCTGCCCCATGGTGGGATTCATCCCCTGACAGAGCCTCAACCTCAGCAGGGGAGCCCAAGGGCAGTGGATGGATTTATCTAAGCTCCATTCTCAAGGTAGCAGGTGCCCCCACGTGTTATGGACCTGCTCTGCTCCCTGCCCCGAGAAGCTGACATGAGGGATGTCATTTCATTAGCCCCTTCCCACCCTTCTGTTTGGACTCCAAAACATCTACATAAATTACAGCCCCAGTATTTATTGCCTCTGTGTTGTGCCGGCAAGGGCATGTGCGAGCTCCGTGCCCTGGCAGCGGGAAGGTCACCCCTAGGACACTCTCCCTGCCAGGACCCGGGGCCGCTTGGGCAGCAGAGAACGGGCGGCCTCGAGGGGCCCAGGAGGGACAGGGGCACTCGGGCTCTGGGGAGAGGAGGGAGGCAGATTTTACGGCAGAGTTTTCACATGGTTGGTTTTGCCATTAACTTTGAATGCCTTTGTGGGTCTATAAAGTTCCCTGTGGTGGTTTATAGGGAGTATGAATTGAGGAAATCGGTGGCAAAAACAGGGTAATATGCAGCTTTCAGGTACCCACGCAAGGGTCAGGGAACAAAGGCAAGAAGCTGCTATCTCCCCACAAAACACCTAAGCCCATGATAACTTTTTAAAAAATTTCACATAAAATCCTTTCTGTCTCTCCTCCAAAATTCGCTGTCTCCAAGCACAGAAGCGTCTGGCGGGATAATCACCATGGAGTTAACAGCGGTCATCTGAGCAGTGGCGTTCTCCTTTTTGTGCCTTAATAAATGCTCCAAATTGTCTCCAGTTTCTGGGTATTACTTTTGTAATAGAAGGGAAAAAAACATGATTTTTTTTTTTTAAGTCAGATAATTCAAAACAGCATGAAGGAATGTTTTCCGAGGCACTCACGATTCACCTGTGATAATAACCCATCACTGGGGCTTGTTGTGTTCTGGCGTGATCCTCCAGCCTCGTTGGTGGGGAAACTGAGGCACTGAGAATGACATGTCTCAGTCCAGGTCCCGCCGGCCTCACTGGGACCAGCCCTCTGCCCCTCCAGCCCGGGCCTCACCCCGGTCTCTCCAGGCCCCCTGCAGCACCAGGGCAGTGGGGTCACCACTGGTAACCCTCAGACGGGGTGAGGGGTCCCTCTTACTTCGCAGGGTCCTGGGTTTTGGTGGCCTGAGGCCTGTGTTTACTTGAGGCTTTTCACATCAGACTTAGAATGTCTTGCGGGTTCCTCAGGGGACTAAGGGACTGGACCAAAATGCTTCCAGAAGGTTCCAGACGCAGGTTGGTCTAAGTCAGGATGGAGCAGATGCAGAAACCAGGTGTGGAAGGAAAGGCCGGCCAGGTTCCCTCTGGGTTGGGGAGTGGAGCCCAATCAGCCAACCTGGGCAGGAAGGGATGGGGAGCAGCCCCTCTCTGGGCAGGACCGGGCTGGATCGGGTGCAGGGGAGTGAGGCCCTGGCTCCAGGCCTGGAGAAGAGGAGGGGGCGTCAGTGAGCCAGCCGTGGACCCTGCTTCTTCCCACTCAGCTCAGACTTCCTGAGAGGTGGCCCTGTCCTAGTGAGCAGGGACAGACCCCTCCCTGTGTCCTGCCTGCCTTCCTCTGCCTGTGTCTTTTCCGAGACAACCATGTGAAAACGTCGCGGAACAAAACCAGACAGGATGGACACTCACGTTCCCCTTAGATCAGGATGTGACAAGGACCGCAGACCCTGAGGGGCTCCCACTCTACATAGGGAGACAGAGCCCCAGCCGTGGGGAAGAATCACATGTCTGGTGGAACAGACACAGCCCGTCCCTGGAGAGGTCCCCCGTCAGATGGAGGAGACACACCCCTGTATGTTTTGAGAACTGCCCATCTAACAAAGAAGGCAAGGCTCTCACCCAGAAAAGAAACCTAGACTCCTTTAATGTAAGTGAAAGTGCTATTCGCTCAGTTGTGTCCAAGTCTTTGTGACCCCATGGACTGTAGCCCACCAGTCTCCTCTCTTAGGAGAGGAGATTCTCCAGGCAAGAATCCTGAGTGAGCTGCCATGCCCTCCTCCAGGGGAACTTTCCGATCTAGGGATTGAACCTGGGTCTCCCACACTGCAGGCAGATTCTTTACCATCTGAGCCACCAGGGGAGCCCCCAGATTCCTTTAACAGAGCCACAAAAATGAGGGTGCAGCCCACCCGTTCATAGGCATTAGGTGATTCCTAAGGGACTCAATCCAGAAAGGGAGGATCTCATGGAGAGCATCCAGGAAGGCTTCCTGGAGAAGGTGATTTCTGTGCCAAGCTCTGAGGACACGCCAGCCAACAGCGCTGGGTCCTGCCCTCAAGGAACTCGGGGGGGCAGGAGCAAGCTGGACACTGAAAAAAAGAAAATCTGGTATTGGAAACCCATGTAATGGGTACAGGCCAGGTTAGGAGCTTGGGCTTTATGCCTGGGCACTAGGGAGCCATGAAGAGTTTTAAGCAGGGGAGAGGGTAATTGGGTTTGCAGTTTGAAAGACTCTGCTGGACTGCAGAGCGGAGGAGGCAATGGGGGACGAGTGGACGCAGGATGCAGGACGAGACTGCTGAGATGATCCAGGCGGGGTGATGGGGGCCCAGCCTGGGGCCTGGCCGTGGCATGGAAGAGCCAGCCCTGGTGGTGGAGGGCACTGGGCGGAAGTCTCGAAGCCCTGATGGAAGGCTGGTAAGCCTAGTGATGTCTGCTCTCTGAGCAGCTGCCTGGCTGGGCTCAAGGACGCAGGCCCAGGGTCCCCTTCTGAAGATGCCCATCAGACTGCAGGTGTCCTGACAGCTAGACAGTGGACCTCTGCCATCACTAGGCCCATGTGGGGCCAAGGTCAGAGAGGAGAAGGCCCCGGGCAGGCCCTGGGATATCCTGGGGTCCCCTTGTCCACAGCCCCCCCGTACCCCCATTAAAACACCCAGGTCCCAATTGAGCCATTCAGCTGCCAAGGTCACGGGCCGCCCCCACCTGCAGAGTCCTCATCTGGAAGGACTTTAGTCCCCGTGGCTAGTGAAGCCTTCAAACCAGGCCGTGCAGCTAGTGAAGCCTTCAAACAAGGCCGTGCAAGGGTCAGCCTGAGGCCTGGACTGACCCATCTGGGAGAAGAGCTAATAAGCCCCTCAATTTGCATATATGCAAACAAGGTGCACTGTTGACAGAGCAATTAGCACAGCCCACTGCCTGGCAAGGCCACCGGGATTGGCTGCGGTGCCTAGAATCACATCTACTGGGCTCAGTGCCCAGCTCCTCAGCCGAGGTCTCCTTGGGTGGGAGATGAAGTCACGGGCGTGACACCTCCTTCCAGACGGCAAGGAAGGCGGGGCAGGGCTTTCTGGGGAGGATTGGCGAGGGCCCATGGATTTCCTGGGTCAGGGCTTCTTATTGTTCACTTGGGGCAGAAGGAGAAGGGCCTTCAGGCCCTAAGACGCACGCGGGACATCTCCCCATCGCAGCTCTGACAATGTGGTGAAGGGAAGAACCCATGGCTTTGACTCTGAGGAGCCTGGGTTCTAATCCTGACTGCCACTTGCTGCTGTGTGACTCTGGATACTCTAAAGGACCGCTCTGGGCCTCAGCTGTCTCATTTGTAAAATGGAGACACTGCTCCCACATAGGCTACTGTGAGGATTAAAAGAATCCTCATGGTGGAGTGCTAGGTATAAGCTGTCATTCAGTTGCTAGTCGTGTCCAGTTCTTTTGTGACCCTATAGACTGTAGCCCACCAGGCTCCACGGTCCATGAGATTTCCCAGGGAAGAATACTGGAGTGGGCTGCCCTTTCTTGCTCCAGGTTAACTCCCAGCCCAGGGATCAAACCCAAGCCTCCTGCCTTGGCAGGCGCGTTCTCCCCAGTGAGCCCCCAGGGAAGCCTCGCTAGGTGTAAGGAGCTGCTCATCAAACAGCACCCCTGCGTCGTCAGCCAAGGTGTGCATCAGAGCGAGAAGCACACTGCTCTCTGCTGCTTCCGTCCCCTCACCCTGCTGGTTTGGTTTTTATCCGAACTGCGCTCCCGTTGCTCTTGTTCAGGCTCCAAGTGCTGTCCGACTCTGCGACCCCATGGGCCGCAGCACGCCAGGCTTCCCTGTCCACCTCCATCTACCAGAGTTTGCGCCAACTCATGTCCATTGAGTGGGTGATGCCATCCAACCATCTCATCCTCTGTATGGACTGTGATTTAAGTGGTGTGAAGCACATTTCCATTCAGTGACTTAGGAAATAGCGGGTGAAGTTGGTTGGCGATACGGCCTCATTTTACAGATAAAGTTGAGACCCAGAGAGGGGCAGGGACTTGCCTGCAGTGAATCAGCAAGTTGGCAGTGGAGCAAGGCCTTCCCCCTCCAGGCCCCTCCCTCTCCTGAGCACTTTCTGGCCTGGCAGCTGCCGGAGACCCAGGCGGTGCTTCAGCCTCTCCCCCTGCTCTCCTTCCTGTCTCCGATCTTCATCCTCTGTCCGCATCTCTGTGTTCTAGGCTCTCTATTCCCTGAGTCTTTCATTCTATGCAATGCCTGCTGAGAATATGATGACAGCCAACCCTGCTCAACCAGAGTGGGAAGTTCCACCTAGTGTCAGGCTGCAGTTTCTCTTGCTTTAGAGACAATCTGCATCCCTCTTTTTCATCATTGGCAGACGAGGAAAAATCGGGCTCACCATCTTCTTCCCTGAATAACCATCATCACCGTCACAAGTGGCAACAAGGCAAAGCGGCCTCCAGAGCTTTTAACTCCCCCTCCTTCTCCGTCCTGTCTTCTCCCGATCGGATGAAGCTGTGATTTTAAGGCCCTTTCTAACCCTTCCTCCCCCCAAAGCCAATCCCCATCGCCTTAGAGGCTCACCCTTCTTCAAGGTGCGGCTGCCCCAGAGTCCCGTCCTGCTGGGTGGCTGCAGAGGCGGTGAGGAGAGAGGAAAGGGGGAAAGGTGTTGGGGGCTCACAGTCCTGAGAACTGGCCAGTGTTCCTGTGTGGGCGCTAAGCCTTCATCAGCCCGCGACCGCTGCGTGCAGACCTGTGCCAGGGGCGAGGGGAGCAGACGGATGCGCGTGACACGCATACCCGCTCCTTCCTTCCACAGAGAACTGGAGGCCAAAGAGCACTGCCTCTGGCCTCGAGGAACGGCGGGGGACAAGGGACGGTCCGCACAGGATTATAACCCTGGGTGCAAAAGCCATGACCGAGGAAGGAAGCCTGTGGGGACGCGGAGGAGAGATTTCCCCAGCTGGCAAAGTGCAGGGTGTAGTCAGGGAAGGCTTCCAAGAAGAGGTGACTTCCGAGCTGAATCCAGAAGCACATCTTGTATTAAGCCAAGTGCAGAGGAAGGGAAGGAAACATCGAGCAGAGGGAACAGCAGGAGCCGAGGCCCAAAGACGGTGCAGACTCTGGTGGATCTGACCAACTGGAGAGGTAATCACAGTGACTTTGCTTCTGTGGCCCAGGCACATGCAGGCACAGTTCTATGTACCAATAGGTGCTTGTGAAATCCCCACAAAGGTAGGGAGAATGATGGTTTGGTTTGGGCTCCTCCAGATACAGACTCAGTAAAGAATTCAAGCGCAGGTAGCCTCTCTGGGAGGTGACTCAGGAAACTAGTGACGGAACAGGGAAGGGAAGGCAGCCGATACTGCTGTGTTAACATGCCAGCTCCCATCACGGAGCCCAAGCCCACTGAGCGTCTCTGGAATATCCAACCGAGAGCGAGGATGTTGGAGCATCCCCCTCGACCCCCATCCCTCCTGGGCTGAGGACTGGTTCCGGGAACACCAGCTCCCCCCACTTCTGTCCTGATGGTGTCCAGCCAGGGATGCTGCCCCCAGAATGCAGAGGGTCACTGCATTCACACTGAGCAGATCTGGCTCTCAGATAGACAGAAAGGCCATGGGGCTACAACTAGTCACTGACCAGGTCGGCTGCCCTATTAACCCCATTTCACAGACAAGGACACTGAGGCCAGAGCATCCGGGTTCTCACGGCCAGCACATTGTGGGGCTCAAACCCAGGAATCTGCTCCAGAGGCTGCAGTCATAGCCCTGGAGCCACGCTGCCCGATGGGGTCCACCCCCAAGAGGAGGGAAGGACAGCATGAAAGATGAAGACAGGAAGGAGGACAAGAAGCCTGGGAGGCCAAGATGGGGAGTGGATGAGGGCCTCGCCCGCAGCCACGGGGTGTGTCCCACCCTGGGGACCCCCCGGCCCCGCCTCATCATCAGCGCAGCCCAGGCAGCCGTCTCCAGAGCCTGAGGTCCTGAGCCTGAATCAGACGCACCCCCACCCCCCCTTCTGGACCAAGGACCACGTTTCCCAGCTCAGACTAGAATCTCTTGTCAGATGTGGCTTTCCACTCGGAAGGGAAGAGTGAATTTATTCACGGGAACCTTCTTACAAAGGTTTAAACGCTAGTGTGCATTTGGTTATATATGTCACAAACTGTCTTTATTGAAAAGGATTAAAAAAATACCTGCAACGGCGGCCATCCAGGAGAATCTAGACAATACAGTCTCTGTGCGGAGAACGACGAGAGCTTGTCTGCTGCTGAGTCGCTTCAGGCGTGTCCGACTCTGTCCGACCCCATAGACGGCAGGCAGCCCACCAGGCTCCTCCGGCCCTGGAACACTTGTTTGAGGAGGGCTCAATGATTATGAATTTGGATTTTCAAGTCCCAGCCAGAATTGAGCACATAAAGGTGACAGTCGCTCAGTCGTGTCTGACTCTTTGTGACCCCACGGACTTCTCCAGGCCAGAATGCTGCAGTGGGTAGCTGTTCCCTTCTCCAGGGGATCTTCCCAACCCAGGGAGCGAACCCAGGCCTACCGCACTGCAGGCGAATTCTTTGCCCTTTCATTAAATGCTTGATGAGCCCTTAGTAAACGCTTGAGTGACTGGGGTGTATGTGTGCGCGCTCAGCTGTGTCCAACTCTTGGTGACCTCATGGACTGTAGCCCGCCAGGCTCCTCTGCCTGCGGGACTTCAAAAGCAAGAATGCTGGAGTGGGTTGCCATTTCCTACTCCAGGCGATCTTCCCAACCCAGGGGCTGAACCCGCACCGCTCTCGGCCCTGCGTTGGTCGGCAGAGTCTCCGAGCCACCAGAAGAGGCGCCATCTGCGGCCGGCGTCCCAGCCCTCCCGCAGGCTCCGCGTGAGCGCTGGGTGAGAGCGGAGGCGGCAGCTGCGCAGTAAGCGGACGGATGGGGCGGACGCGGGGCTGGCGTCCGTCCTGCCCAGACCCAGGAGACTCGCTCCTCGCCGAGATCAGCCAGCTGGGACAGGCCAGGGCAGCAACGCCCCCAGAGACCCTCCCTCGAGGAATGGGGACTGCAGGCCAAGAGCCCAGCTCCCTGCCCTCGGCCGGGATCCCTGGGCGGGCCCCTGCGGACGCCTCTGTGCCACCTCCCTTTCTCCTTCCACGTCCCGGGCCCTCTCCCGTGTCGCCGTCTCCTGGTGCGTGCGCGCGGCTAAGTCGCCTCAGCCGTGTCCGACCCTCTGTGACCCCGTGGACCGCAGCCCGCCAGGCTCCTCTGTCCACGGGGTTCTCCAGGCCAGAGCACCGGAGTGGGCTGCCACGCCCTCCTCCAGGGGACCCCGGGATCGAGCCGCGTCTCTCGCATCTCCTGCATCGGCAGGCAGGTTCTCTGCCACTAGCACCGTGTGGGAAGCCCTGGGGTCCTTCCCAAGTAAATCAGCTGCACCCGTATCCTTGCCTCGGCTCCACTGCGATGGAAGCCCCCGGAGCACGTGGTAACGACGCCGGAGGGGGTCCCAGGGCCCCGCCCTACACCCCTGAGAAGGGAGGGCCGCGCACCCCGCCCTCCCTCCCGCTTCTAGGGCTGGCGTCGGAAGGAAGGACCGACAAACAGCAGGACGCGGCTGCGGGAAAGAAGAAAGCGAGCCGCGTGTCAGGCAGGGATCACGAGACTTCCGCGGGGATGAGGGTCTTAACGCGCCGACTCCGCAGCCGCGAGTGGGGTTCAGGCTGACGTCTCAGCTGCTGACCCCGCTCGCCCTGCCTGTCACTCAGAGCTGGGCAGCACACTCGAGGCGTCCAAGCTCATCGAGACAGGCCAGGAGACAAAGAGCGCCCTCCGCGCCGACGGCCTGCGCGCCCGGGACGGAGGAGACACGGGGCGGCCCCGGCCGTCACTCCGGGCCCTGGGCCTGACCTCGCCTCCGCCCAGAGGTGGAGCCCAGCGCAGAGCAAGAGGTGAGGGCCCCCCGGCTGCCGCGGCGGCGCGGGCTGCCTCTCTGTTCGCCGGGTCAGTCCCCGAACCTCCCTGTGCCTCCGTCTCCTCCTTTACGAAATGAGGGGAATGACAGAGCCCAATGCACGGTGCTTTTAATGCAGGTTAAACCCATTAATATGTATGAAGCGCTGAGAAAAGTGCCCAGATCACAGTAAGTGCTACACAAATATTTGTTAAATAAACACCTATATTGCTTACTTCAAAGGGTTGCTGTGGTTTCACCAGATGATAAATAGATGAAAATCCTTCGGACGTGGTAGAAATCCATGCAAATACATTACAGTTACGGATTCTCTTTATATCTCTCTTTCCTCAGAGCGGCTTCCCTCCATGGGCTCCGTGGTGCTGAAGACAGAGAACGCACTTTGAAGTTTTCCAGAGCCCGGTGTAAAATACGGCCCTGCCCCTCTCCACCCCTGGGTGACTTCATCCCTTAGGGCCTCAGTGTCCCCATCGGGGGTAATAATGGCGCACATACCTCGCTCTCTCTTTTTGTTTCTTAATTTTTTTGGCTGCGCTGCTCACAGCATGCAGGATCTTAGTTCCCTGACCAGGGATAGAACCCGTGCCTCTTGCAGTGGAAGCAGAGTCTTAACCACTGAACTGCCAGGGAAGCCCCAGCACATCTCTTAGGGGAGGTGACGTCAGGGGAAGACAGATCAGGGAGGCACCTGGCATAAGGGCTGCCCTCCCCACAAAGAGCCCAGCTAAGTCAGTTTCTCTCCGCCGTTCCCCTTCGCTTCCTTGGGGATGTGGGTCCCTCGCCTGTGATGGGAGCCCCACACACCCGTTCACTGGGCTGGGGGGGGCGGTGTACAGCCTTGAAGCCCAGTCCTGGGGGGACCATATGCTCTATAACAGTGCCCTTTTCCTGTGGAAAAAAATCTGTTGATTAATCTAAATCGCAGAGAATCCCCTAATCTCCCAGGCATGGCAGCGGACGTCTATGTAGGATTTCTCCGCCTCACCCTGAGTGACTGAGGCCCCACTTGGGGTGCGTCCGTCTGGCCGAGCTGGCTGATGGGGGAGGCGCAGGCCCAGAGCTCTGACCCGCCCAGTCCTGGAGTGGAGGACTGGGCCTGGACCCCAGGACCTTTCAGGACCCACGGGTGTGCAGTGTCAGGCCTTTGGGGAGGAGGCATGGAAGAACACAAGCCGGTGTCTGGGAATATCCTCCGTGGCCAAACCCGAGAGATGCCCAGAGGTGTTTGTCAAAAGGATCTGGTTCCCGCGTGTCTGGCCTGCATTGGCCTAATGTGTTTGCCTCAATGTTTATGTCCCAGATAAGAGCCAGGCAGATGAACAGATAGCGACTGTGAGTAATTCACGCTCCCCCAGGGAGCTGAACCAGCATCAGATGGACCTCAAGAAGAATCAGACCTGGAGGAAGGGGGCGGTGACGGGACTGAGGAATCTGGCAGGCCAGCCCAGCCTGGGGGGACCCAGTCTCTAAACTGTCAGCGCAGAAGGCAAGTCCCCCAGATGATGAGCAGTGAAAATGCTACAAGTGAGAGTTAAGAGCAGTTGTGAAATGGAGATTTTTCCTCCACTCATTCATTCATTTGCTCCCTCACTCACGTATACCTGCACTCATTCATTACTCAACTGAGAGTAACTGTCAGATGCTCCAGGTACTGAAACGTACATCACCTCCCACTAGTCTGCAGCGCCGTAAAGGTGTGAACCACACCTGGACTGCTCTCTGCTCTATCCCTGAAGCCTAGCGGGTCGTATGAGCTCGATAATACAGAATTTATTGTTCTTAAATCTTATCTGCAATGAAAAAGTTCTCATTCTCACTTTACAGCTAGGAAACAGGTTCCGAGAGGTAAGATGACTGGCCCATATGCTCATTATGAATTACACTACTGTGTATAAAATAGGTAACTAATGAGAGCCTACTTACCGCACAAGGAAACAAAAAGAAGGTACAATCTGTTTGTAACACACACGGTAAGCTAACCTTAAAAACACACTGCAATACACATTAGGTGCAGACAAATGCTGTTTGATTACATTATCCGAGATACTTAGCATAGTCAAACACAGAGATGCAGAAAGTACACTGGGAGACGCCAGGGGCTGGAGCTGGAAGGTGGAGGGGACGTGGGGACACGCTAGTGTTTAACGGAGACAGTGCTGGTTTAGGGAGGTGAAAAATTCGGGAGATGATGACAGTGAAAGCTGCAAACAGTGTGAAAGCATTCGGTGCCACGGGGCCACGCAGTTAAACACAGTGGAGACAGTATGTCATGTTAGGGCCTTCCCTGATGGCTCAGCGGTGAGGAATCTGCCTGCAGTGTAGCAGCTGCAGAAGACACGGGTTCGATCCCTGGGTCCCCTGGAGGAGGGCATGGCAACCCACTCCAGGCTTCTTGCCTGGAGAATCCCGTGGACAGAGGAGCCTGGCCGGCTGCAGTCCATGGGGTCACAGAGTCAGACACGACTGAAGTGACTTAGCCCAGCACAGTATATTATGAGACTTTAACCACAATTTAAAAAAAATTAAAGAAAGACATCCACATTCGTTGTGTACCCGCAGCATGCCAGAAATGAACAAGCACGCGAGGCCTGCGGGGCTTCCGGCCCAGCGGCGGAGTGGTTGTGGTCAAGCAGCAGATACACATGCTGAGAATGGGTAACTGTGGGTCTCAGCCTGTGGATAGTCAGGTGGTAGACAGCAGAACTGAAGATGAGATGGTGGCATTTATCTGATGCAGAAATTGGGAACTCAGAGAGGTGGCGTGACATGCCCAGGGTCACACAGCAGGTGGGCAGCAAAGCTGAAGGGCAAGCCAAGACTCCGCAAACCCTCTCCTTCTCCCACATCAGGGCGCTGGGGAGAACCCAAGGCAGCGGGCGGAAGAGAAGGGTGTGCCAGCCA
>CM035293.1:52904112-52919528 GCA_020226075.1 Hydropotes inermis
CCATCCCTCCTCCATCCATCCTCCTTCCTCCCTCCACCCTCCATCCTCCCTCCTCCCTCCTCCATCCATCCTCCCTCCTTCTATCTTCCCATCCACCCATCAGCTCAAACACCTAGTAAGTACGTATACTGTGCAAGCCTGATGCTATGTACTAGCTCACAAAATGCAATAATACAGCGTAAATAAGACAAACAGCAACACTGTCCATACTAATTTCATGGAGTAGGTGAGACAGGCCAGTGAACACGACATTTTTTGAAGCAGAGACAGCATCTGGCTACCCCCCACACACACACCAGCCCCCCGCCACATGACCTGGAACACGGAACTGTCTCTGGATGAAACTGTCACCCTCACCACGCAGATGACATTTCCCAGATGCCTCCTATTTTCTCTTCCCTACTCCACTGGCTGGAAAGGAGGCTTATGGAGCCCCAAGGGGTGGCCAAGTCACAAGATACAAGAAGCCTGCATCCCCCAGCCTCACATAGAGGAAAGGCACCCACCCACAAATATACCTGCAGTGTACCTCAAAAATGCAATTACTGAGCCTATGCCAGTGAAATTTGGGGTGTATTTGCTATAGCAGCATTACCTTATCTAATATAATTAGATTTTACGGAACACCTTTCTGTAAGTGAATGAGGGGATAAAATCATGTCATTTGGATCTTATAACAACGCATGTGGTAGCCAACTGTTGCTCCCATTTACGAATGAAAACCCTGCGGCACAGAGAGGTGAAGTAACTTGTCCAGAGTCACACAGCTGGTAGGTCAGGCTTTGAACCTGACTCCCACGTCTGTTCACTTCATGTGACGACAGGCTCCCGGCAGGGGGACAGATAGGGACCCTCAGCGTGAACGGTGAGAGTGGCGTCGTCCCCCGGCTCTGGGTGCAGGCGCTGAAGTAGCACATTTGTCCCTGGGCCATCGCTGCGACTTCGGTCAGCAAGACACATGAAGAAAAGCCAAAAGTCCGCCCTTGGTGCTCCCCGCCCCAAGCCAGACACGCGGTCCCAGGCTGGGCCCCTTTCCTCAGGAGCTCTTCTCAGTCCACGAGGAGGCCCTTCCCCTTCCCCCAGGACAAGCGGAAGCAAGAACGTTGAGACACTGGGTTTCCACCCCGGGAGGCGGCAGGTTTCCTGCGGAGGCCTGGCCCTGGCCGACCTCCGAGACCTCTCCGTCGGCTGCGCCGAGGCTGCCAGAGCGAGAGGGGCTCCGGGATCCCCGTCCAGGCGTCAGAGCTGCTCGGGCCTTGCAGCAGGGTGGCTGACCAGGGGCAGCCCGGCAGGGACCGGTCCCGGAGGCAGAGGTGGCAGGAAGCCCCACTGCAGCCCCACAGACGGCTGCCCGTCTCCACCAAAGGCCTGGAGGCAAGCTCCTTCTCGGGCGACACTTCTTTCTCTATGCCTGTATGAGGAGATGGTGCCATGAAATGAAGGATGCTGAGCTTCTGAGAGCAGACCCACCTGGGTCTAGATCCAGACTCTGACGCTCCCCCGCTGTGTAACCTTGGGCAAGTCCTTAAGCCTCACTGAGTCCCTCAGTTTACCTATCTGTAAAATGGGACTAATAATGCTTGTGTCACAGGAACTAGGGAGAGGATTAAATGGCATAGCAGGCACCTGATAATTTAAGAAGGGAGAGACAGAATCTGAGAATGCTCTAGCTAGAAGAGCCCCAAGAGATCTGGTAGGGAAAAGTTAGGCTCAGAGGGAGTCAGCCACTGACCTTGGCTGAGACAGAAGAGTGTGTGCTTAGGATTTATCCTGCCTGCTTTGGTTTCCCCTCCTTTTCCTCTGCCTCCCAGCCTCCTCCGTGTCCTGGTGTGGAGAGTGGAATCCAGGAGCGGGACGGGAAGAAGAAGGGGGCCCGTCTCTGAGTCCCTCGTCATGCTCAGAGGCTGGAGCTTGTGGGCTTTCCCACGGCTTTTGCCAGGGAGGATCGATGCTTTCGCTGGTCAGAGATGATGCTGGATGCTGGCGCAGACACACCCAAGCGTGTCCCTCACTCCGATGTCTGTCCCCCTTGGTGCATGAGGACCAAACACCCACCACAGTGACCGCTGGGAGGACTAAAGGCCCTGGCCACGCCATCCTCTCCCTCAGACCTTGCACCGCCTGGAGGCACCAAATCCCCCCCTCCACCCACCACCTCCTTGCTCAGGCTCTGAGCCTTTACCACAGGCAGCGGTGTGGGCCAGTGCCTGAGCGAGAACCCTGTTTGCACCCAGCAGTTGAATGCATGTCCAACCCGGAGCCTCCCATTCATGGGAGGGATGGAGGGGGTGGACAGCAGACCTAGGCATATGGTGGAGGCCCTTGGGGAGACCGTGGGATCCCCCTGCCGGCCCAGGACGCCTTCCCAGCTCTCACCCTCTCCCGCCTCCCTTCCGCCGGCCTTTTCCCACCAGGAGTCAAAGTTCTCCTTCGGTGCCCTCCCAGGTGGCCCCAGCCCCTGTCGCTTTCTCTCCCTCCTTCCTGACCCAGGCTCTGTCAGAGAGGAGTCCTCCTGCCTCGCTCCCCGCAATGCTATCCCGCTAATAAGATTAAAACATACCTCCCTCTTACAGCATCGATTCATAGCGCTGATTTACTGTTGCTTCTCGGCTGCTACAAAACGGATGCTCAGGCCGTCACCCTTATCTCTATCCATCTCCTCGCTGCCGGGGAATAACTGCTAATTAATACCTTTCTGCCTGCCGGTGCCTGCCAACTTTGAGGGCCGTCAATACTTCATGGGCTCCCTGCCACCCGGCCACTCACCCCCACCCGCTTGGGACTCCAGCCCCAGGTCAGAGGCACCCTGACGGGGTTCAAGGTGGAACAAGAAAAGAGGGGAGAACCCCTCTCCTCATCCTCCCACTGGACACACGGACACAGCCGGGGACCACGGGGCGGAGACTAATTCAGAAGGGACTGGGTCAGACCGTGGCTCAAATCCCAGCCCCGGGTCACATCGGCTCTGAGATTTTCACCTCTGGGTCCCAGGCTCCTTGTCTGTAAAATGAGGAAAGCCACAGGACCCACCTCCTAGGGATCTACAAGAGTTAAAGGTCAGGTCAAGACGGTCAATCCTAACATCCCTGAGTATTCACTAGAAGAACTGATGCTGAAGCTGAAGTTCCAATACTTTGGCCACTTGATGTGAAGAGCTGACTCGCTGGAAAAGACCCTGATGCTGGGAAAGATTGAGGGCAGGAAGAGAAGGGGACGACAGAGGATGAGATGGTTAGATAAACATAATGAACATAAGTTTGAGCAAACTCTGGGAGATAGTGAAGGACAGGGAAGCCTGGCATGCTGCATTCTATGGGGTCACAAAGAATCCGACAGGAGTTAGCAACTGAACAACAGCAAGAATGTACCTAACACAGTGCCCGCCTCCTGCTTCCTTGGGGCCTTTGTTCTGAGCCTGGAGGGAGTGCCGTCGCCAGGGGACAGCTGAGTTTGCAGTACTGTGTCAGGGAACGGCAGGTGGTCATTCCCAATGCTGGGGGCAGGCTCCAGGGAAGGCCCCAATACAGGAGTCAGCTACAGATACACATTGTAAACCAATTATACTGCAATAACCTAGACTGCGTATTAAAAAACAGAAACATCACTTTACCAACAAAGGTCCGTCTAGTCAAAGCTATGGTTTTTCCAGTAGTCATATATGGGTGTGAGGGTTGAACTCTAAAGAAAGCTAAGCACCGAAGAATTGATGCTTTTGAACTGTGGTGTTGGAGAAGACTCTTGAGAGTCCCTTGGACTGCAAGGAGATCCAACCAGTCCATCCCAAAAGAGATCAGTCCTGAATATTCATTGGAGGAACTGATGCTGAAGCTGAAACTTCAATACTTTGGCCACCTGATGCAAAGAACTGACTCATTTGAAAAGACCCTGATGCTGGGAAAGATTGAAGGTGGGAGAAGGGAACGGCAGAGGATGAGATGGTTGGATGGCATCACAGACTCGATGGACATGAGTCTGAGCAAGCTCCAGGAGCTGGTGATGGACAGGGAGACCAGGCATGCTGCAGTCCATGGGGCTGCAAAGCGTCGGATACAACCGAGGGACTGAGCAACCACAACTGTGATTTCACGGTCTACTGGGCGCCAGGTGAGAAACCGAGGCTCAGAGCAGTCACGGCCTTGCCCCAGATGATACACTTAGTGGTGACTCGGCTGTCACTGAGACCCGGGGGGCCACGGTTCTCAGCCCTCCCCGGAGCCCCCAGGAGGGCGCAGCACGTCCCACCAGGAGGAACGTGGACAGCTCCTTCTGTGCCAGACGTGCCTGGATGCCAGGGCTTCCCTCCTGGCTCCCAGATTGGAGCTGACAGCCTGCAGAGAGAGCAGGGCCTTCCCTCTGGCCACTGGCGGACACGACATGACCAGTCTGGGGAGGGACGCCAGCCGGATCTTGGATCTGCACGGTCACACGGAGAGAGTCAAGAGCGGGGGGCCAGGTGAACCTGCCTCTGGACTCGCTCCTCCTGCTCTCTGAACCAGTCCCCTCCCGCGGGGGCGGGGGGTGGGGGGTAGCTGCAGGACCAGGTGGGCTTAGACGTGCGAACACTCGGAATTATCACTCTCTCTCTAAATGCCCAAGTCTGCCTTGACCTGCAGGTTTCCCCTCTGTCTCATGGACAGGACAGCCAGGCTGGGGGCCCTGCTCTGTGAGGGGAGGAGGTGGGGGTGGGGTGGCAGCTGTGGGCCCCCCACCAGCCCTGAGAGGCGGTGGTGGGGTGAGGGGGGTGCGGGGCGGAGAGGAAGCCCCAAGGCCGGGCCTGGCAGATGCTCCGGCAGAAGCCAGCACGGGCGCTTTTAATAAAGCATAACCAAGCGTGGGATCATAAAGTATTTTGTCTAATTCCAGGCTCCCATGGGGGCGGGGCAGATCAGCTGGGCAGGCAGAGGAGAAAGGTTTACAGAGGGACCCCTGGGGCTGGCTGGGGGTTGGAACAGGGCAGGCTGGGAGCGGCGGCACCCAACGGTCTGGTCCAGGGCTGGCGTGGAGTGGGAGCTTTCTCACAGGCCTCCATTTCAGCTTGGAAAGAGGCAGCAATCGGAGACTTTTCCCCCCAGAAACGGCCCCCTCCTGCTGGAGGCCCCTCTGGGCTTCCCGTTCCCCGCATGAAATGATGCTTGAACCTAAACAGAAAACTCTTTTAGCATGAGGCCAACACATTCATTTTCAAATTCCTTCATTCAAAGTAGAGCTGAAGCCCGCCTGTTAAAGAGGCGACTCAGACTCCTGGCTCAATCTGGGGACAAGAAACCCCCCAGCTATTGTTTTGCCACCCAAAGTGGTATGGGGGTGCCTCCGTGGGAAACCAGGGCTCCAAGGAGCACAGTTTGAGATCCATGGGTCAGCCCATCCTGCCTAAACTCCTGCATCCTTCAAGGCCCAGCTCACGTCTCAGAACTCCATTGGAGACCTCACTAACGGTGCAACTGTCCTAGTCACTATCAGACACACCCCGGCTCTCACCACCCGCACACTCACCATGGCCAGTGACCATATGCTTCTTTACCCGTTTGCAGCCAGGACTGCACGGGTCTGAGACACGGAAGATGCTCAGAAAGAGGGCCCCTCCCTGACGCACGCGTCCACACTTGGCCGTCCCCCGGCCCTGTCTCCAGAGCAGTCCTCGCTTCCTTTTGCCATGTACTCAGGCATGTGCTATCTGTCTGGTCATACACTCTGGGAGGAAAGCTCCAGGAGCGCAGGCTTTATTTGTTTTTCTGTTCACCACCACACCTCCAGTGCCTAGCACACCATCTGGAACAAAGTAAGTGTCCAGTTTGTCAGATGAATGAATGGATGGAGGGATAGATGGATGGATATATGGCCAAAGAAAGAAGGAAGGAATTTTCCTTTTCTTCCTTGAGTCAGTGTAAATCTGCCAGCCCCAACAAGTTCATTCAGAGTTCAAAATGTCTTTTGTTACTTACTGGGTTGGCCAAAAAATTTGTTTGAGTTTTCCGTAAGATGTTCGAGTCTGGGGATGGGGTGAACCCTAACAAACTTTTTGGCCAGCCCAATATGAACCTCATGTGGCTCTAAGCTCTGGAGAGGCAACTCTGTCCTCCCTCCAGGTCCCACAGCGCCCACACTGGCTGTTATCAGTTCCATGAGCACCTACTGACGCCTGCTCTGTGCCAGAACCATGCCAGGGACAGGGAGCGTGGAGCTGAGTCACTGGCCATCTGGGCCCCAGGGCGCTGTGATCAGAGTAGGTGCACAAGAAATGCGTACTGAATAAATCAAGCGACGTCTAAGGTGAGACCGGAATGATGAACAGGTCTTAGTCCAGAGAAGGAGGCAGGGTCCGGCAGAGAGAATGCCTTGTGCAAAGGCCCTGGGGCAGCTAGGAGCACCCAGTCTTTAGGGCTAAGGTCCTGTGTGGCAGGAGCACTGGGCTTCACGTCCCCCCGCCCCCAGCGGTTCCCCGCAAGTGGCACCCAGAGCTCTTCCCAGAACCCTGGGCACGACCCTCTCACGCAGCGCCCTTGTGGGGAGGAGGGGGGCGGTGACGAGCCACTCCCCTTGCCAGGAGCAACCCCCTGGCCACCTCCACACCCCCGAACCCCACACTCGTCTGCTCAGACCCACACACTAAATTTATCCACTGCAAATACCTCTCCCGTCTCTTTTCTGAGGGAAATAGGTTGTTTAAGTAAAGCCCTTTAAATTTTAAAGAGCTGGGTTTGTGTGATCTCCGCAGGAAGCTGTTAGCAGCATGCTGGAAAGAAAGAATAATAATAAACAAGGCTGGAGGCAAAAGGGCAGAGCCAGCGGCCCCCCAGTGGCTGCCCAGGCAGCGGCCCAGGGCCACCTCAGGCTGCCAGCCCGCGACCCCCTCCTCCAGAGGCACGCCGATCAGGCGGGGAGGAGCAGAGAGCCCCAGAACCACCTAAGGTCAGGTTGGAAGGAATCTCTGGCAGAGAAGCAAGCAGGCAGAGAGAGCAGAAAGCAGGTAAAGCGTGAGACACCCTGGGTTCAGACTCAGCCACTTGGTAGCTGTGAGACCCTGAGCAAGTGGCCTAACCTCTCTGATGACGTGGGACTTTCCCCAGCACCCCAGGCAGATCAGTCACCCCCTCTTCTGCAATCCCACAGGGACTTGGTAGCCATTTCAATTTTAGAGTCTACAATATTAATCAGCAATTTACTTCTGTGCTTGCTCCTCTGCCTCAGGGGACTGTGGACTCCCGGAGGACAGGCATTGGGTCTCACTTGCATCTGGGTGCCAGCCCTGGCACAGGCCACAGCTCAGAGCTGGTGCTCAGAAAACAGCTGCCGAGTGGAACCAAAATGAGGCTGAGTCTGTGCACCAAGGAAGCAAGTGGCTGTGGGAGCATCCTGACCACTGACACAGCTGCTCTCAGCAACATCCCCCGGAGGCAGGATGCTTCATCCCAAAGGTGGGGACTGGGGGGGGGGGGGGGGGAAAAAATGTTTTTTTTTTTTAATTTATGCATTTGGTTGCATGAAGTCAGCTGCGGCGGGCAGTTGCTGTGGCATGTGGGACCTTTTGCTGTGGAGCATGGACTTTCTGGTTGTAGTTCGTGAACGCTATAGTTGTGGTGCCTGGACTTTGCTCCACAGAACGTGAGATCTTAGTTCTTGGACCAGGGATCGAACCCTTGTCCTCTGCATTGCAAGGAAGATTCTTAATGACCGAATCATGAGAGAAGTCCCCAAATACATCTTAAAGGAGATATTTTGGACCTAGACAGGACTCTCCTTCCCAATCTCACTACTCACCAAAGAATCTTGGGATTGGGCCATCCAGACTCAGTTCTCTGCTTTACGGACCTAAGGTGAGACGGGGAGGGGAGCGAGTGACGGTGCAAGTTGACGCGGAGCTGAAACCAGATCCCGGGCTCGTCACTCTGAGGCTGGTCTCCTTCCCCTGAGCCAGGGTTTTCCACTGTCACCCACGGCATGAGGTCACACAGGGAAGCCTTTTTAAAAATTCAAATGGTCACATTCATTTTAATATGGATTAAGAAAAAAAATGTATTCAGGGCCACAGGCCTATACATTACTCCTTTGTACCAGTGAAAAAAAGAGGGAATCGATTTAAATTTGATTTTAAGATGGTCATGATGTAAGAAACAATCTGGCTGGGATGGAGATAAAGTCATGGAGGAGGTGACTGAGATCTGGCAGCGTCTGCAGTGTACCCTGGGATGGTTCCGAGCCACACTCCACCACCCGGGACGTGAGCACGGCAGGTGATGCAGCTCCCCTGAGACCCGGGCCCCCGGCCCTGTGATGGGTGGGTGGGCGCCCGCAGCCCGCACACAGAGGTCCAGCCTGCAGGGCCTGGCTCCATATTCGACTGGAAATGAACCTCTTCTAAGGCAAAGTGAACAGTCAGGTAGATGGAAGGGCGGCTGAACAAAGGAATGTCACCTCGACTAACGTAGACACTGAGATCCCAGGGGACAGCTGGTGGAGATTTCCCTAAGGAATATTGATCCCCAGTGAGTGATCGGCCCTCCGCTCCCAAAGGGTCGCATTGCTATGGAGTCAGTAGGCAGGGCTGAGACCGAGCTGCGTGTAGGGCAAGTAGCCGGGCTGGGGGCAGACGGCACGGGGTGAGGGGCAGGGGTACTCTGTCATGGCCGGAGCACCTCAGACAATAAGCCAGGGAAGAAACCGCTGCTGATATTTGTCACGGCAATTTCAGCACAGCACCGGATGTCGAACGTCTCGAATTTCAACTGGCAAAATTAGTCCTCGTCAAAGTCAATTTGAACAGTCAAGGTGGATGGAAAAAATGGGCTGGACAAAGGAAAATAGATGGACCCGAGGAAAGTACCGTGAGCCAATTCAGGAGCAGCAAACCAAAGGGACTGTTGGTGGAAGTTCTCCCAGGAAATAGTCACTCCATTTAGAAGCCAGCCACCCCTGAAACTCCAGCTACTTGCTGAGAAGATCCCTCTAAACATGGGATTGGCACTGTTAGCTTTCAGGTGGAGGATAAACGGTCTGGTGATCCAGGGCTAACTCGCTGCTAATTCCCTCCTCCCCCACCTGCAGGGGC
The DNA here is from genome assembly GCA_020226075.1 of Hydropotes inermis. NCBI lineage: Eukaryota > Metazoa > Chordata > Mammalia > Artiodactyla > Cervidae > Hydropotes > Hydropotes inermis. The sequence goes on from CM035293.1 coordinate 52,913,159, forward strand.
AGGAACAGCCCCAGCTAGACCAGCTCAGAGGTGGCGAACACCCGCCTTCACCCTGCAAGGAAGGAGCTCTGGGGCCGTTCATGACGAATGTGGACCGGACCGCACGTGGGAAGAGCGGGTGGGGACGGCAAGAAAGATGATCTAAATGGATCTGAGGAGAAAGAACCTCTTCGTGGGAAACAGGGTGGAAAATAGACTGGGGAGCGAAGCGCCGGTGCGCCCTGAGGCGGAGTGATCAATCAGCGAGATGGACCACGGGACAGGGAGGTGTGGGGATGTTGAAGAGTCTTGGGCAGAGATGACACGTCCCCATGGTCTGCACCAGCAGCAGAGGGGTGCAGGCGCTCCCTCTAGACAGACGCAGTGCTCTCCCAAAGTTACCCGTCCCTTCAAGTCCATGTGCCCTTGGGAGGCCAGTTCCCCGTTTCTAAAGCCCCAGACTCATAAGCTACATTTCGGCTCAGGAAAATCCAGCATCTAGCACAGGATGGGGCATAAGGGCAGGCCTTTAATTAGTGCGATTGTTATTAGTATAAGTAGCGACTGATCATTTATGAGCAAGGCACACTCTCATTCCATCATGTCAGCAACTCAGCTGGCATGTAATACAACCCTACTTTCTAGGCAGGAACGCTGAGGTTGGGCAGGATGGTGCTAGGTCTCTGCTCTCTGCTCCCCAGGTCACTCTCCCCTTCTCCACCTATTCTGTGCCTGGCGGCCCAACCGCATGGGCATCCAACTGAGTTTTGTCCATGTGCGGTATTAGCAAGAGACCCAAAGGCAGGAGGGGGATGAAATTGGGGTGTTTCTCCCTCCAGCTCCCTGCCAGGTCCCCAAGAGTTGGCTGCATCCCTCCACCCAGGGCCCCAGTCCTGCCCGCAGCCCTCCCCTCTCAGCCCTTCTTCCAGTCTGCGGGCGGTAGTAACTCCCCACTGATCCTGGCACCAAGGGCTGCCCCATCCCCTGTGCCCCCACTAAACCCTAAAACCAGTGAAACGCGGGAGTGTTAGTCACTCAGTCCTGTCCCAGTATCTTTGAGATCCCATGGACTGTAGCCCGCCAAACTCCTCTGTCCATGGGATTCTCCCGGCAAGAATGCTCGTGTGAGTTGCCATTCCCTTCTCCAGGGGGTCTTCCCGAAGCAGGGATCAAACCTGGTAGTCCCTTAAAGAAGCCCTTCACGGACCCCCCAGGTTGAGCTTGCTGTTTCCTTCTGGAACCTGGTTGATTTGGAGGGAAATAAATTGTCCCCAAATTACAGAGCTTACCAACAGCAGCACCAAAACACCAACCCCCCTCTGTCTGCCTCCAAAGCCTGTGTCATTCCATTGGAACCATGGTTTCCCAACCGCAGACATTCACACCTCCCAGATTGGCCACGTTAGCGTGCCACCTGCTCCACGATGCACTTAACATTTTTCTCAAACTTGACTCTTTTTTTTTAAAACTTAAATGAGCCATTTTTAAAAAGGGAAAAGGAATTTAAATCACTGCCCCAAATGGCAAACCAGTCTCACTTGCCTTAAACAGAGGGTGACTGAAAAAGAATCATAATGAAAACAAAACACTGTTATTAAAACTTTGACTTCCTCTGGCTCACTGCAGGCGTGCTGCCCCACACCTGCTTTGCTGGAAAAAGAGATTGGCAAGCGAGAGGGTGTCAGAGCTGGACGGCATCAGCCTGAGGCTCTCTCCTCGGCACAAGAAGGAGGATGGCATGGGAAAGGAAGCGGGAAGACCCTCCCTCTCTGGGATTCCTTGTCACTTACTGCCAGTGGGAGGGACACTTCCCTGGACCCGTGATGTCCAGTGTAGCCTTACGCAATGATGGAGGCATCTTATCCACATCTGTGCTGTCCAACACAAGGGCCACCAGCCACGTGTGGCTGTTGTGCCTTTGAAATGTGGCTGAGTTCTGTTTAATTTGGTTAAACAAAAGCCAAGACACTTTGCCGCGTTTTAATGCAAATGTGGGTTGTCACACATGGCTCCGTGTTGAACACAGCTCTGCAAGCCCCACAAGGGCGAGAATTCGCCTATTCCTTCCCCTCTGGATTTCTAGAACGGCATGATGCTTGACTGCCAGGAGCAGCGCACCAATGGATGAATCAGCGAATGAAGGAACGAGCTATGCTGGCGCTTGCAGCAACGCGGCGCTCTCTCGTCCGGACTGTCCCGGAAACCACTCTCTCTTCCCTGTTTGTGCGCACTCAGGCGTGTCCGACTCTTTGTGACCCTTTGGACTGTAGCCCACCAGGCTCTTTCGTCCATGGGATTCTCCAGGCCAGAACACTGGCGTGGGTCGCCATTTCCTACTCGGGGATCGTCCCGACCGAGGGATCGAACCCGGGTCTCTTCGTTTCCAGCACTGGCAGGCGGATTCTCTATCACTGAGCCACCTTGGAAGCCAAGTAACCTTATTCCTCCCCGACCAGGATGCCTGCCCCTCCTCCTACCAGGCTCTGCGGTCAGGCCACAGGCCTTAGGAATTCGCCTTCTGACGGTGCCTTTTCCTCTCCAAGCTGAGCTCAGGCCCACTTCTCTGCTGCCCGAGCAAACAAAGAAGCCTTTGTGAAGCGGTTGCTTTCGCCGCCCCCACCTCACACCCTCTGCCCCTGCCTGGGACATTAGGTGCCTGGTGACAATTAGCAACGTGTCACCTGCTTCTGTAGAACCAGGCACCTGGCTTTGGCTTGTTGTGTGGCCTGAATACTCACTTGACAAAAACCTGCACACTCGGGCAGCGAGCACCAGCTCTAGACGTGAACGCCACCCGGCTCTGGCCGTGCCAGCCTCTGTCTCCACCCTGCCAGGGTATCCGAGGGACCTGCCAGGGCTGCCCCCACCCCCCCGCCCAGCCCTGCACGATGCCAGGGCAGCCGGTGATGGACGCCTTCCTTTGGGGCAGCATTAAGGAGCCAGAAGGAAGAGATGGTGCTGGGAGGATAATGGAGGCGCCAGTGATTGGTGACAAACAGCCCCGATGGAGGAGCGCTGAGTGTCTCTGCAGAAAGAGAAACAAAGGGCAGAAGGAACAGTTGGCAAAGCAACAAAAAACCCCAGTGGCTCAGCTGCCTCTCTCCCTGGTGACTCCCGAGTCGCTCCTCTGATGTCGGAGGCTGGTGGTTGCTCCCCGCTGGAGCGCCGCCAAGACCCCCACTCAAGCCTGGGGACCCCGATGCTCCCCTCTGCGACGCTCTGAGGTGGAGGGTTTGCCTGGCAGAGCCCCTGGGATTGCCCTCAGGACCTCCAGGGAGAAGACCTGGCTTCCAGCACTGCCCCCCGACGCCCCCCCCACGCCCACTCACCCCCGACGACCCCTGCCCCCGCCTACACACACACACGTCATGCACAGTGTGAGATGCTGGTCCAGCCCCGGTTTTGTCAGCTTTAAAACGGGAGGAGGCAGAGTGTGCACTTAATTCTCCAGCTCCCTCCTGGACCCCGTGCTCGGCAGTCCTAAACCCAAAGACTTGTTTAGGACTCCGTGTGGGAAACCTACAACGTACCCCTCCTCCTGGGCACTGGGGCTTATAAATGCTTCTTCCTCTTCAAACCTGTGGGTCTTCCAAACATCATTATAACAACAGCAACAACTTTTCACATGCCTACTGTGTGCTAGATGCCCTGCATACAGATCCTCCCCGAACTGTGCAAATGTCACCTTCCCAGCAGCCCCCACCCCACGAAGCCACCACGATAAGCCACCTGTTTAGCTGGAGAAATCAAGGCTGGAAGCAACAGAGAGGCGGAGTTCACACACTGGATACGTGGGGGAGACGGGATTGGAACCCATGCCAGACCTCAGAGCTCATGCCTGCTGGGCATCTAGAAGCTTCTCCCCAGGAGAAGTCACCCCTGCCTCTCTTGGCTCAGGCCCAAGCTGGAACAGTCCCATTCTAGGCAGGGGCCTGGTCTCCCCTCCTTGCCAAGTGTGGACACTCGGGGAGAGGCGAACAGTGTCCAAACGATGGCATTTCTGCCTCGAGGCCATTGTCTCTTTGGGTACCCCAGGGCCATCATTTATAACACAAAGGCATTCCAAAGAATGTCCAGCTTCAGGTGCCCCAGAAAAGCCAAATTAATCTTCCTAGAGCCCTGCTCTGGGAATGTCGCTCATTTCTCTTCAACTGCCCCCTGTAGCCCCTGGGCTCAAGTCCAGACCCCTCACTCTGGCTCTCAGGCCTCTGCCAACCGCTCTAACCTCATTTCCAGCTTCTCAACAATCACCTTCTGCTCAAGCGAGGCCAGCTGCCTCCCAGCCTCCCAGCCCAACAGGGCGCTCACTCCGTCCTCCAGGCCTGTGCACAGGCCCTCCGGTCCCCACCCCAGCCTGGGGTTCCCTCCCCACCTGTCAAGCCTGTTCCAACGCCTCAGAGCCTTCCTGGGCCACTCCCTTGTTTCCAAGGCTTCATTCTTGGTGCCCCGTACTGGCTGTTTATTAGAGATGATCTTTCATCGTTCTCAAAGGAGCCCATGCTCTGTGGGGTCTGCCAGCAGCCAAAACTCCTTAGGGGATATCTCTGCTGATCCAGAACAAGGCTGGGACAGCTGCTCAATGAACAGAAGTGACTGGATCCCTGGACGTGGCTCCAAAGGCAGCTTCCAGGACAGGAAGGAGAGACTAGGAGCTTCCCGAGCCTTTCAGAGTGACCCCGTGGCCGTCTGAGTTCAGCCTGGGGGCCAGGAGACAGAGACAGGCCAACGGCCAAGGCCCAGTCGCACGCCTGCTTTCATGGATCATTTCATTCATCTCCACATTACACTCTACCTTCAAAAGACGGGGACACCATGACCTAGAGAGGGGCTGATTTGCCCAGGTGTATACTCGGCGAGGGAGTGGCCGGGCCAGGCTTTGAACCCAGTTCAGATGGAAACCAAAGTATATTAATACCCAGTGGCTGGACTGCACAGAGACAGTGATTGAGGAAGGATGGGCAGGCCCAGTGGCATGCTGGTAAATGCTCAGCAACCAGCTCTGGGCTGGGGAGAGCACTAATCTGCAGTGTTTGCCCATCTCCATGGTGTAAATCGCCATGGTCAGCTTTAAGCTACCGTTAAGGTCAACCGGGCTTTGGGGGAGATGTGTAAATCAACGCCTGGGTTGAGAATCCAGCTCTGCCCCCCACTAGCAGTGGGACCGTAGGCAAATCACATAATCTTTCCAAGTCGCATTGCTCTTCTGTAAAATAAGAGACTGTTAACTCCCAAATGGGAGTTTCTGGGAGCATTTCATATGACTGTGTGTGCATATAGCCAGCATGGGGCTTGGCACATAACAGTTACCGTTTCCTTCCTTCCTTCCCCAACCTCCCACCTGCCAGCAATGAAGACCAGCCCCTCCAACCAAGGAGAACCCAGAAGAAACAGGAAGCCCTGTGGTCTTCCCACCAGCTTCCACTGTTGGCTCATACCCCAGACGCCAGCCACGATGCCAGGGTGAGCTATGGACAACAGACACATTCTCACACCAGAGGGGACCGAGCAGGGCCAGGAAACAGGTCCCAGGCTCAGCGTCCGGACCAAACCCAGGCTCAGAGGAGACATCATTCATTCAGTCAGTCAGCGAGTCATTCAACAAACACATCTTGAAGATCTGCTCGGAGCCAGGCTTCACACCAGAGCCAGTGGGACAGGGATGCCTGCCCTCAACAGCTCTCTGTTCAATAGGGAGTCGAGCCCGTGACCAGGCCCAGCCTCAGAAGGGAGTTGTTTCAACAACGTGTTGCCCAAAGTGCCACTGCCAGCCCGCACAGGCGGCCCCTGAGTCTGCAGGAAAGGCGGGGCTGCGGAGGGCGAGAAGCGGGCAGGCAGAGACCAGCGGGGAGGTTTATGTGGACCGGGCTGTGCCGTCTGAGGCCAGGTGTCTGCTCTTTGAGCCAAGAAAGGGTGGAAGTGGGGGAGGAGGGGAAGAAACCTCTGGGCAGGCCAGGTCCCTGGGGCGAAGAGACGGCGGGCTCCGGGCTCCATGTGGTGTGAGCACAGCCCTGTCAGCGTCCTCCCCATGGCCAGCCGCGGAGGATGGAGGAGTCACATCAGCAAAGTGGCTGCATCGTCAGCACCCAGCTCACGGTGCAAGCTTTCTGGTTAGTTTAGGGGCCTGTGGGCTCGTGGGGAGCTGGCCTGTTTCATTGCAGACCCCTGGGGGCCGAAGGAAGCAGTACAATGGATTCTGGAGGGAAGGAGGCTGAGCCTGCAGCCACAAGCCCGGATTCCAGGCCGGCCACTTCCTACCACCATCTTTTCATTTCCCTGAGGCTCAGTTTCCCTGCTTCCTTCAATGGGCACAAGAGTAGCCTCCTTCGCGTCTGACGTGAGATCTGAATGGAAGGATGGGGGTCAAAGCATCTCCTCAGTACTCACATACCAC
>CM035293.1:52929416-52945680 GCA_020226075.1 Hydropotes inermis
CCTCCCGCCCCGCTCCCCTCCTCCGGGTCGCCCACCCCCTCTCCCCAGGCTCCCTTCCTCACTCTAAGCGCTCGCAGCCCCGGTCGCTCGGTAACCCTCCCCAGCTGACGGAGCGCCCTGCCCTCCAGACCAAGCTCGGTCCGGTCCTGCTCCACCGAGTCCCGGGACACCCTCCCCGCGCTCGTCCCCAGGCTGGCGAGGGAGGCCGCCTGCCACTTGAGAGAGAGGCCGTCGGTCCGGGGAGTCTAGCCGGCAGGGTGTGGCCCGGGGTACCGGTCTCGCCGCCACCTATTAACTAAGGGTGAGGGGCTTCGGGTGTTCTGAAACTTCCCGAATGACGGCTGCCCTTCCCCCAGGCACCCGTGGATTGGGCCGTGTTTTGTCCTTTCTTTCGAGAAGAGCCACTTTCTTGGATCCAGCCAGAAATGGGTAAGGAACTGGGTGTTTCCTCCTGGCAGAGAACAGTTTCACCTTTTTGGCAGATCTGATTTTCTTTTCTCCCTGGGCTTGAACATGGGGGTTTGGGACTTGTATCTATCCGTACCCTCCCACTACACACACACACACGTGCGCGCGCGCACACACATGCTCACGTGCGCACATACATGCTCACGTGCGCACACACAGGCTCACACACACATGCTCTCACACACACACATGGGTACGCCCCAGCTATCGAGCCTCAGGCCTGGCTGTGGGCCTTGAGGTTTCCTGAGAGGGGAGAGGTCCCCAGTCCTGGGAGAGGTCAGCGTGATGGGGGTGAGGTTAGATGGGGAAGCTCACAGCATGGAATTGTACTCCAGGGCATTGTGTAGTGAATTCCCAGCTTCTCTGTTTCTGCCAGGTTGCCCTATCAGACCACCGAGACTCTGTTTACCTACCTGAACAGTGGGTATGAAGCTAATTCCATCTCCAGCAGCCCTTTGACGGCGTGTCCGGGGTGCAGTGAGCCCTGTGCAGCGATGATGCCCCGCAGCAGGGAGCTGGTCCCCCCAGATGCCCTCTGCAAGCCTCACCAAGGCACTTCCTGGGGGGCAGCCCACACCCCCACCCCTGGGGAAGGATGGATTTGCATTTACAAAGATCTGAAAGCATACATTCACCTGACAGGCTTTAGAATGATCCTCTCAGTAAAATAATAATAATGATCATAATAAACCCTTATAAATAGGTGTTTGATTACAGTTTGTCCCTACCTGGTTTTTTTTTTTTGAATCAGACTAATTGGCTGCCAGACTGATTGGGCTGGATATGGCTTGAATGCTGGAGTCTTAGGCCCTTTCTTCTCCCCTTGCCTGGCTGTTCTGTGCTCCCTGTCACCCCACCCACCTAGGTCCTGCCTTCTCCCAGTTGCTGAGGGTCAGCCTGAGGTCACCTCTCCCCCTGAACCTTCTTTCTGGGCTGCCCCAGCCATGCCAAGGGGTGCTGTCCTTGACTGTCTCTTCTCTGCCCCTCCCCCTCCCCAGTTCTGGCCCAGAAAAAGGCTGACAGAATCCAGATCCATCATAGGTGCTAAGCACCCCCGTGGAAAGGCCTTCCTGGCGGGGTGGGGGGGCAGCATCCAGCTGGGATGAGTCCTTCAGGTAAATGCCAGGCATCCCTGCATGGGCATTCCTGCTCTGTAGGCCCAGCTGTCAGTCAGAGTGCAGTGGGCAGGCAAGAGCTTGCCAGGTGAAAGCCTGCAGAGGTGAGGCTTACTCACTGGACTCCCTGCAGCCCTGCTGTGTGCCCTTAGAGCCGGGCATCCGGCAGGGTTTCAGGACCCTCCTTGGTGACACTTCCTTCCAGTCCAGGTCCGTACCAGCTGGGAAAAAGACCTCCGCAGGGAGCACCGAAAAGGTGACAGTCAGCTGCGAATGACATCTGGGGAGAAGGCAGCAAGGAGGAAGGGAGGCGTGATATCAAAAAGAGGTGGCTCCCTAGGGCTGAAGCCGGGGCTGGGGAGTCGGGTGGGGAATTGGAGGCCTCAGTTAACCCTTCTTCACCCCCAGCCTTCTGAATCTCTCTTTTAACACCACCCCGTGTGTGCTCAGCGGCTCAGTCATGTCCAACTCTTTGCAACCCCATGGACTGTAGCCCACCAGGCTCTTCTGTCCATGGAATTTTCCAGGCAAGAACACTGGAGTGGGTTGCCATTTCCTCCTCTAGGGGATCTTCCTGGCCCAGAGATGGAACCAATGTCTCTTGCATCTTCTGCATTGGCAAGCTGACTCTTCACCGCAGCGCCACCTGGGAACAATTAAAATCACTGGTCTTCCTAGCCAGCGCCTGGCACATAGTAGGCCCACAGTGAATACCTGTTGGGCGGATGGATGGATGGATGAATGAATGAGGGCGGGGCACTGTGTTATATTCATTCCCTCCCTCAGCTCTTAACACAGGGCTAGCACCTGAAAAAGACTCACTGGTAAAGACCCTGATGCTGTTAAAGATTGGGGGGCAGGAGGAGAAAGGGGTGACAGAGGGTGAGATGGTTGGACGGCATCACCCACTCAGTGGACATGAGTTTGAGCAGGCTCCGGGAGGTGGTGGAGGACAGGGAAGCCTGGTGTGCTGCATCCATGGGGTCGCAGAGAGTCAGGTACGAGCCAGCAACTGAACAGCAGCACCTGACTGGCGCCCGCGTGAATCCTGAGGCCACGGACCTTTTCAGGGAAGCAACAGCCCCCTAGATCACACGTTTGGAGGAAGGACATCCCGCCCAGGTGCACAGTGGGTTTCCCCAAAGGGGCTGGACTGTGAAGCGCGTGTTTATCACCCCGTGGCAATTGTTCACAGTGGCACCGGGACCTCTGCACACCCTCTCCTGGGGGCACACACTCCCTCAGCTCCTGTTGCACAAGACACGGCTTCGGAGGCTATGCTGTTGCCCCAGAGGAAGGGGCATCCGCGACGCGGAGAGGCGTGATGAGCAGAGGGAGGGCCCAGGTGTCTTAGCCAAGCGAGAAGTCACGCAGGGCAGCCACAGGCTTCCAATTCGCTCAGCGTCTCTCGGCTCCTGTCTCCTAATGGATGGGCCGCCTGCAGCGGGGCCTCCTCTCTGCAGTCTTGGCACCGAGATCCCTGAGTCACGGCGGGACGCGCCTCTCCCAGGGGCACCGGCAGAGCGGGAGGCCTGGACCTCCCGGTGGCCGGTGTCTGTCTGCCCCCGGCCTCCCTCTGTCCGTGGTGCTGAGCGCGAATCTCCCAACAGAGGGCGCTACAGCACAAAGCAAATTTCTCCTCTCCTGACCCCAGGGGACACCCCCGAGGTCAAAGGGCCCTGGGGTCCTCTGTGACCGCTAGTTTGTTTATCCCCGGGAGAGAGAAAGTGTGTGGGTTATTGTTACCTCCCACAGCCTGGCTTCCAAGGGGTTGGGCTCTGGTGGTTGGGGTAGGCCCTCCTGTGGGCTTGGACAATAACGCTAAGCCTTTGTGAAACTGCTCCTTTTATGCCAAGCACCGTTCAAGCACACAATGTGTATAAACTCAGTGAATCTTCACAATAGTGTATGGTGTGAGTATTGTCATTGTTCCTATTTTACAGATAAGAAAACTGAGGCAGAGAGGCTAAGCCACTTGCCCGGTGCAACATGGTAACAGGGCCAGATTTGATCCCACACAAAATGCAGAGTCAGAGCGCTTGAACACTCTTCCAGGCTAAGATACACAATGTACACATGGTGTGTGCAGACATTCACACACACACTATCGCACAGGCACATACAGGCCCTGGAAGCCACTATTCTGATGGGAACTGATGCAAAAATAAAGCTTTCAAGAGCCCAGTGGGCTCTGCCTTTCTCATTGCGTTCAGTTCTCATAACAGCCCCCTGTGGCAGCTTGATCTAACCCAATTTACAGATAAGTACACTGAGTCTCAGAGAAGTGAAAAAAATTACCCAGAATGACAAAGGCAGAGGAATGTTGGATTCGGAGGACAGGAATCCAGTGTGAGCTCTTCCCTGGCACTGTCCCAAAGAGCCACACGTGCTTTCTCCCTATCGCTGTCTCTGTAACACACTCACACACTCACACACACACACTCACACACACACTCACTCACGCAGGCCCCTGGCTCCCTCTTATCTTGCCCTCTGCCTCTCTGTGCTGGGAATTAAACATCCCCCAGGCTGCATCCCAGACAAGACCGAGTTTTTTTATTGTTTGTTTAAATTAAAAGCAGCTGAAAGTGATGTCCTAACATCAGTGACCCAAATCGATACAGAGTTGGCTGCTTGGAATTTAAGTCCAACACTACATCCTTAATGGACCTCAGCCCCATCTGAACTCCAGCAGGTCTTTCCCCAGGGGGAGCCTGGAGGGCTTTCCGTGGGGATTCTAAGGCTGTGGGTGCTGGATGAACCTCAGCATCACAGGTGTGGAGAAAGAATCTGGACAAAGAATGAAGGAGTCGGGACAGGGAGTTAAGTCCTGGGGACTCGTGTGGGTGTGGGGAGGGGGAGACAAGCTGACTGGCCCTGGAGACCAGCGTTCCCTAAGCTGGGCCGCACTAACCACTTGCTTTGTAAGTTTGTAATAAAGATGCCTCAAAAGAGGGTTCAGAGGTTCAGTATATTTGAGAAATGCTGCATATTAGTTCATTCTCTGCATCTTGGAGATTTACAATTCACAGGAGCCTTTAAAGGCTATGAGAAATCCTACAGAGTTTTTTGGTTTTATTTACTTGAAATTCAAACTTCTTTGACTTCAGAGCCCTCTTTGCATAAATACCTAGTCATATCGCACGTCAAGAGTGTTGTAGATTATGGGATGGATGGAAGATGCTGCTCTGAATGGACACGTCTTCTGATCTCTTCCTGAGTTATCATGGTAGTTGCAATAGGGATGATGGTGATGACAGCGACTGTGATAAGAGCAATAGCCACTGACAGCTGATGACAGTTTGAGTGCTTACTACATACTAGGCACTTTTCAAAATATCTTGCTTGTACTAACTCATTGAATCCTCTTCAATACTCTGAGAGGAAGGCTCTGTTTTTAACTCCATAGAATAAACAAACTGAGACAGAGATGGGTGAGCGCCTCTTGCCTGAGGTCACATTGCTTTTAAGTATTTCTGAGACGGCAAGAAGCGGCATGAAGGGAAGAGCCATGTATTACTTGTGCCAGGGGGGTAGTAGCTGCTCAAGAAAGAGTTGGATGGATGGAAGAATGGATGAACAGAAAGATGGATGCGTGGGAGAAGAATTGGATGGATGGATAGATGTGTGGATCTGAGCATATAGGCTGGATAGATGAATGAGTGGGTCGGTAGGTTGCGGGTGGATTCTGTGGGTGGAGGAACAGATGGAAAGATGGGAAGAAGGGTGGATGGGTGATGGTGGGTGGGTATGTGGACAGATGGATTAGGGAAAGGGTTGATGGGTGGATGAGCACATGGATGGAGGAGTGGATGGATGAGTCAAGATTAGAAAGCATCATTAAGATTCGCAGTTGTCCCTACATCATCGGATTTGCTAACAACAAGAGGCTTGGGCTCACAGGCATTAGTCAGAGTTAGAAGGTGGCGACAGAGGTGATGGCGACAGGAGGAAAGCATGAGCTCTGGAGTCGGCCTGCCAGGCCCCAAATCCTGTCTATAGCACTCGGGAAAATATGCTGGAGGGAGGGAGGGAGGGAGAGAGGACTTGCCGAGAGAACCCAAACGACTTGTTTAACCTCCCTGTCCTTTGTCTCCCCGTCTGCAAAATGGGGAAGGAAGAAGTCAGCTCTCCCACTGGTTAGTCAGACAGTGTTTCAGATGATGTAAGCAAAGCACTCAGCAGACATTAACCGCAGCAATTTTCCTCCGTGAGAAGCAACAGGGTGCTAGTTACCCACTCTCTGTCTCCTTTTCATCCTTAGCTCCCTTCCCTCTGCAGCGCAGAGGGGTGGATGAAGGCTCCAGGGTCAGGACCTCGAGGGACTCAGAGGGCCGTTGCCCTGACCACAAACCAAAGGCAAAGGCCAACGTGAGCGGGACCTGCGATCCGCTCGCCTTCCGTGGCGCTCTGCAGCATCAGTCAGTGTGTCCCTGGCTTTGGGCTCTTGTCTCCGTAGCTGCCGAGTCCGCCTGGGACCTTAAGAGCGGTTTCCTCCTCTCCTCGCCAGACTGCAATACCGCCCAGAGACAACAGGTGGCGACATCCAATGTGCGATTTGTTCTGTTTTTACAACCTTTTAGGTGTGAGGGTCTGTGTTACCTAAAACAAACCAGCTTCCTACTTCAAGATCCAGCTTTAGCATATTCACTATGAGGCATGATGTCACAAACATATATACATGAAGTCCTTGTGTGATGGGTCCATAATACTATAGATGAGAAAGTCGAGACCCAAAGCAAGATTGTCAGCTCCCTGCATGCTCGTTATTTGAGGTGTTTGCAGTCTTCACGACACAGTGAAGCAATCTTCTCTTCGGTCAATTCACCTGCGTCTTGTCTCCCCAGGTGATGATGGAAAGCTCTGGAAGCTCTGGGCACATTTCACATCGCCCCTGGGCACCTCCAGGACCACTGTGCTCAAGACTGGAGTCACAGTTACTGGAGGGGCCAGAAGCAAAGAGGGAAGATCCAGCTAACCAGGTCAGTCGTTCCGTCGGGAGTGCAACGGTGTCTGTAATGGAGATGCTCTAGTTAATTACAAAAGTCATCTGGTGAGACCTGACAATTCCCTCCTCTCACTGGCAGTCTGCTTTCCCTCTTGAGTTTCTAGGTCCTTGAAACATTTGAGGAAAATCTCAATTCAGCTTATACTACAGGGAGATAATTCCAATTCTCTGGGCTTCGGAGTTCCCATTTCTAAGAGGCAAAAGGCCAGGCTAGCTCCCCGCAGCCCCTGACAGATGATGTCTCACCTGGGCCGGAGTCTGCTTCCTCCTTCCTTGTCTTTCTCTCTCCCTTCCTGTGCCATGGGCGAAGCAGATGCCCATCCCTAAATAAAGGCTTCTGATAGGTGCCCACCTCCCCTAAGAGCATCGAGGCCACACATGTGCCTTGGATTCGCCTCTGGATCAGGCGCTGATCTGGGTGCCAGGGAAACAAAGGCAGGATGAGAGAGTTCGTGCCCTTGAGGGGCTCGCGGTCAGCAGGCTTTGGGTCGCCACCAGGAGGCCTGAATGCCAACATCAGGGCTGCCTGCCTGCGACTGCCCGCCTGGCCTCTTCACTGTCAGGGTCCTGCCCCCGCCCTCCTGCTCACTTAGCTTCCTTCCCAGATGGCTCCCCGGGCCCCCTGGCTCCTGCTGGGCCCCCACCCTCACCCCTTCAGGCTCTCACCAGAGGAAGGAGCGTCTCAGAACTGCCCACTGGACAGCCCCGCGGACCTGATCCTGCACATAAAGCACGGCCCCCACTCACCCACAGTGCAGGTCCCCGGGCACACCACGGACCACAGCCCGGTCAGGACGGCCTCTTTAAAGCCCTCCACTGACTCTCTGTGGCCAGAAGACCAGAGCCGCCGCCCCGGGAAGAGCTGACGAGGGTCTATCGCCGCACTGGAGCCACCTCTGGGCCGCTGTGCCCAGAAGAGCTCTCTTGATTCTAGGCACTTCTACATGCTGTTCCCTCTGCCTGAAACACCCCTGCAGCCTCCCCACCTTGCTCACTCCCCTCTGCCTTACCCTGCCCCCACTTGCCCATGCACATCCTTTAGGCTGGCTGGCTCTTACTCACGGCCCAGGGCTCAGCTTTAGCTATCGTCAGTTCTGGGAGTCTGCCTTAGATGCGTCCTCTGTGTTTGCCCCAGGGAGTTAGGAGTATGGTGGTGAGATGGGCACAGCACAGGCAGGCGAAGGAAAGGAAGGAAGGAGGGAGAAAGGGATGCAGAGAGCCAGACGTCTAGAGCAAGGCTCTGCATCAGCAGTCAGAACAGAGTCAGGGTATCACCGAAAGGTTGTAACGTCCAGAAGAGATGCTCAGCCTCCCAGGGGTGACGGCCTTCACTTGGCTTCCCTGGGGTGACGGCCGTCAGGCAGCCTCCCCGGGGTGACGGCCTTCGCTCGGCCTCCCCGGAGTGACGGCCTTTGCTCAGCCTGTCTGGGGTGATGGCCGTCAGGCAGCCTACCCGGGGTGACGGCCTTCACTCGGCCTCCCCGGGATGACGGCCTTCGCTTAGCGCTGCTAAGACAGAGGTGCTGGCTCTTGTTCCAAGACAAGTGAGATCACCAAAGCCTCCTGACACCTTCCCTTAGGGGCAGAAGTGGTGCATGGTGGAATGCTGGGCCCAGGAGGAGATGAGTAAGCCCATGAGACCTGCAGGCTGGCTCTCAAGGAGTGAGCTTCAGGGCTGTGTGTGAAGGGGCCTACGCTGCTCCTCAGACAGTACTGTCTCCTCAGGCAGGACCAGCTCTCCATCCCAGGGAGGACTGACACTGTCCTGGGTGCCTGGGGACCACTCGTCTTCCTGCTTCCAAGTCTAACGCTTACTGATCAAGATAATTAAACCCCACCTCCTTCCAGCTGCCCCCCTGCAACGTCAGGAGGGACGGGAGCCTCCTCCAGAGAGCTCTGCTTGCCGCTGTTCGATAAGCCCCATATTTCACACGGCGAGCGGCTGCGTCTCAGCGCTGGGTGAAGCGGTTTTATTTTTATCGCGCACGCAGGCATATAAATATGTACGAGGAGCTCAGAAGCACTTTAGGGTCTCTCTGGAAGGCAGGCTCGGTGTGAGTGTGAGGGAGCACGGCGATTAGCTCAGCCGGGGCACGGGCTCCATGGGATCCGAAGGTGCAGCTCTCGCCGGCACTGCTGGGCCCGTTCTCCTTAGAACGGAGTCCTCGCGGGCTCCTGAGAACCAGGGGGTGCTTTGGCAAACTTTTCAGAACAAAATTTTTTAAAACAAGAACAGATCTAAGATCTCTCCTTAACTCCGCTGCTTACAGCTGGTGTGACCTTGACCAAAGACCCTTCTTGTGTCTCCTGGGTCTCAGCGTCGATGTCTATAAATGTGGGGTTAATCATGCCTGCCCTGTCAGCCTCCCCGGTCTTTTTGAAAGAACAAAAACCATGAAGAATTCGCAATGGGCTTGGAGAACTGTAATATACAACTGCAAGAAGCTTATCATTATTCCTCCCCAGTCATTCATTTGGAGGAGGTTAGTGAAGGTACAAGACCGTATCCAGTGTAATACGGGCATTGGGTGCTCTAGGCATTGCAGGCTGCCTTAGGCACCGCGGGCCAGAGGCGGGAAGCAGCGTTTGCTGACCTGCTGCGGGGCTGGACGCTTCGTGTGGATTACGGCGTTCAGCCGTGACAGTGGTACCTTCGGAGGCGGCTGTGTCATTCCTGCTTATAGATGAGGAAGCTAACGCTCACCATGGCTGAGGCATGTGTGCGTGGCCACACTCTAGGGAGCAGAGGAGTGAGGGGTGAGACTCACCTTTCTTCTCGTGGCCACAAGGGAACCACAGCCTGTGGGTTGACCGCTGGCCACTGAGGATGACCGGGACATTGGGGCTGGGGGATGAGCCACCAGCCCACGGCGTGGGCCTCTAAGCAGCCGCGTGGTGACACTGGTGGGAGTGAGCCTGGGGTCCTCAAGGGGGCTGGTGAGGCTGTCTCTACCTCTGAAACCTGGGTTCAGCCTCCCTTCATCAGGCACAGATGGATGCAGAGAATGACTTTCATCTGCCGGGTCCCCCGAGTCAGAGAGAGAAATCAAAGGCTCTGGGGTGGGGGGGGGGGGGGGTGCCCAGGTAGAGAATGGATTTTGGAGCACTGAGAGCTCTCTGAGGGTCACGGTCGGGGCCAGAGGGGGGCAAAGGATGCTGAGCTGTGGCCTCTCGTCTCTTGAACTCACATCCCAGCCTGTGGGAGGATCAGGAAGGGATGAAGACTGCTCTCTCCCCAGGGGCCAAGTTGTCTCAGAGCCGCTAGAGAGTCAAGGGCTCGGGATCTCGGTTCTGCTGCTTTCATCTCCCCAAAGGGCCCCACAGCCCCAGGTAGGGAGGTGCAGCAGCTGATGAAGAGATGCCCTGTGACTGTATCTTGAAGGTCAGAGGAGGTACAACCCAGGAGGGCAAGTGCCAAGTTTAAGGGCCCAGAGACCAGGCTGGCATGGGACAAGGAAATTACCCCACACCACCAACATTCGGGCTTCCCTGGTGGTTCAGACGGTAAAGAATCAGCCTGCGATGTGGGAGACCCAGGTTTGATTCCTGGGTCAGGAAGATCCTCGTGAGAAGGGAGTGGCAAGCCACTCCGATATTCTTGCCTGGAGAACTCACAGACAGAGGAGCCTAGCTGGCTACAGTCCACGGGGTCGAAAGAGGCGGACACGACTGAGCAGCTAACACCCTCACCCGCACGCGACAGGGACTGTAGGGCCAGACCTCTGAGACTGCGGAGGTCCCCGGACGCGGGAGCCATGGCCGTGAGAAGGAAAGGGACTTGGTGCGGGCCAGCATGATGTAACTGATGGGAAAAGTCATCTTGATTTATAAGTGGACAGTTAAGGGATGCCATCAGAGGGAGCCCGTGTGGAGTCACAGGGCTCAGAATCTGGAGGAGCAGGTTGGCAGTTGTTGGATCAGAAACCTGTTCTTTCCAGTTTGATTTTTTCTCTGTTTTCTAATTTATTTCTGTTTACAAGAAAGCTGGAAGCACCAGCCTCAGTCGGCCGTGGAAAGGAGGTGCATCCATATGTGGGCTACTAAGAAAGAGGAGACAGTTGGCCAAGTTGGTGGTAATAGAAGTGAAAGCTGGAGGACTCTCAGGAGGAGGTGGCACTCAGAGACCAAGGTCAGCTCTCACAGGGCCGTCCCTACTTGCTCAAGTGTTGTTTCCCGGGAAGGTTTCTCTGCTCCCCTCAGTCTCTCTCTTTAAATATTTTTAAATTATGGTAAGGCACATATAACATAAAATGTACCATCTTAACTATTTTTAAGTGTTTGGTCCAGTAGTGAGTATACTCATATTGCTGTGAGACGTATCTGCAGAGCTTTCTCATCTTGCAGAACTGAGACTCTGCCCCCATTCCCAGTGATCCTCACCCCCCGCCCGTGGCGACCACCCCTCTGCTTTTTGCATCTGCGACTTTGACTAAGTCCTTGGTACATAATAGACATTCAGTATTTGTCTTAGCGATTGGCTTGTTTCACCTAGCATAATGTCTCTAAGATTCACCCATGCTGTAGAACATAGTACAAGTTCCTTCCTTTTCAAAGCTGGATAATATTCCATTGCATGGACAGACCACATTTTGTTTATCAGCCCTCTGTCGACGGGCACTTACACCGCTTCCGTCTTTTGGCAACTGTCAGTATTCCACTGTGCAGATGCTTTCCATTCTTTTGAATACATACCCAGAAGTAGAATCAATGGACTGCATGGTCGATTCTCTTTAAGGAGTGAGGCTTTGTTGGATATTGTCTGCCAGGCACTCCCGACTGCCTCTAAAGGTGGTGAGCATGGTCAGAGAGGCCGGAAGGCACCCGGGAGACTGGGAGGCAGGGAACGCGACACCCTCACGCTTGCAGTGGATCGTGGCAGGTTCACAGGCCTCTGCCCACAGGGGTCCTGTGTCTCCCGGGCCTCCTTGCAGGTGCAGAATGAGCTGGAAAGAACCATGCCCAGAATGCTTGCAGACACCGGAAAGGGGGACCCACATGCCTTTGGCAGCTGCTGACAACTGCTCAGAGGCTGCAGACTTCAGGAAGGGGACTGGGACCCACATACTACAGCCTGGTAGAGGTGTGTTGGCTGAATAAGCAAAGGAAGTTCCAAAATTCTAGAAAGCGAGCCCCACAGAGCCGTGAAATGTGGCTCGTATGTTTAGGTGATGGAAGCTCAGCGGGTGAATGAACGAATGAACATGCAATGGCATCAGGTGGCTTTCTCTGTGAAAGAGGAATATCTGGAGGAGAAGGAAGGTCAGGAACATTCAACAGACTCTCCACGGACCCTGCATGGTGCAAAGCAAGCTCCTTCTCAGGCAGAGTTCGGGGACGGAGGGGGAGCAGGTGTGGTCCTGCCCAGGGCGGACAGAGGGAGGCAAGTCCACCACCGAGGGCATCGTGGGAAGAATTAAGTGTCAGGGAGAGCCAGCAGTCGCCAGAAAGCGCAGCGACGGCCTCTGACACCTGTCCTGCAGCAGCCCCCAGCCAGGTGCTTTCTTAGAATGCGTTTCATTCAGCAACACTGACAGCCAGGACTGCTGAGTATTCCCACTGCACGGGTCCAGACGCTCGGGGTGACTTGCCCAAGGCCACACACTGCGAAAGGCAGAAGAGAGGGCAAGAATCCAGGCCTGGCTCCAGATGCCAAGTTTCTCCGTCTCCACAAAAAATGGCAGCCAGGGAGGGCTTCCTGGGGGAGGTGGCTTGGGCTGTCATGAGTATGCACGTCTGTCTCTAAAGGAGAAAAATGCTTTCCAGGTGGAGGGAGAAACACCAGGTTAAGCCCGGAGATAGAAAAAGGCAGGGAATGTTCAGGAAATCAGCAAATATTTATTCCAGTTGAACAGAGCAGCGTGTAAGGGAGATGATTGGGCCCGACCACGAGCCTGAAGCCAAGGGTCCCAGATACCGCTGGGCAGTCAGGGCCAGAGACGGGGGAGCTCAGAGCTGAGCTTCACCTGAAGCCGTCTGGGGCTGTGGGCAGGGGGCTGGGGGCGGGAGCCTGCAGACAGAACGGGAGCCGGGGCCCAGCTGTAATCCTCCAGAAGGGCAACTGGTGTCCCTGGCATGCTGATCTCTGGGGACAAAACCGTGGCCAATCCAGCGTCCTCCTGGCCCTCATGGAGCTGACCACCATGGGGGAGAACAGACAGTAAACAGCTTAGCAACTAAACCAAAGTGGTGACGGGTTGTGCTCTGCACCAGGACACAACAAAGCAAGAGGATGTGAACAGGCACAGTGGGAGCGCGCTGCGATCAGGGGAGGCTTCCTTGAAGAGGTGGCAATCTGGTGGGATAAGAAGGATCAGAAGAAGCCGGCACTGCCGAGAGCAGAGGAAGACACGGGAGAGAAGCCTTGAGGGGGGAAGAATGTCAGGTGTTTCGGGAACTGGCTGGCGGTGCCCGGGGTGAGTGTGAGGAGATGACCTGCAAGAGGACATGAGACAGGGTTAGGGGAAAGGGTAGGAGCTGAGATTTTATTCCAGAGCAACAGAGGCCACTGGAGGACGCTTGGCGGGAGGGTGACGTCACCTGATTTGCATGTTGAAAGACCTTCCTTGCGGCTTCGTGAAAAATGGGAAGGAGGAGGGTCTGGGGGGATGATGACACTGGTCAGGAGCCACCACCAGGGCTGAAGAGAGAGGTGCCAGGGCGGGGGGTGGGGGTGGGGGCTAGAAATGGCTGGCGGTCGGGGGATGGGGGCTGATTGAAGCTGATGGGCTCTGATTCTGGGAGAGCCACCATGAGTGAGAGGTCCCACTGGGAGGGAAGCTCTCTGTTTCAAAGGCAGGTGACAGCCGGGGATGAAGCCCTGCAAAGTTTGACCCTGGCAGCAAATCCAATTTCACACATCTCCTTCTGGGTAGCATTTGCCTTCTCTCCGACTGGGAGGTCAGAGCAAACCACTGCAGTGCAACCGCAGGCTTGTCAAGGGGGTGGGTGGGGGAAGGCTCTCCTGGGGGGATTATTCTGGGCTCAGCAAAACCCTGCCTGGATGCTCAGAGGAGGACAGTGGGGAGAGAGGACTCCCTCCCTACCCAGCTCCTGCCCCAAGGGGAGCCCTACTGATGTTCTGGACAAAAGTGCCAGGTGTTTCTCTAGGTGCTTGCGAGGTGTGGTGAAGGAAAAGTGTGTGTCCCCTTTCCCAGCCCTTCCCCAGCCCTTCCCCACGCCCCATCAGGCGTGCAGGTCTCAGCGGTGGAGGGCCAGCTCCCGGGGTCCGCACCTTGTAATCTGCCCTTAACGTGAACTGGACCAAGTAATTTGCTTCTTGGGGACAGAACAGGCAAATGTGACGGGGTGCCACTTCTGAGACGGCGTGCGTGCTCAGCTGTTTCCAAATCTTTTGCGACCTCACAGACTGTGGGCCACCTGGTTTCTCTGTCTGTGGAATTTTCCACACAAGAGTACTGGAGTGGGTTGCCATTTCCTCCTGCAGGGAATCTTCCTGACCCAGGGATCAAACTTCCATCTACTTCATCTCTTCCTTTCGCAGGAGGATTCTTTATAACCGAGCCACCTGGGAAACCCACTCCTGAGACTGGGTCACAGAACTGTGGCTTTGGTCTGGGTGGTTCTCCCTCCAGCCCCTCCCTCACCCGCTCTGACGATGCCACCTGCCATGTTGCCCGCTGCCCTTTGGCGAAGCTGCCGTGAGAAGGAACCACAGGAGGCCAACAGCAGGATGAGGGGCTGAGGTCTTGATCCAACAACCCATGAGGTGCTGAAGCTGCCAGCCCCCGTGGGAGAGAGCTTGGAGAGGCCCCAGGCGCCTCTTCAGTCGGGTCAGATGTGACTGCAGCCTTGGCCAATTAACCTGGGGGGGCATCCTGAGCCAGAGCTGCAGCTAAGCCATG
Organism: Hydropotes inermis; assembly: GCA_020226075.1. Taxonomy (NCBI): domain Eukaryota; kingdom Metazoa; phylum Chordata; class Mammalia; order Artiodactyla; family Cervidae; genus Hydropotes; species Hydropotes inermis. Next base: position 52,943,870 of record CM035293.1, read on the forward strand.
CCTGGAGTCCAGACTCCTGATTCAACAGTAAACGCTGCTGTTTGAAGCTCTTAAGTTTTGGGGTAATTGGCTACGAGGCAAAGGATGATGAATGCACTGGCGAACACTTTAGACACAATGAAGGATTTACCTGCATACGTCTTACAGGGTCGGTGCCATTACCCCACGTTATAGACATGAAAACTGAGGCTCAGAGAGGTTCACAAGCTCACCCAAGGCCATGCAGGTAAGAAGTGGCTGGGAAAAAATCAAACAGAAGCAGTTGGCTCTAGAGTCTGATATTAAACACCACTCTGATGGGAGAGGTGCCACCATCCCTGGGCAGTGCCTAGGCTGATGGGGGAAGGACCCGCCTGACACCAGGGGCCTTGCCGTCCAGTCGGGGAGCTGGCTCTGCCAGCTTGCTCTGCATCTACTTTTAAATCACCCCGAAGGACCGTCCAGAACCACCTTACCTTGTCCTGACTTTGGCGTGGTTTCCTCCTTTAAGCCTGACCTTTTGTGCCATTCCCTGATAGAGTCTCAAATGTCTTGGGCCTAATTCTGGATCCTGAACCCACGGGGTACCAGGCCTTTGCTAAACATGAAACACATCAGTCTACTTAGGAAACAGTCACTGCAAAGGTGAAGTAGTTAAGACCCAGAGACGCGAACTTCCATGTCACGTGGCCAGTCGTCAAGACCCACCTGACCCGCCGGTCTGTTCTTCCTCCCTGGTCCTGAGCCCGCCGGGTTTTGAAACTGCCTTGGATGTCACAACCCCCGACCGCAGGTCACTTGCATCCCTGGTGGAGCCTTGTGACCCGTGTGCCCTCCAGACTGTGCCATGCCTGGGAGGCGCACGGTGGAGGGGGGGTCTTTCTGTTGGACGAACGAAAGAAAATCGTTCATGAGGTAGGCAGAGGGGGCATGATACCATGTTTGCCTTTTCCCCTTCCAAGTGAGGCTCCACCTTTTGGACAAATTGATCTTCTTGTAACGTGTCAGTCTACGGGACCATCACAATCACCCCACTTTCCATTCCCCAAGGGGCAGGCAGGGAATCCGTCTCCTTCTTTAGAATGTGGATCTTGAACGGAAGAGCAGACTGCTAGAGAAGGCAGGTGCTCTGCCCCGGCTTCCCGGTCACCCAGCCTAGAGAAGGCAGGTGCTCTGCCCCGGCTTCCCGGTCACCCAGCCTAGAGAAGGCAGGCGCTCTGCCCCGGCTTCCCGGTCACCCAGCCTAGAGAAGGCAGGCGCTCTGCCCCGGCTTCCCGGTCACCCAGCCTAGAGAAGGCAGGCGCTCTGCCCCGGCTTCCCGGTCACCCAGCCTGGAGCAGGCAGTCCCCCCGGCTTGTAGCCAAATAGCCCCCTGCAGCCCCGGGCCCCCGAGAATGGCCCGTCTGGCCTCTGCCTTCCTCACCAGGACTTTCCAACTGCAAGCCAGGCCTCTCACTACCTGGGCAGGGGCAGGGGAGGAGGTGGTGCAGCCTGACCTCCACCCCACGGGGCCTTGGGCTCAAGTTCAGGCAGCCCCTGACGGCCCAGCCTGAGTCCCAGGGGCCAGTCCAGTGGGAGGATAAGCCAAGAGCTGGGCTTTTCCTTCTGCTCCTGTGAGGCGCACCAACCACACACATCTCCCTGGAAATCTCAGCTTTCTCCCTTTTTCCTGGTATCTTCCCTGACCTTCCCCTCATCCCCCACCCCCAAAGAAGCCCATGTGCTAATTAGATAAGTAATAACATGGCAAGACTATGATTCCTCATTAGCTTGGGAGAGAGTCCCTGCTACATGACTGATAGGCATCTACAAGAAAATTAACTCCGGTGCAA
>CM035293.1:52945690-52967895 GCA_020226075.1 Hydropotes inermis
GGACTCCCTAATCAAGATTAATGAGGGGGTGGGGAGGTAGGAACCGGGGGCCTAGAACTTTCCAAGCATCTCCAAGGGCCGAGGGATCTGTACCACGTGGGGCTATTGGGGAGTGGAGGTGGAGAGACAAGAGGTCCCAGAGCTAGCCTCAGAGTTGAAGGCTCTGTTCTGTCTGCTTAGTCTAAGCCGCCCCAAAGTGAACCAGGAGATACAGCCTGTGGGGTATCAGGAGAACAGACACTAATGTAAGTTGCAGTCCTTGCTTTTGAAGAGTTCACAATCCAATCAAGCGGATAATTACAGTGCAGAATGATACGTGAGCTGATGCAGGGAATAGGCAGCTTTCATGAAGCTCTTACTGTGCATTTGGCAGCATCCTAAGTGGTTAACATGTATTCGTGTCTTTAATCCTTATGACACAGCTGTGATGCTGTCCAGTTGGCAGATGAGGAGGCTGAGACCTGGAGAAGTTAAGCAAGTCGGCTAAGGTCACAGAGCTAAAGAGATGCAGGGAGGATGTGAAGCCCAGTTGTATGACCTGGAACCCAAGCTTTTAAGCACCATCCTAGATCTCGTTGATGGGCACACTGGTGGTTGGCATGGGGAGTCTGGGGTGTGTTGAGAAGACAAGAAGGGGCCTGAAGTGCTGCCCCGGCAATACGCAAGGTTGCAGGGGAAAGAACCTATGAGCTGGGCCTAGTCAGAGACACAGAATCTCACTCAGTGGAGAGTTATTGATTGAATCTTTGACTTATTCATTCATTCGTCCCACAAATAAGTGCCAGATCCCACAGGGAACACTGCAAACAGTGGTGAACAAAATCAGACATGGAACATCCGTGTAGATGGAGAGGCTGACATTGAATAAATAATCACATAACCAATTAGTCTACCCGAGGGCCAGGTCTAGGGTGGTCCTGCACTCTTGAGAGTGAGGCCCTCTTTAAAACTGTGCCCCTAATGCCTCAACCTGGCCCCAGCCCCCTGGCCTGACCCCTGGGAGCTATAGGGTGTTGAAACCACATCCCTGAGGCCAAACTCTGAGCTGAAGCTCAACCCGTAGCTACATGTTTACATGGGTCAAGTGGGTCTCAGGCGCCGCACCGCATCTTGCCTTCTGCCCTCTGAGTTGCCAGCTTCTTCAAGTCCCTGGTGCAAGGCAAGAAAAGAGGCCAGACCAATGAAACGGGCACCACTTTTCTCTTCCACGCGCCAGAAAGCATCCAACTTATGCCCAACTTGCCACAAGAAAGTGACACTCCGATGGGATGGAGAGAACACCCCGATTAATCTTAAAGAGGCTTTAGGAGTTCCTTTTTTCTTTTTTGTCTTTTCTCTTCCAGAAGTTGTTGTTTGGAGTTGGAGGACTTGGAGCCAAGAGACCTCATGAAGCTTTAGAAAGAGTCCTGTCAAATGTGCGCCAAACCCTGTCTTTTCTCCCAGGTCCCCTGCGTCATGAAGATGCAGCATCCATGGGGTAACTGGCTGTCACAGTCCCCGTGTTAGTAGCGGGGCTCCATCTGTGTCCGTTCCCTCCCTTTCTTCTCCTAGGGCACCCGTCCCAGGCGGTTTGCTTGGCTGACCTACATCGCATTCGTCCACGTCTCTACTTCCCACTTCTCAAGCCCTTTCTTGCAAACGTCCAGGAAGGAGATCTGTGGTCTCTGGTGATCGACGGGGCCAAGAGGACAGTGGCGAGGGGAGGTATGCGGGTTGCTTCTAAAACTGTTCCCAGTTCACCACTTGCAGTCCAGTGGTAAAGACTCCATGCTTTCACTGCAGGCGCAGTGATGGGTTCAACCCCCGGCCCGGGGACTAAGATCCCACGTGCAGCCAAAATAAACGAATAAATAAAATCTCATTTAAAAAATCAGGGTGGTTAAAACGGTCCCCAATGGCCCCATCTCCTGCTTCCGCAGCCTGGTGTAATCTCCTCCCCTTGACTGTGGGCTGGACCCAGTGCCGCTTCTTAGGAGCAGAATGGAGCAAACGTGATGAGGCGTTGTTTCTGAGGTTAGGTTACCAAAGACTGTGACCTCTGTCTTGCAAGCACGTTCTCTGGCCCGTCTCTGCTCGCTCTGATGAAGCCAACTGCTCTGCTGTGAGCTGCCCTAGAGAGAAGCCCACGTGGCAGGGAAGTGTGGGAGGCCCCCAGACAATGGCCCATGAGGCACTGAGACCCTCAGTCCAAATATCTGTGCGGAACTGAATCCTGACCGTGCCCGCCGGTGTGAACTCAGACACAGATCCAGCCCCCGCTGAGCCTCAAGGCGACCCCACAGCCCCAGCTGACCTTCTCAGCCAGGGGCCCTGTCTAAGCTGCACCTGGCGTCCTGCCCCACAGAAACTGATGTGTTAAAAACATGCTGTCTGAAGCTTCTACGTCGTGAGACGGCTTGTTATACAGCAGTAAATAACTAATGCAGGGAGGTGACGGGGAAAGGACTGAGGACAAGTAGCTGAAGATATCCGTAGGAGCACAGACCTTGAAGAACCTTAGCCATGCCTTGTGTAAATGAGCACATTTATAGGTAAAAGAAGGTTAAACTATTCATTTGTCACTGAGCCGGGTCTGGTCAGATAAATGGACCTCTGGCCTTCTTTCTCTCTGTCTAGAACTCTTTCTGCTGGCATACAAACTGTTGAAGGTTGTCACTCAATTTCTTTGGGATTTAAAGTGTGGATTTAGAAAGCACTTATATCTTTTGCTGAGGATGTGTTTAAATATGTTCCGTTTGTTTCAGGACCATATTACATTATACAGCCCTGGGGTGTAGGTCAGCGAGTGGTGAATGTGAGCTATTTCTCTACAAGAGGATATTTTCAAAGTCCTGTTTATAGCTCACTGGGTGACCTTGAGGGTCAGTTGATGGGCCAGGAACAAATTCATAATGCAGATTTTTCCTTTCGTCCTTCCAGGCGAAAGGCTCGGGTTTCCACGAGCTTTTGTTTTGGCTTCAGACTGAGGCCTATTCATTATTAACCTTCTCAGTGAGTGATTAACAGACCACCAGCTCAGGCCGGAGATTCATCTGTCTCTGAAGGGGCCTGGCTGCCTCACACACTTGACAATTTCACACAGCTCCCACTGCGCGCACGCTCAAGCAGACGGTGTCGATTCCCCCGTTTCTGAGGGGAGGGACGCCCCGTTATCAGCGAGTCAGCAGGGTGGTCCTGAGTACGCTGTGATTTTCAATTGCTTCTCTCCTTGCTTTGTAATTAGCAGTGCCTTCCTGTTTAACTGTACCATTTATCAATTTAGTTTGGTGGGGGGAGTGGTTTGGTTAATTTTACAATGGTTAACCCTACTATATTCTCAGTGCGAATGTGTTACAGTTAACAAGGAGCCGTCCGTGCGTCCCTGACCAAAGCAAGTGTATAGAATTGCTGGACGGTGGTGTTTCACTGTTAGCGCTTCTTCATATTTTTCAATTGCAAAGTGGAACCTTTGGTCCTATGGCTTTTGTCCCGCTGAAGTAATCCTTGTACCAAAGAGTCTGAGAGCATGCAATGGCTTAGCTATCCTGCTTAGGTTCTGGCCCATGTCTCCAGATGAAATTGGATGCACGTTTTCCATGCAAAGACTCAGCAAGATTTGAGTCCTGCCCACCACTCTGACTCTAGCTTCATCCTCCACCTGTTCCATGAACCTTCTTATGGGCCGCATTGTTCCCTCCAGGCAAATTCACATGCTGAAATCCTAACAACCCCAGTGCCTCTGAATGTGACTTTATTTGAAGACAAGCTCTTTAAAGAAGCCGTAAAGTTAAAATGAGATCGTTAGGGTGAACTCTAATCCAAAGCAACCGGTGTCCTTATAGGGAGAGAAAACTTGAGCCCAGACACACGCGGGGGAAGACCATGTGAAGACGCAGGAGGAAGGCGACCACCCACAAGCCTAGAAGGGAGGCCCCGGAAGAAACCAAACACGCCGACACCCTGATCTCAGGCTGCTAGCCTCCAGACTGTGAGGAGGTACGCTTCTGTCATTTAAGCCACTCTCTTAGGGCAGTCCAAGCGCATAGCCTCCGCATGGCCCGCACACAGGGGGCTGCTCAGCGGTCAGGGAGCACAGTAGGGCTTCACTCCAGTAAGACGTTTCAGGCTTGAATCCCAGCTCTGCTGGTTATTAGCTCCTCCAAGTCACTTGACCTTCAGCAAGATGCTAGTGTCTCTCTGCCTCTATTTCCCATCTAGGAAGCAATAATAGTGCCTGCCTCATAGGCTATGTATATGTTAAATTAATAAGTAGTATGTAAGCATTGGCTTTATCATTCATTTGAAGAGTGTCTTTTGACGACCCACTATTGCCAGGCATTGTACTCAGTGCTGAAATATCATGGGGGAAAAAATAGCTTGGTAGACCAGTTGACCACTTTTGATTTTTTTTATATATATATATACATTCCCCCCACCCCCACTTCCTTCTTTCTATTTGGAATATCTTACTTACCTCTCTCAGCCACCACTCTTTTTAACTTATTTATCTGGGAGGATTGTCTCAGGGCTCGTCTCCTTTGGGCTGGCCCTCCTCTGGCTCATATAGTGTCCCATATTGACTTCTGATAGCCTTACCACCTTGAATTGGCTCCCACTGGCCCAGGGCAGGAACTCAGTGGTACTCATCTTGGAGCCCCCGGCCCTCAACCCAGCGCCAGTGGCTTGGCAGAGTGTCCAGCACATCACTCTCACACTAACCTGAAGAGCTGTTTCTTGTCGCTGTCAGCTCCCCACGGCTCATCCTCGGGCTGTTCTGCCGATCTGTCTTCATCATCACTATTCGGAGTCTTTGCTGGGCCCCTGCTAGCTGCACTGTGGCACCTGGCAGAGTGGGCCCGGTCCTCAGCTTGATTCAACGCAAGTCAGCTGAGCAGACGCTGACAGCCGTCCAGCTAAGATCCAGGTAAGACCGAGTTGTGAAGATAGAATGGGATTTCAGAAGCCATCCTGTTCGCCTCTGTGCCCACAAAGAATCCCTCCAAAGTGTCCTTACCAGGTGGTCGGCCAGCCTCTGTCTGCTGCCTGCCCACTGCATGTGACCACCAAGTTAGTTCATCCCATTCTTGGTGGCCCCAAATGTCCACCTCTTCTTCTTCACCCTGTTCTCAAAGATATCATGGTGAATTGCAGGTGTGTGTCAGGGGACCCCAGTCGAACCTAACTCTCTACCTATATCAGTGGATGTCGCCTACTTAATGTCTGTGTTTGACTCTTCATGTTTAATCTTTGTAATATCTATTGGATGAACCTTATTATCCCTATTTTACAGATAGGAAAAATCAGGCCCCAAATGGGCTTAGTCTGAGGAAACTACCCACCAAAATCACACCACTGATAGGTGGTAGGATGGGGATTGGTCTCCTGTTTGGCTGACTCCCACAGACGGGTTCTGGGACGTCTCCCATGCTGTCTCCCTTATCGCCCTCAACCTCCAGGGATGATGGAGGCTTACTCCATGTTTGGAGGTGGCTGGAGGGGCCCACTTCCCAAACTGAGGGCTGATGGCAGAGCAGGAAATGGGGGCCCCGGTGTTGCAAGCGCCTTGCCCGCTCTCCAGGGGCGGCGTGAGAGGCCCTTCCTCCCGTCAGCCTCTGACACCCGGAATAAGGCCCTGCCCGCAGCACACCCCCAGGTCCCGATAGCTTCCTGGGCTAGTATCTCAGCGCGCACTCAGCTGAGTTTACAAATCCACACTCAGTGTTTCTGGCAGGGTCTCTGGATGCAGACCTGAGGTCCCCCTCTCGGGGCCAGTTGAGACTCGGCCATCAGCACTGTTGTCCGTCTTCCAGTGCCCTACAGAGAGAATTTCAGAGTCCCTGGGGAAAGTGGTGTCCCGGCAAGTGACCGAAGGTCTAGGAACACTCAGAGGCCCCTGGGCTGGTGCGAAACTGGGGACAGATGACCAGCAGAAAGGACTTTCATGTGGAGACAGGGAAAGGAGGGTATGATGAGGGGTATGGATCTCCCCACGCCGAGGGAAGGCAAAGAATGCACAGCTGGGGGGTCAGGTAGCCACAGCTCCAGTCCAGACCCCGCCACTTACTGTGGGTGAGCAAGTCATTTAAGTGAGACTCAGCTTCCCCATCTATATAAGGAAGATCATCACGCTTCCCCTTTAGGGTCCTTGTATAGATGACATAAACTTTTTATGCAAATGACTTAACCTATGCAAATCTGGCAGAAATTATACGGTCAATACGGGTACTTACGTCTCGGTCATGAAGGTAACAAAAGTACTTCCCTCCTAGTAGTAATTAAAATAGTCACATCCTGCTGCCCCTTTGCAGCCCACAAACCCATCCCTGACCATTGTTTCCTTTCCTCTGAGACCTGCCCAGCTGGCCCAGCTGGGCTGGGAATGTGGATCAGAGCAGTGGGCAACAGCAGGGGTCCAGGGGCGGCACTGAAGAGATGCCCGTTGTCATTACTGGTCTCGGTCCCCGGAGGGGCAGCCACTCGGTGTGGGTGATGATGGGCTGGGAAAGCAGGTCAGTGTGTGCGCCCCAGGGGCTGAGCCCGGAGCTCGTAACCATGGCCCTCGGCTTCCACAGTGCATCTCTGCAGACAGGCCCCCCCCCCCCGCACCGAGCACATAGTCCCCCCCAAACCCCTTCCCCGGTCTTCCTCAGCTCCACACAGCCCCCAGGAGCCTCTTGCTCTCCCCTTTAAAGTTCAAGTCCCCAGCTCCCTCTGGAGGAAAGGAGCCTCTGACCTTTCGGCTCAGCAGGTACGAGGCCGACTTTGAATGAGGTCCGAGAAAGCCTCCCACCTGCCTCTGGGGAGGAGGCTGGGACGGGGCGGGAAGAGGGATCTGGGCTCTTTGTCTGGACCTGGGCTGCCCAGTGCCCGCTGGCTGCAGCGGCTAGGATGCCGATCACTCCCCAGCAGCCTGCCGCCGCCTCCCAGACCCGAGAAGGCAGCGGGTCCATCGTTTTGTCTTTCCCGGTTCTGTCGATGTCTCCTTCGGGGAGCTCGCTCGATGACAGCTCCAGAAAGCCGCACAGAGCAGAGAGGCCAGAATTAAAACGGCCGCGCAGAGGGACCCCTGCGGACCCCCACTTTCCAGAGGCATACGGATCAGAAGGCAGAAAACGCTGCGTCTGTTCTGCAGACGTCGATGGTTTTATTCATCGTCCTCCGCCGGCTCTCGCCCCCGCCTTCTCCTCTTCTTTATCCGCGCTCCGCGCGATGCTGCCAAGAGCTCCTCTCATCCGTTCTGCACAGAGGCCTGGGGATGAAAGGGCTGACAGGTGTCTCGTTGCCAGTCGCCAGGCATGGGGGCATTGTAAGCAAGCTGCAGACCCGCGGCTCTCGGGCTCTGCCCGCAGAGGGGCAAGGGGAGTGGGGGCAGCAGCCGGAAGGCGTGGGGCTGCCCCGCGGGCCCTGGAGGGCTCGCACCTCCCCTGAAGCCCGCAGGCCCCAGACAGGGTCGTCACTGCAGCATCACTTGGGGCGCAACCTCCCAGACCTCGGTGCAGAAACGCGACCCCGACTCCTCCCTTCCTCCCAGGGTGAGTGGGCATCAGGCTTGATGGTGGGTGTGAACCCTCCACAGAGGAGCTCGCAGCCTCCCACAGGTCCCTCGGGCTCAGCCCCACCCTGCGTGGTGCACGCAACACCTCTTTTTTCCTTTCTTCTTCTCCTCCCCTTTCCACCCGGAGCCCTGAGCCCTCCGTCCCCACGTCTGTCCCACCTCTGCTCTTCGAGGGATGGACGCACAGTCAGGATGCCGCAGTGCCCAGCCTTGTCTGCCGGTCACCTGTCCTCTCCGGGAGCCTTTTCCTTGACTGCCGAGCTGGTCATGGGGCCGCGCACCCCTCACCATGTCCTCGACTCCAGCCCGAGGTGGGGATGCGCTAATGCCTGCACTGGACTGAAAAAGTGGCTGGCCTGGGGAGACACTGGGTGTACAGCCTCTGTGTTTTTGAAACCATGCCCCCTACCCCTCCGCCAGCAGATTCAGGGGCTGGTTACCTCCAGTCTCCTGCCGGCCTGGGCCTCCGCCCTAACCACCCTCTCGGGTCTGGTCCACTCACCCGGCGCTGCTCGGCACAATGCGGGAGGAGGGGGTCCCAGAACCCCGCCCCCATCCTGCTGCCCTGCGAGACGCCCGGGAGAGGAGTCCTGTGTGTCCGTGGAGACGCAGCTCAAACGCGTCTTTCCCTTGCGTGTCCTGGTCTGGAGAACCACATTTGTGCACGGATGCACGCTTTTCTTACCACATGGGCGTGCCTGTGCAATCCACACGACCAGGCCCACACACTCCCGCCTCAGGTTCGTGTACTTGCATGTGTGACACGCACACCTTGAGAGCAGGCATGTGCCCACGCGTGTGTTCACGGGGGCCCAGGCAGCCCCGCGTACAGGCCTGTGGACCACGCCAGCTGTATGGTTCACGCCGGCGTGTGAGCACAGACGTGCCCACGGATGCTCCTGCCTCTTCGGCACGTGAGGAACGAGACAGCCCCCTTGTTACCATCTCATCTTATTAAACACGCGGCATGTTAATAGCGCCGACAAAGTCGGTTATGAAAAGCTCTTTATTAAAAATAATAAGAAATGGCCCTCTTGTTCCACAACTTCTGAGCCGCGTTTGGCCGCTCAGGCTGGCAGGTTATTAAAGTGGGATCAAGCTTCTTTAACGTGCCTTCTGCGGCAGCTGCCTGGTGGATCTGCCTCGTTACCGGCTGGCTGGCCCCAGCTGCGTCAGTCTCCCCACCCGCCCCCTCAGACACGGGGCCAGGGGAGTCAGAGGAGGCTGGCGGGGAGGCAAAGGCTCCGTCCTGCGGTCCGGCCCCCCAGGGCTGCTCGCCAGGTGATGACATGGTCCCCTGTACCGACTGGCCCCCTGCACCCGGCGGGTGAGGTGGGGCTCGCAGGCAGGCTGCCGTCCCAGAAGAAGTGCCTGAATCCCGAGTGATGCCGCCTTCTGGAGCATCTCCGCCCTCCTCTGAGGGTCTGAAATGACCACATTCATCCCGTCTGTCACTGACCTCTTGATCCAGGAGACAGCAGCTCCCAGGGCAAAGGTGAGCCCAGACCGTGGGGACGAGGGTCCGTCCAGCGCTTCTCAAACTTGGCTGCAGATGCGAACCCCCTGGGACCTTGCTAAAGGGCAGACGCTGATACGCATTTCTTACAAGATCCCGGGGGGTGCTGGGGCTCCTGGCCCACGGCCCACTGTCTGAGGAGCGAGGCCCCAGGTGCCTCTCGGGGATGGACCCAAGGATACGGCCTCGAGGGCCAAAGCTTCCAGCTCACTGTGCAGGGGGTTGGTGCCACCCTCGGATCGAGAGCTCCGCTAGGGCAAGGGGCTACGTCTGCTGTTCCCCACTGCCTGCCTCCTCTTGTCGTCCCAGCTGGGGCTCTACTCACAGGGCTTCCTGGACTCCAAGAAGGGGAGCCAGGCACCCTAATGGCCCCTGAGCACCTACTGTGTGCAGAGCACTTTCATGTAAGTGCTCCTACCGTGGTTGGCGATGTGACTGTTGTGCCCGTTCCAGAGATGAAGAAACTGAGGCTCAGAGAGCACAGTTGTTTGCCCAAGGACACCTGGCTCTGTGGTGTCGGACGCAGACTTTGGTCCCAGGTATGCAGGTCTCCCCAGTCCTGCTTTCCCCCCAGAGCAGGGCAGGGACGCCCCCGCAGTGTCCTCTAGACCTCTCTGCCAGCAGCCGCCTTCCCAGACCAGAGACGGAAGACAGGGAGGCGGGAACCATCGGCCTGCCTCTTGCCTTCCTACAGCACCCAGCCCTGGTGAACCCCTGACCCCTCTACCAAGGTTAGTTGCGATTGTAAACGTGTCTCCCGATCTCTGGGAGATGCTCAGGCAGGCACGCAGAGGCTTGGTTTGTGGATAACTTTCAAGGTGTGAGGTGCCTTGTTTAGCCAGGCAGCTGGAGGCCAAGAAGGAGCCTTTACTAGCGTCCTCCTTGCCCCAGCTGCCAGAGGAAAGAAGATACGTGTAGGAGCCACAGCGAAGCTTACTACATGCCAGACACTTTACGTGGCTCATCTCTCTTCTCCCCAGGCCCCTAACATGTAACTATTTTATTCCTCCTTTCAGATGAAGGAACCAAGGGTCAGAGAGGTTAGGTTATTTGCTGGAGGACACACAGCTAACAGCATCACCGGCCCAGGGGACCTGAATTTGAGCAAACTCTGGGAGACAGTGGAGGGCAGAGGAGCCGGTCTGGACTTTGTTCCCAGGCAGCCCGGCTACAGGGCGCCTGGACTTCATCGTGCTCCACGTGAGCCTGCAGGAGGTCTACGGGAAATCCTGGCCCATGTTGCGAGTCACAGAATCACATGATTCTGGGCCTGGAAAGGGCTGAGTACTTCCTTCTCATTTTACAGATGGGGAGGCTGAGGCCCAGGGGAAGGGACCCTTGACTCAGGTCCCACAGCAAGCTAACTGGAGAGCCGGGACCCCAATCCAGCTCTCCTCCCAGGCAGCACGGTCGCAACCTCGGGCAGTGTCACCAGGATCCTCTTGGGGCGCGGTTACCCTAAGGCAAGCTGCCGTCTTCTAGGAAACCCGGAAAACAGCTTGGCCTCTGCTTAGCACAGAGTTTGGCACATCCGCATTCCAGGGCTGAGTCATGACATCATTGTCGTTCATACTGTTTCTCCTCTGTCCTGGGTTTGGGGTGACACCCCACCCCAAGTTCAGGCTCTCGATCTCCCTTAGGTGCTGGTCCAAGGTAGCCAGGATATTGGTGAAATGTAAGAAGCCAGCTTTTAAAAAGAGAGCTGCGAGCCCGCTCAGGTATTCCTAGAATGTTCTCGGGTGTTCCCTTCAAAGGAGACGCTCGCCAGCCGTCTCATCCATCAGTGGTGAGAGCGTAAATAGGAGCTACTTCTTTGGAAGGTGATTTGACACTAATATCAAAGTTTGCAATGCACAGATCTTTCAAGCCATCCATTCCAGAGCTGGGAATTTACCCCTTAGACTTTTTCTTGTATTTGTATTTAAGATAAGCACACACACTCATGTATGCTGCCCAAAGGCAAAAATATTTACTCAGCATTATTTACAACAGCAAAAGAGTGAAAACAACCAGAATTGCCATGAAGAAGGAACTGGTAAGAAGGTCTAGTTCACGTGTATAAGAAATCGCTGCCTGGTCAAGGTGACAGGCTAATAGCACACCTCTGGAGCCCAGGCCTCTGGGTTTCCATTTCTGCCCTGTCCCTTACCCTCTCGGTGAATCTGGACGAGTCACTGAACCTCTCTAGACCCATTTTGGTATAAAATGTGGTGATTGTAGGACCTGTTTCAGAAAGTCTGGGAAGATTAAATGAGTTAGCACATGTTGGTCACTTGAATAACACGTGACCTACAATAAGCGCTCAAATAACAGACACTCTTCCTGTGATTGCGGGACTGTTGAAAAGAATGGTGTAGCTGCATGTGTTGATTAAGAAAGATCTCCAAGCCATTGTTAAGTGAAAAAAGCAAGATCCAGAATAGTGTAAAATTATTCTTTTAGTGTGAATTAAAAAAAATAATTAATGCTTTTCTGTAAAGTTTAGGTATTCTAATCATTGTGCATATCACCTTTCTTTTTTGGAAATGTTCAAAAAATGGTATCCAGGCCATAGGGATTAAGAGCCTCTTCTGTTTTTGTGTTAAAAAAATCAAAAACATGTATAATGTGCACTTTTTAATTTTTAATTACAGTAAAAACCGCCTAACATGAAATCGACCATGTTAACCATTTCTAAGGGTACATGCACGCTAAGCTGACTCAGTCATGTCCAACTCTTTGTGACCCCGCGGACTGTAGCCTGCCGGGCTCCTCTGTCCATGGGATTCTCCAGGGAAGAATACTGGAGTGGAGTGCCATTTCCTCCTCCAGGGGATCTTCCCAACCCAGGGATCGAACCAACATCTCTTAAATCTCCTGCCTTGGGAGATGGGTTCTTTACCACTAGCACCATGTGGGAAGCCCCTAAGTGCACAGTTCAGGAGAACTAAGTATATTCACAATACTGTGCAGCTGACCCCTAGAATGTTCTCATTTACTCAGCTTTCTTTATGGTCCAACTCTCACATCCACACATGACTACTGGAAAAACCATAGCTTTGACTAGATGGACCTTTGTTGGCAAAGTAATGTCTCTGCTTTTTAACATGCTGTCTAGGTTGCTCATAGTTTTTCTTCCAAGGAATGAGTGTCTTAATTTCATGGCTGCAGTCATCATCTACAGTGATTCTGGAGCCCAAAGAAATAAAGTCAGCCACTGTTTCCATTGTTTCTTCATCTATTTGCCATGAAGTGATGGGACCAGATGCCATGATCTTCGTTTTCTGAATGTTGAGCTTTAAGCCAACTTTTTCACTCTCCTCTTTCACTTTCATCAGGAGGCTCTTTAGATCTTCTTCACTTTCTGCCATAAGGTGGTATCTTTTGCATATCTGAGGTTATTGATATTTCTCCCAGCAATCTTGATTCTAGCTTATGCTTCATCCAGTCCAGCATTTCTCATGATGTACTCTGCATATAAGCTAAATAAGCATAGTGACAATATACAGCCTTGATGTACTCCTTTCCCAGTTTGGAGCCAGTCTGTTGTTCCATGTCAAGTGGTAACTGTTGCTTCTTGACCTGCATACAGGTTTCTCAAGAGGCAAGTCAGGTGGTCTGGTATTTTCATCTCCTTCAGAATTTTCCACAGTTTATTGTGATCCACACAGTCAAAGGCTTTGGCATAGTCAATAAATCAGAAATAGATGTTTTTCTGGAACTCTCTCACTTTGTTGATAATCCAGTGGATTTGGCAATTTGATCTCTGGTTCCCCTGCCTTTTCTAAATCCAGGTTGAACATCTGGAAGTTCATGGTTCACATACTGCTGAAGCCTGGCTTGGAGAATTTTGAGCATTACTTTGCCAGTGTGTGAGACGAGTACAATTGTGAGGTAGTCTGACCATTCTTTGGCATTGCGTTTCTTTGGGATTGGAATGAAAATGGACTTTTTCCAGTCCTGTGGCCACTGCTGAGTTTCCCAAATTTGCTGGCATATTGAGTGCAGCAGTTTCACAGCATCATCTTTTAGGATTTTAAATAGCTCAACTGGAATTCCATCACCTCCACTAGCTTTGTTCATAGTGATGCTTCCTAAGGCCCACTTGACTTCCCATTCCAGGATGTCTGGCTCTAGGTGAGTGATCACACCATTGTGATTATCTGGGTTGTGAAAATCTTTTTTGTACAGTTCTTCTATGTATTCTTGCCCCCTCTTCTTAATATCTTCTGCTTCCGTTAGGTCCATACCATTTCTGTCCTTTGTTGGTCCCATCTCTGCATGATATGTTCCCTTGGTATCTCTAATTTTCTTGAAGAGATCTCTAGTCTTTCCCATTCTATTGTTTTCCTCTATTTCTTTGCACTGATCACTGAGGAAGGCTTTCTTATCTCTCCTGGCTATTCTTTGGAACTCTGCATTCAGATGGGTATATCTTTCCTTTTCTCCTTTGCCTTTTGCTTCTCTTCTTTTCACAGCTATTTGTAAGGCCTTCTTGGACAACCATTTTGCTTTTTTGCATTTCTTTTTCTTGGGGGTGGTCTTGCTCCCTGTCTTCTGTACAATGTCACGAACCTCTGTCCATAGTTCATCAGGCACTCTGTCTGTCAGATCTAATCCCTTGAATCTATTTCTCACTTCCACTGTATAATCATAAGGGATTTTATTTAGGTCATAAGTGAATGGTCTAGTGGTTTCCCCCACTTTCTTCAATTTAAGTCTGAATTTGGCAATAAGGAGTTCATGATCTGAGCCACAGTCAACTCCCAGTCTTGTTTTTGCTGACTGTATAGAGCTTCTCCATCTTTGGCTGCAAAGAATATAATCAACCTGATATCGGTATTGACCATCTGGTGATGTCCATGTGTAGAGTCTTCTCTTGTGTTGTTGGAAGAGGGTGTTTGCTGTGACCAGTGTGTTCTCTTGGCAAAACTCTATTAGCCTTTGCCCTGATGCATTCTGTACTCCAAGGCTAAATCTGCCTGTTACTCCAGGTATCTCTTGACTTCCTACTTTTGCATTCCAGTCCCCTATAATGAAAAGGACATCTTTTTTGGGTGTTAGTTCTAGAAAGTCTTGTAGATCTTCATAGAACTGTTTAACTTCAGCTTCTTCAGTGTTACTGAAGTAATCCAAGTTGCAGCATAGACTGGGATTACTGGAATATTGAATGGTTTGCCTTAGAAACAAATAGAGATCATCCTTCTGTTTTTTGAGATTGCATCCAAGTACTGCATTTCGGACTCTATTGTTGACTATGATGCCTACTCCATTTCTTCTAAGGGATTCTTGCCCACAGTAGTAGATATGATGGTTATCTGAGTTAAATTCACCCCTTCCAGTACATTTTATTCCCTGATTCCTAGAATGTGGACATTCACTCTTGCCATCTCCTGTTTGATCTCTTCCAATTTTCCTTGATTCATGGGCCTGACATTCCAGGTTCCTATGCAATATTGCTCTTTACAGCATTGGACTTTACTTCCATCACCAGTCGCACCCACAACTGGGTGTTGTTTTAGCTTTGGCTCCGTCTCTTCATTCTTTCTGGAGTTATTTAGAGTTATTGAACAAACACTCCCCATTTCCCGCCCTCCGCACTGCCCCTCCCCCCGGTAACCACCCTTCTACTTTCTGTCTTCATGAACTGTACTGCTCTAGGTATTTCGTATAAGCAGAATCACACTACATGGTCTCTTGGTGACTGGCTTATTTCCTGAGCTTAATGTCCTCCTCTGCTTCCCAGGTGGCACAACGGTAAAGAGTCTACCTGACGATGCAGGAGACACAGAGATGGGGGTTCAATCCCTGGGTCGGGAGATCCCCTGAAGCAGGAAATGGCAACACACTGCAGTATTTTTGCCTGGAGAATCCCAGGGACAGAGGAGCCTGGCGGGCTACACTCCGTGTGTGCATACAAAGTCATGTCTGACTCTTTGCGGCCCCATGGACTGTAGCCCGCCAGGCTCCTCTGTCCCTGGGATTCCCCAGGCAAGAATACTGGAGTGGGTTGCCGTGCCCTTCTCCAGGGCTCCAGCCCGTTGGATTTCAAAGAGCCAGACACGTCTGAGCAACCGAGAACTCACTGTCCTCTCAGGGTGCATCCGTACTGAGCATGCGTCAAAATTTCCTTCTTTTTTAATATTCCACTGAATAATTTTCCACTGAGTGTATATGCCAGATTTTGTTTATCCATTCATCCAAGAACGGGTTGGTTCTTGGGGCTGCTTCCACTTTTTGGCTAGTGTGAACCTGCTGCCATGGACAGAGATGTGCAAATATTTCTTCGAGATCCAGCTTTCGGTTCATTTGGGTACATAAGTGGGAGTGGACTTGCTGGGTCCTACGGAGGATGCACCTTTTTGAAAGATGGCTTTAGAGCTTTTCTGAGGCCAATGGAGCCTCAGAATTTCTGAGCAGCCTGAGAGCCACCAACGAGCCTGAGAAACAGCCTTTGGTTCCAGCCTTGGGGAAGGAAGTGATCGTCCCCAGGGCCCTCATGGAGCAGACAGCCCTTCCTACATTCCTTGGGAATCCAAGAGTTGTCCAAACAATTTTAGAATGCTCAAAAACATCTCTTTGGTTTTTGAATGTGCTTCAGGTCTAACATTGGGCTGGAAATGAACCTAATATTTGGGATGTCTGGTGTTTTAGCTGATTCAGTGCAAATGAAAGGAAGCTGTGTTGGGAGACTTAAGGCAATAGGAATTTACTCCTCCCCATCACAGTGCTTGGGGATGGCCAGAGTTTTCCAGACTGGGTTCAGACAAATGCAAAAATTTATTCCATGTAAAATTGCCTTGTTCACTACCTCTCTCTCTCAAAGGAAGAAAGGAAGATAAGTGCGGAGTTCTCAAAGCCTCTCTCCCATCTCGTCCTGCTGGTGGTCTAGTCGCTCAGTCATGTCCAACTCTTGCGACCCCGAGGGACTGTGGCCCACCAGGCTCCTCTGCATGGGATTCTGCCAGACCTGGATCTGAACACTGGCTGGGCAGAGCTGGTCGCCAAGAGATGACACGGGTAGGCCAAAAATAGCATCCTTGCCACTGCTCACTGTACACCCAAGAGAAGTGCCTACTGCACAGTCCTGAGAGACACAGCCAGGGATGAGCCAGAAGAATCCGCGAGGAGCCTGGGAGGCCCTTTCCAGGAAGTCGGAGAGCCTCACACCGGGGCAGTGAGCCTCAGGTGTGGGGGTGTGGGCGGGCGCCGGGATTGGGGGAGTCGTTGGTGGCTCCAGGCTGCTCAGGAGCCTCCCACCCTCCTTCCCGCAGAGGGTTTTGCTCTAGGGGATCTCAGAGACTGTTCAAGGCCAGATCGCAGTTTGGGAGGAAGGGAGGAGAGACTGCATACAGACGGGTTGAAATGCTTCAGCTGGTTCCGAGGTTTAGAAGAGGGGGTGGCAGAGGAGATGTGAGGCGTTGAAACATCTTTCCTTAGGACTGAACAGCTCCCATGTCAGACATCAGTCGTAACAGGAGGTGAAGGGAGGAGCTGGCCAGAGAGGAGTGATGATGGCGTTGCTGATCACAGAGACGGCAGCAGCTTTGATCCAGTTCGCTTTGAGTCAGGTGACAGCGTGTTCGTGTCTGAGCCCAGAAAGCAGACTGGACCAGAGACGATGCTCGTAACACTGCATGCAAAGTGCTGTAACAGGGGATACGTGAGACGAGACGGGCTCTGGAGGCACGGAGCAGGGTTCTGGCCTGGGGATCAGGCTCCCCTCAGATGATGACATCTCGGCTCAGCTTTGAGGATGTGCAGGGCAGTCAGGGGGAGATGGGATGGGGGTGGAGAGAGGGCCAGGCAGCAGGATGTGCACGGTAACACGTGAAGCTTTTAATCAGCAGAGGGGCAGGATCCCACGACCCCGTTTGCGTTTTTAAAAGTTGGTTCCCCTGCCCCTGTGTGAACAGGTCAGAGGCAGGTAGGGGGGAAGCAGGGTCCAGTGAGGAGGCAGGTGGTTGTCCTGGACAGAGTGGCCTGCACTCAGGGGCTTGTCAGGGAGATGAGTAAGGAGGATGGATTTGATATTTGGGAGACAGGATTGACAGGGCTCGGGGATGAATGGACACAAGGAGTGAAGAGAGAGGCATCGAGGGGGATAACAGTGAGCGCCGACAGAGCACAGGCTGTGTGCCACGTGCTGTCCCGAGCATCCCACGCGTGTCATCTCAGGACGCATGTGTATTGCTGCTCCATCTTTCAGATTAGGAAACTGAGGCTCAGAGAGTTTGAATAACTGATTGAGAGTCACTCAGCCAGAGCAGTGGAGCCACAGTGCGAACCCGGGGGACTGACTGCATGGTTTCAGGCCTCAACCCTTAATCATCTGTGGTAACCACCTTTTCTGGCTTTTTGGAGGGCTGGAGATAGCTCTTATTGAGGCAGAGAACCCAAGAAAGGGAAGAAAGTTTAGGGGCAAAGCTGAGTTCCCTGTGGGTTGTGTTAGTTTGGGGTGCTTTTAGAAGTCAAACATCAGGTATGGAGAAAGGAGTTCAGGAAAGGCATCTGCCTTTGAACGATAAACCCAGGAAGGCATCATGGAAGAGGAGGTGCTAGCAAAGCCCCCTGGCCATGAAACGTGATAACAGAGAGTGGTACAGGCAACGAATATTCCATTGAGCACAGCCTCCCAGACAGAAATTCTTAAGCAGGGGTACAAATCGGAACCACCTGGGGATGGAAGAAAGCTTAAAAAAAAAATACAGCCCCAAGCTTTAAGTCCCAGGTTGGGGTGGAGTCCAGACTTACGTATCCTTTAAAGCCCCCCTAAGCCCCAGAGGTCCCCCGGAGACCCTTTTACCCCAGCCAGTCTCCTGCAAAATTAACCTCCTATCTTGCCCTATCTGTTGCCTCACTCTACTGGTGTTGCTTGTTAATCGTGGGACCGGATTCCAGAGCTTGAACTGCCTCCTCGAGTCTGTCCACAATGCGCACCCAGAGACCTGTCCTCAGATAAGCCAACAGCTCACGCCCACCCTGCTGAAGGAGAGGATGCTGGCTCCGTGAACCTACAGAGCGTGCGACAGGCCTTTGAAAGTCACTGAAGGCTTTGATGGCAGCGTAGTGACGCTTGTCTCCCGAAGGTGTCATGCACTTGAAAGGCAACACATCTCTCCTGCTCCCTGAAGGGAAAGTTTGTTCTGGAAAATGGCTCGGTGTGTAGTGCTAGTCAGGGGGAGACCAGGCAGTGGCTTGAGAGTTGGAGCTCTGGGGTCAGGTGGACCTGAGTTTGAATTCTTTCTCTATTACCACTAATAGTGTGAGCTCAGGCAAATAAGAACTTGATTTCCCCATTTGTAAAATGGGCATAATCAAACTACCCTCATTAGCATGGGAAGATTGAATTTCATCCTGGATGCTAAGTACTTAGCCTAGTGTCTGGTCCAGAAGAAGAACTTACACATGATATCATCATCATCTGTGGTGGGGGAAATAAGGATACACCTGGAATCTATCACTGTAATGGCCTGGATTTTAACTCTGACTAGACCCAACTGCCAATGCAGGAGATGCAACAGATGCAGGTTTGATTCCTGGGCTGGGAAGCTCCCCTGGAGGAGGGCAAGGCAACCCACTGCAGGATTCTTGCCTGGAGAATCCCATGGACAGAGGAGCCTGGCAGGCTATGGTCCATAGGATCACAAAGAGTCAGACATGACTAAAGCAACTTAGCACGTATGCAGACCTGTCTTAATCTGGTTTTCCAAAAGGAGATCTGATCTCTGCCTAACACTGGGCACATTTCTGTCCCTTGAAGACCCCATCTTGGTCCTATCCCAGGATCTTTCTTTTTACAATTGATTTGTAATATTGCATTATTAATAGTTTCAGGTGTGTAGCAAAATGACTCAGTTACACAAATATACATATATATTTTAAGTTTCTTTTCCACAATAAGTTATTGCGAGATGTTGAGCATTGTTGCCTGTGCTCTACAGTGAATCTTTGCTGTTTATTTTGTATGTGGCGGTGAATTCTGTCAGCTCCCTGCTCCTAAGTTACCCTCCCTCCCCTTCCCTTTTGGTAAAGCATAAGTTTGTTTTCTACGTCTGTGAGTCTGTTATTGTTTTGGAAACAAGTTCATTTCTATTTTTTAGATTTCACATATCAGTGATATATATTTGCCTTTCTCTGCCTGACTTAATTCATTCAGTAATGACAATCTCTAGGTTCCCAAATATATAACACAAACAGCTCGTACAACTCGATGTCAGGGTCTTTTTTCTTGCCTTCCCTTCAGCCTGGCAAGCTTGCTCCATCCCTGCCAACCCCCCAAGAGAGTTAGGCGGTGGCCAGATCGTGCAGAGCCTCATGAATCAGAGCAAATAGTTCAGGGTTCTCCTGATTTCAACAGGAAGCTGTCATAGTCAGCTGTCGCCACATAACCCTGCGTAACAAACCGCCCAGTGGCTTAGCATAGCAACCGTGTATCCTCACTCACTCACCCGCAGCTTGCCTGGGGGTAGTCTAGTCTAGCCTGGGCTTGGCTGGGCTTGCCACCAGCACGGATGGGGTCCAGGCTTGCCCCACACGTGCACACCCTCTTCCTGGAGCCAGTGGGCACCTCCGGGTGTGATCTTCCTGGGAGGCTGGATGGCAGAAGCATGCGGTTTAAGCTCAAGCAGGTGATGGCTCGGAATGTCTAGTCTTGGCATGGACACCCTGTGTCTTCCACCCTCGTTCAGCTGGCCCAAGCAAGTCTGGCTGGACCCCAGCGTCACTGGGTTGGGAAAGTGTACTTAGCCTCTAATGGAAGGGACTACAAAGTCATATGGCTAAAGCATGGATGAAGAATTAGGAGTGAGAATGCGGGCCAGCAGAGAAGCCTCTGGTGGGCTTTCAGTGATTTGGCAGTGACTCTCCACTAAGGGCAACTTTGCCCCTAAGAGGATGCTTGGCAGTATCTGGAGATGTTTTCAGTTGTCTTCACTGGAGATGGATGCTGCTCGAATCTAGTGAACAGAGGCCAGAGATGCTGCCAGACATCCTTCCACACACACAACAGTGCCCACAGCAGAGAATTATCCAGTCCTAAATGCCAGTGGGAAACCCTGCAATAGAGGAAGATCTTTATATTTATGCATCAGAGTCACGTTTCCAGCTGCTGTGCTTGGGGTGGTTTGCATGGGGGTGGGGGAAGAAGGAGTCGGCCATTATTTCCTCAATTTCCTCCTCTTTCCAGTTTCCCTTCCCCTCCCCCTTTTCTGCCCCTCCCCTCCGCCCCCCCCTTCCTCTCCCGCTCCCCTCCCCCTGCCCCTCCTCCTCGTTCACCGTCTGTCTTCTCCTGATGAGGCTATAATCGCACCTCTTCTGGATGGGCCCTGGCCCTGCCTGCCACACTCTGGGGATGCCAGGCTAGAGATGAGTTTGATCACAATATAAGAACCAATAGGACAAAACCGGTTTCCCGTCTCCCAAGTTCCTGTGTCAATCCCTAGGTACAGGCACTGCAGGCAAATAACCCAATCTCCGGGGACCCGCCCGCAGTGCTGCTCTGATCTGGGAGGCAGAGTAGAAGCTGCGTGCGGATGCCGCCTGAAGGACAAACCGGTTCCCTCAGTCCTTGGGGAAGGGCCCTGAGGCATGTGGGGAAGAGCCACGCCCGCTGCCAGGCCTGCCAAGGGGGCTGGCTCCTGGCAGGAGCTGGTCCAGATCATGTGACAGGGGGCTGGGGGCAGCTTCTGGGTATCACTGTAGACAGGGTGACAAGTGTCCTACCCCAGACCCCTGAGTAGACATCTCCTCCGGGAGCAGGTCCCTGAAGTCCATATTTTAGACACCCCCTCCCCCGACCAGATGAATCAGCGGTGGCTCATCCAGGCACCAGCTTGGGAACCACCAGTGTAGACCCTGGACTCACCCAGGCCGCTGACACTTTGTCCCTCTCCTCCTGGGCACCTTCCCTGAGCCAGCACAGCGCCCATCACGTAGCATCCATGATGGTCCATAATCACCCACCGTCTCCCTCCCCCACCGCAGTCCACGGGACAGACAAGCAGCTTCCAGGAGAGCTGGCAGCTCCACTTGAGGAAAAGGAAGCTGCCACCCACTGCTTCTGCGGAGCTTGGCTCAGCTGTCTGATTTTGGAGCGGAAACCCCGCCCTCATCAGAGGAGATCTGGATACTGGGTTCATGCGTTCGCCTAGGAGAGAAGGTGATTCAAAAGAAAATGGAACTCCTCGTTCTAACAGTCCCTTGGTCTTTCTCTCCTGGAGCCGCAGTTCACGGACAGCAAGGAAGGCTGCCCCTGACTCTAAGGCTTAGGACTGACCCTGATCTTAACCAGGGGGTTGTGAGTAGCCCTGAACAGGGTCAGGTGTCTCTCCTTCACAGACAGTTTGCTTTGCCCTCTTACCTCTGATCAAGCCTCTGTCCAGCTCTCCATATCGACAACTGGTTCTGCCAAGTCCTTACTTTCCTTTTTTGATGTTAGTCTTTTAATGCTGAGTTTTTAAATTTTATTTTTAATTAGAGGCCAATTGCTTTCCAACACTGTGCCACACATCATCATGAACCGGCCATAGGTAAACACCTGTCCCCGCCCTCTTGAACCTCCCTCCCGCCTCCCTCCCCATCCCACTCCTTCAGGTGGCCACACAGCACAGCTGTGGGTTCTCTGCACCATCCCGCAAACTCCCACTGGCTGTCTATTTTACGTATGGTAATGCATGTGTTTCCGGGCTATTCTCCCAAATCCTTACTTTTAATTGCCTACACAGCATCTGGATTCCCCCAAAACTTGCTCCTGCCATCTCTTCCCTCTCCAAGCTCCAAACAGTGGCCACCCTAGCCAGTGCAGAAGTACGGACTGACAGTTCAAAGTCCTATGAGTCAGTTCTGCTTAATGTTTCAGATGGTGCACATATCAGCCCTCAAGCCTGGGCCCACCAAGGTTTTGGCGGCCCCCTTCACGGGCATCAGCAGCCATGAGACACTCCAGCTTCCCACCTGGTCTGTACTGGTCCTGCCAAATGGGCACAAGCAGAGTCTTCTCTTGCCTGGTTTCACCCTACAGGAAGATTGAGGGCAGCTGCTTGTACCACCCAGGGACCCTGGGACGCATCTCGGACGTTTGTGTCAGCGTCACCAACATCACTGTCTTCACAAATTGTTAGCTTTGTGACGAGTGTTAGTTTTCCTGTTGTTGCTCTGATCTCTTATCAGGGAAAG
>CM035293.1:52982895-53056744 GCA_020226075.1 Hydropotes inermis
CACACACACACACCCCACATACACACACACCCACACACATACACACATACACACACACACCCACACACACAGAGAGTCATCTGTGGCAGGCAGGGCACTAGAGCCGCATAGTTTCGTAAGGAAGATTTCTGCTCTTCAGTAATCACCACCCAAAAGGAGAAGAGAAGGTGGTACTTTATTCCCAGTACCTGCTCTGGGGTCTGACAGAGCTGGCTCAAATCCTGATGGTGGGCAAGGTCCCAAGGCAGTTTCTGCATCTTTGAAATGGACATGATGATAACAACTCTGGCCTCAAAGGATGGCTGTGAGGATCAAAGACATCGTGTGCAGGGGAGTTCTTGGTACCCAGGACATGTTCAACACCAGTCTGCTAGAATTCCCAGGCTGCCTCGCGGGCTTCCCATCAGCTGGTCCACAGGGTGGGTGCCTCCTGTTCAGGCCTTGATCCTGGATCCAGCCAGCATGAGCGGGGCCATATGCATCAAAGCTCAGTGACCCATGACAGTGGAGCCCCTTAGCCAGGGGCTTGGCAGGTGCTCAGGGGGCAGCTGGTGTGCGTGAGAGGGGAGTCTGAGGACAGGCTGGCTGTGTGGCAGGGGACCCAGGGGAAACAGAAGGAGACTCTGTAGCTTTGTGGTTCCACACTAGACTGATGGGGCCTTGCAAATGTGGCAGGAGCCGGAGAGGTTGTCAGCAAGCCCCTCTGTCTGCTGCTGATGGCCACGGACCAGAGCAAGCTGCAGAGGCCTCGGGTACATCCTGCCAGAACCTGGGAAAGAGGGTGAGAGAGGAAAGGCACCAAATCAGTGTTATCTTGAGGCCCAAGACCTCAGTCCGTGTCCCTAACGGAGGGCCTCAGTGGGGAATCTCAGAGGAAGTAGGGTTCAGTAAGGGTCAGAGTTGACCAGAGAAGCCTCCTGGTCTGTAAAGGATGAAAAAAGCTTTAGACAGAACAGAAATCCAAGGAGATTGGAATAGCTAGAGCAAAATCTGAGGCAGGAAGGAGCAAAGCAATGATATTAATAATTTTCATGGAGTAAAATGAGTTTGGTGCTGTCCAGGGTGCTTAAAATCAGAAATGAGCAAAAGTATTAATAACAGAGACTCTGCTCAAGGAGATGATCTTCTAGATGGCATAAGGCAGTCTATGTGAAGAAAGACCACATACAAGTGAATTAAAAAAAAAAAACTCCATGTGTAGATTGGTGCAACCACTTTGGAGAACTCTGTCAGTTCAGTTCAGTTCAGTTGCTCAGTCATATCTGACTCTTTGCAGCCCCATGGACTGCAGCACGCCAGGCCTCCCTGTCCATCACCAACTCCCAGAGTGTACTTCAACTCCATGTCCATCGAATTGGTGCTGCCATCCAACCATCTCATCGTTTGTCGTCCCCTTCTCTTCCTGACTTCAATCTTTCCCAGCATCAGGGTCTTTTCAAATGAGTCAGTTCTTTGCATCAGGTGGCCAAGGTATTAGAGTTTTAGCTTCAACATCAGTTCTTCCAATGAATATTCAGGACTGACTTCCTTTAGAATGGACTGGTTGGATCTCCTTGCAGTCCAAGGGACTCTCAAGAGTCTTCTCCAACACCACAGTTCAAAAGCATCAATTCTTCAGTGCTCAACTTTCTTTATAGTCCAACTCTCATATCCATACATGACTACTGGAAAAACCATAGCCTTGACTAGACCGACCTTTGTTGGCAAAGTAGAGTTCCTTATAAACCTAAAAATAGAGTAACCATATGATCCAGCAACCCCACCCCAGGCATATATGTAGAGAAGAGTCTAATTTGAAAAAAACATGCATCTCTATGTTCATAGAAACACTATTTACAAGAGCCAAGACATGGAAGCAATGTAAGTGTCCGCTGACAGATGAATGGATGAAGATGAGTATATATATCCATGTTGCTGCAAGTGGCAGTATTTCATTCTCTTTTATGGCTGTGTGATATTCCACCATAAGAAATAATGAAATAACGCCATGTGCAGCGACATGGATAGACCTGGAGTTTGTCGTACTCAGTTAAGCAAGTCAGGGAAAGACAAATATCATATGATATCACAAACTGAATCTTGAAAAGTGGTACAAGCAAGCTTATTTACAAAACAGAAACTAACTCACAGACATAGAAAACAGATTTGTAGTTATGAAGGAAAGGGGGTATGGGAGGAATATACTAAGAGCCTGTGATTAGCATGTAGAAGCTACTGCATATGAAACAGATAAACAACAAGGGTTCACGGTATGGCACAGTCCCAGTGGCTCAGTGGTAAAGAATCTGTCTGCAGTGCAGCAGACACAGGAGATGCAGGTTCGATCCCTGGGTTGGGACGATCCCCTGGAGGAAGGCAAGGCAACCCACTCCAGTATTCTTGCCAGGAAAACCCCATGGACGAAGGAGCCTGGCAGGCTATGGCTCATAGGGTTGCAAAGAGTTGGACATGACTGAAATGACTGAGCATGCATGCATGCACAAGGAACTGTATTCAATATCTTGTAATAATCCACAATGGAGAAGAACCTGAAAAGAATATATATATACATACATGTGTATGTGTGTGTGAATACACATATATATGTATCCACATACACACATATACATAAATGTATTTGTATAACTGAATATTCATTGGAAGCACTGATGTTGAAGCCAAAACTCCAATACTTTGGCCACCTGATGCGAAGAAAGGATTCATTGGAAAAGACCCCGATGCTGGGAAAGGTTGAAGGCGGGAGGAGAAGGGGACGACAGAGGATGAGATGGTTGGATGGCATCACCGACTTGATGGACATGAGTTTGAGTAAACTCCAGGAGCTGGTGATGGACAGGGAGGCCTGGCATGCTGCAGTGCATGGGGTCGCAGAGAGTTGAACACAACTGAGGGACTGAACTGAACTGAACTGAATCACTTTGCTGTTCGCCAGAAACCAGCACATTATAAATCAACTACACTTCAATAGAAAAAAATTAACTTTAATAAATATAATAACTGCCATGAAGAGGGTACGGAACAAGCTGAAGTCTAGTATAAGGGGCCGGAGAGAGACAGATGGTTATCACAGTCAGTGACCTCATGCCTGTAGGGGTCAGGAACTGTAACTCTATCCCAACTTTACAAAGGAGAAAACAGGCTCAGAAAGCTCAGATAATTAACTCATCATTGCCCCTTCAAGTAGGATTCAAATATTGGTGGGGGAAGGGGGACCCCAGAGTCCACCTCTCGTCACTCCCCTCCGCATCTGGCCTTAGACTGGGTTTTTTGCAGAACCGTAAGACAAGAATTGGCATGCACAGAGCTGATCTTGAAGGGGACCCTAAACACACTGACAGGAGCACGTGGGAGTGAGGCAGGGAAAGAAAGAGAAGAAAGCCAACGGAACAGGTTTCTGCTCTGGGGACCCAGGACTCCACCCCACTGGGGCACGTTGGACGAGAGTGTAAAGCAGACATTAGGTGAGTTCGTCTAAGCAGAGGGCGATGCAGCTGGGGCACTTCCGCACCGCGTCCCTTCAGACGTTGGTTGAGAGCTCCTCCATCCCCAGCCTGCCCCTCTGGCAGGTACATGGGCTCTGGCCCCCCATATGCTGGCTGGTTTGAAGCTGTTGGGTTGGTTTGCACAGGAATGGTGGGCACCAATAGTAATGTCCACCCCAACTCAATGATACAAACACAGTGGGCGATGACTTCTAAAGGAAGATGAATCAGTACCGCAGAGTTGAGGACCTTAAGGGCCAAACCAGGGAATTTTAACCTTATCTTAAGTTACTCTTGGAGCCACATGGAGGGAGAGAGGGGAGAAGGAGGAGAATGAAAGCCACGAACACATAGCACCTACTATGAACAAAGAGTTTCAAATACATTAAATCAATTAAGCTTGCAGCAGCTCTGTAAGAAAAATGACCTCTTTTCACCTGGGAAAAAAAAACAACACTGAGGCTCAGTTGGTGATAATTTTCCCCCAAAGTTCACAGCTCCCCATTACTGAGCCTGGATTTGAAACCCAGACTAGTGGAGCTCCTGCACTTTCTGCCACATGGGGCCCCAAGTTAAGGAAACTGAGTCCTGGGGAGGCCTGGGCGGGAGCCAGCATCTTGCTGACTTAGCTCCCGCATTCCCGTCACAGTGTGAATGTCAGCTACCTAAATAGCTTCAGTTATTTGGCTAAATTAATCCTCCGAGGAACTGCATAAATATAACTGGGAAGGCACATTCATACACACAGAGATGCATATATATTTAACATGTACGAGGGGTGCATCTCTGCGTGTCGATAAACAGCCCGATGACAAGCAACAGAAAGAAGATACAAATACAAAAAATTACAAGCAGAAGCTGTGTGCCGACAGCATGTGAGGACTTGAGAGCTCCTCTAGGAGTTTGGCTATGGGGCATCAGCGAAGGACGTGTGTGGCTCATCGCATGGAGGAACGGTCAGCTTGCCCAAGCAGCTGCCCCACCCCAGGCCAGGCACAACTGCGCTCTGAACTGTGAGCCCAGCCCCTGCCATCTGCTTCACTGCTGGGCTTTGAGGAAGCTACATCCCTTCTCCATTTCCATATCTGTTAAATGGAAACACTAATAGATTTGTAAGAATGAAATAAGATAGCAATGCATAAAGCATCCAGCATTTGTGGAATAAATTGATGGAGTCAATGAATGAATCCCTAAGCCGTGGTCCTACCAGAGTTTCTAGGAGGTTGGATTGTAGTAACGAGACCCAAAGACTTTGAATTCACCTGTATTTTCACTCCCTCCATCCAGAATAAAAGCGTCCCCAAGGGAAAGGGTCTCCTCCCAACAGGAATTCACAGCAGCTACAGTTATTGACTAGTATCTGCTAGCCCTGGGCTAACCAATGTGTGTACATTGTTCCATTTAATCTTTACAACGTCTGCAAGAGGACTTTGCTATTTTCATTCCCACACTCAAGATGAGCCTTTCTAAGTCTTCGAGAGGTCACGTGACTTGCCCTTGGCCACAGAACTAGTGCTACAGGTTGGATCATATCTCTCCAAAGTTCAAGTGTGGAAGTTCTAACCCCAAGTACCCAAGGAGGGTGGGCCCCTCATGCATTATGACTGGAGTCCTTATAAAAGCGGGGATATTTGGACAGACACATCCACAAGGAGGGCGTCGTGTACCCAGTTTGTGGTGCTTTGTTGTGACAGCTCTGGCCAACTAATGCACCTGGGAAATGCGGAGCTAGGGTTTGAGCCCGAGTCCTTTGATTTCGGTGCTTGCCTCCTCTCCATGCACCGAGACACCTCTCACCCAGACCCAGCCAGGGGGGTGAAGAGGGGTTTTGCTGAGCCGACGGTTGGAGGAGGCAGGCCGTAGCAGGAAGTGGTGGGGGGTGGGGGCGGCTGCAGGGAAGAGTTCTCCAAACACCAGGCTGGGTCTTCCTAATTTGAGAGCAGCGAGGATCCAGAGGGTTCTGGGGAGCGGGGACACTGCAGGGCCAAGCCTCTGCTGGCAGGGGAGCAGGAGGCCTGTGCTGGCTGAGAAAAGCCCATAGAGTCCACTGAGCTCTGAACCCCTTAAAATCTCTCGGCAACAGAGGGTTGGCTCAGAGGCTGGGGCCGCTGGAGCCCAACGCAATCCGGCTGCCTTGGCAGCTCCCCAAGCTGGGCAGGGCTGGGCTGGGCTGGCCTGGGTGCAGGAATCCAGAGGGACAAGTCTGGGGGACAGGGACCCGAGCTGCACAGCCCACGAGTTGCCATGGTAACCGTGCTCCACCAAGTGTGAGCCAACCGCGGCTGAGGTCTGGGGGGATTTGGCGAGGACAGGGGTGTCCGTGCAGGGGGCTGGGAGGGGGAGGCCAGGTCTCTCGAGCAGAGAGCATGTGCCAGACCTCAGACTCCCCTTCACTTGTTTTGTTTGGAACCCAGACGCAGCCCCGTGAACGGGATATTTTTATCACTGTCTCACAGATGAGGAAGCCGAGACCAAGAGCGGGGAGAGTCCTGAGTCAGCTCACACAGCTGGGGAGAGGAAGAGCCAGAAAACGGAGGCTGCAGTTTCCTTTCTGCTCAGCCGGGCTGCCCCCACGGCTCAGGGAGGGTTGACTCTGAGGGCCAGGGAAAGGACGCCGGGGGCTTCCAGCCCGGCTCAAGGGTGATGGGAGCCAAGAGCTAGCAAGCCCTTCCACTGGTGTGTGCTCAGTCACTCCACTCGTGTCTGACTCTTTGCGACCCTCTGGACCATAGCTCACCAGGCTCCTCAGTCTGTGGAATTCTCAGGCGAGAGTACTGAAGTGGGTTAATGCTTGGGTCTGGGAGTAAACCCAAGAGTTAACTCAATGGTAAAACTTCCCTGGATCCCAAGGCTGCCAGTTAGCACCCTGGACAGCTTCCATGAGCGGAGTTAGGCAGATGGATGGGGATAAAGATGTGATTGAAACAAAGCGCTCACATCCCACACAGGCCCTGCTGGGGCTTCTCTCTCTGTGCCGGCGGTTTCTGGGGAACGGACACAGCTGGAGTTGGACCCATCCCGTCCGACGGTGGTGACCAAAGGCAGTGAATGCGGAGGCTGGAGGCCGGGGTCTAGCCCCAACTCTGGGGTCAGGTCTCTGGCAGACACTGCGCAGGACAGATCTTGCCACACTGACGAGGAGAGCGAGACAGAGTCAAGTTGCTCAGAAGTGCAGTGACCGCAGCCCCGCGCAACACAAGGCGGGATGGAGGTGTGGGCTCCGAGGGTCCCTCCAGCT
Source organism: Hydropotes inermis (assembly GCA_020226075.1). Lineage (NCBI taxonomy): Eukaryota > Metazoa > Chordata > Mammalia > Artiodactyla > Cervidae > Hydropotes > Hydropotes inermis. Next base: position 52,989,616 of record CM035293.1, read on the forward strand.
CTGGCATTCTGCCTGTGCTGGCCAAGCAGCTGAAGTGGACAGGAAGGATTCGCCTCACTCTTGCTGCTCCCAAAAGCTGACCTAGGACACATGGATAGCAATTGCAGAATTGTCCGTTTGGTCTCCATAGAAAGAAGACTGTGTGAGAGCCAGGCTTCTCGGGAATGGGCTTGCTCTTTAGGGAGTGAGTTCCTGGTCTTTGGAGGCATTCAAGTGAGGCAGAAACAGGCAAGCCCTTCTAGCAATTTTCAACTCCACACGCAACCAGTAGGATGCCTGACGATGGATTTCCCCCCCAAATATGGCCAGGATGGAGCAGAGGCAGGAAGAAGCCAACGGAGTAGCAAAACCCCTCCCAGCACTCACTGACAGCCCCCGTTTCAACCCCATGTCTCCTCTACCCCGCCAGATGGGAGAGGGTGGCCTGTGGGTCACCCCAGAGAAGCCCCCGAACATGTCAGGTTGACCTTCAGTTGTAAGCTCTAGAAAGGCAGATGTATTGGAGCTGCTTATGGTGCAGATGGATGTGTTTGCAAAAAGCATCTTGCTTTTTGTTATGAAAACAATCTGATAATTAACACACCAGTTGCTTTTGTTTGGATGGCACTTGTGTTTACACCACGAGTGACCCTGAAAGAGAATAAGAGGGATTTTACTGTCCTGAAAAGGCAGGTAAACATGTTCACAACGAAGATCTGAAGATCTGACCAGGGTGGCCAGTGTCCGGAGGAGAGGGGGAGGCAGGCTCCAGGGGAGGGTGCGGGCTCGGAAGGAGACGTTCCAGGGGCGCTGACGCCAGAATGGAGCTGTGACTGGTGTGTAGGCGGCACCCAGCGTCAGGAGCAAGGAGAGCCCGACGTGACGGCAAAGGAGGAGGAACCAGACCCGATCTTTCTCCGAGCCTTCCTTCTCGCGTCTCAGACGCAACGACTCTTTTCTCCTGGCAGCCCCTCCCCTCTGCCACCTGGCTGAGGGGACCCCTCCGTCCTTCTTGTACCCACTGTCATGAGCTCATGTGTCCATGACTGTGCTGAAAGTGGACGAACTCCTGTTAACAGCCTCCTACTCTGCAAGACTGCAAGCTCCTTAAGGGCAGACCCTAGTGGCTCAGACGGTAAAGAATCTACCTGCAGTGCAGGAGACCCGGTTCAGTCAAGCCCTGGGTCAGGAAGATCCCCTGGAGGACGGCACGTGAACCCACTCCAGTGCTCTTGCCTGGAGAATCCCACGGACAGAGGAGCTTGGCAGATCCATGACGTCACAAAGCTTCGGACACATGTTCGTTTCACCCCGCACTAACTCTTCACTTGTCCAGCCCCAGCTCCAGCAAAGCTAATGTTGAGAGCTAAACAGCTGTGTGGAACAGTGATAAGAATGGGGTCTTGGAGGATGGGTGAGAAGACAGACCTTGGGGCTAACTCCAGAAGTCCACCTCTTGTTGACTCTGCTTGTAGACGCCCCTCCTGACTGCTCTCTAGGGCAGGTTATAAAAGTTCTAAGACATTTCCCTCATCTGTCGAGTGGGATAATAAGCAGTGCTTACCTCCTATGGTTATTGATGATAATATTCATTGAGTACTTTTATTAATAATAAAGACCAGGGACAGGTATGATGTCTTTGTTTCTCGTGATAAGCTAAAGGCAACAGTCAGTAGCATCCCCATCTCGCTGATAAGGTCATGAGAGTCAGTCACGTGGCCGGGGTCACAGGGCTGGAGGGGAGAGGCTGAGAGTCAGAGTCAGGCGTTCGAGGTCTATGTTCCTAAGACCTCCGGTCCCAGCGTCTGTGAGTATGAGGTGAAATCACGCCCCGGAATCAACCCCAGGAAACTGCAATGAGCTCATCTTCCTCTGCGTTCATCCTGGACTTCTCTGAAGCCTTATCTTCCTCCTGAGCATTTTACTTTATTTATTTATTATTTATTCATTTATTTTCTGAGCATTCTTGTAATTGATAAAGATGTCCTCTCATCGGATGAGAAAGAGGATAGCACCCGCCCCGTTCTTCTGCGGCGGAATCATCCCAGGACCAGGCATCTGACATGGGGCAGGACAGTCAGGGCTAGTACATTTTTCATTGAAAGATGAAAGGATGGACTCATGAATGAAGGAAGGAGAGAAGGATTTATAGCCCTCACAGTGAATCCTACCAAAGATTAGTGGGTGGCAGGGAGCTCAGGGTACCCTTAGAGCCTCCTCCCCACGTCTGGGGGCCTGGAGATCCCCGACCCTTCGGTCTCTTGGGTAAGTTACATGTGGTCCCTGAGCCACTTTCCTCAGTAAAACGAGGCCATCTTTGTCACCAGTTTGTCTGGCTACCGTCACAGCACAGACGGAACATTCAGTCCCTCCCGTGCCCGAGTGTGGTCCCTTTATTCCTCGACAGAACGGAATCACCAAGACTGCTCTGCCTTGTTCTCCAAAGAACAGCCACCAAATTCCAGGCCCGGGCGGGGCCTCTGCTCCCACCTGGCACCGAGACAGAAGCACCATCTATCTCCACGTCCACAAGCTCGCGTCCTCAAAGAGCGGAACAAATCCCACAGGGGTGTTGATTGAAACCATTACGGATCCGTGGAGACAACACGCCGGCTGGAGATGGGAGTCAGCTGCCGCTGTCTATTTCCATAAGGTAATAATAACGCGCGCCTCTGCTTTATGAAGTAGAATTTGTTACGGCCGATGAGCCGTAAAAATTGCCGAGTGGGGGAGAAAAAAGAAAGGGGAAAAAAAACTATAAATACATTTGTAATTTTAACAGGGATTACCATGTAATTGAGAGGGGAAGACTGCTAATGGCAGAGGCAAAGGCCAACTCAGTCCCCGTGGTCTTAGCTCCACAGCAAAGCTAAGGTGCTGAAGCAGAGCCGTTTCGGGGAGAGTCTGGGAGGGAAACTTAAGGGACTCAGAGCTGAGGGTGCAGGCTTGAGGAAAGGGGCAGAGGATTCGCTTGGTAGCTGCCTACTGAGCACCTACCACACGTGCCTGGAACGAGGCGGGGCACACGGGCGATGCCCACTGGCCGGCAGTGGGCACCATGATGGGTCTCAGACAAAGAGTGACATGGTTGGTTTTCTGCTTGAGGAATCTCATCCTAGCTCTCATATGCAAAATGGACTGGAAGCGGCAAGAGGGGGGACTGAGAGATGAGTTAGGAAACCACGGCCAGGACTTAGGTCAGAATGAATGGCGGCCTGAATTAAAACAGAACAAGGAAAGATAGAGAGAAAGGAGATGGTCCAGAGGTATTGAGACGAGGAAGACACAGGGGCTGGGAAGGAATGGGCGTGCTAACTCGGAAGGAGTCAGGTGTGACGGCCACAGTTTCTGGCGTGAGCAACCTGTGCGGGAGATGATACCTTCACAGATGGGGTGTGTAGCTCGGTCTTGGCTAGATTACATTTGAGGGGACTGCAGGAGACCCCAGCAGAGATGTCCAGTGGAGGGATAGTCAGGAGAGTGATCTGAACTGGAAGGGGGACTGGAAAGTCGCCAAGAGAAACGCGATCACTGAAGCTGGAAGTTGGGGGGCAAGTGAGACTCCAGGCAGAGTCACAGGAAGAAGAGCAGACGTCCAAGCTCAAAGTGGGGGGAATCCTGACATTGGAAGAGTGGAGGGAGGAAACAGGCCAATACGCTGAGGAGGAGGCCCAGAGAGCCAGAGGCCGGTGTCTGCAGCACACTCGGCCAGCCCTGGTTGCCCTCAGTGGACAGCCGTGGGGCTCAGCTTCTGGACTGGAAAATTAATCTGCATCTTGAAAAACTGACCCACAAATCCAGCCCCATCAGCTTTGGGAAGTGTGAGAGGGAATGGAGCCTTTGGAGATTTGAGTCAAGGCTCTTCTTCTTAGCAGCTCAAGACCTTAAACGGGTAGTTTGACTTTTTTGAGCCTCAGTTTTCTCTTCTGTAAAATGGGAGAATAAAACCCAACCCATGAAGACAGTTGTCGAGGCTAAATGAAAAGGGCTCCCAGAACTTGCCTGATGTGCTGTAAATGCTCAACAAACTTTGATTTGGTTTCCTCTAACTCACTGAGCTACCTGGACCAGCACAATGTGATCTTAAAAGCAGCCCATGCAAATCAAAACCACAATGAGGTACCATTACACGCCAGTCAGGATGGCTGCTATCCAAAAGTCTACAAGCAATCAATGCTGGAGAGGGTGTGGAGAAAAGGGAACCCTCTTACACTGTTGGTGGGAATGCAAACTAGTACAGCCGCTATGGAGAACAGTGTGGAGATTTCTGAAAAAACTGGAAATAGAACTGCCATATGACCCAGCAATCCCACTTCTGGGCATACACACCAAGGAAACCAGATCTGAAAGAGACACGTGCACCCCAATGTTCATCGCAGCAGTGTTTATCATAGCCAGGACATGGAAGCAACCTAGATGCCCATCAGCAGACGAATGGATAAGAAAGCTGTGGTACATATACACCATGGAATATCACTCAGCCATTAAAAAGAATTCATTTGAATCAGTTCTAATGAGATGGATGAAACTGGAGCCCATGATACAGAGTGAAGTAAGCCAGAAAGATAAAGACCATTACAGCATACTAACACATATATATGGAATTTAGAAAGATGTTAATGATAACCCTATATGCAGAACAGAAAAAGAGACACAGATGTATAGAACAGTCTTTTAGACTCTGTGGGAGAAGGCGAGGGTGGGATGTTTCAAGAGAACAGCATCGAAACATGTATATTATCTAGGGTGAAACAGATCACCAGCCCAGGTTGGAGGCATGAGACAAGCGCTCGGACCTGGTGCACTGGGAAGACCCAGAGGGATGGGGTGGAGAGGGAGGTGGGAGGGGGGATTGGGATGGGGAATAGATGTAAATCCATGGCTGTTTCATTTCAATGTATGACAAAATTCACTACAAAAAAAAAAAAAAGCAGCCCAAAGAGAAATCATTCTTAAATGGGAAGAGTACGGAGGGTTTAACAGAGAGTGAGATGCAGCTCTGAGCAATCCTGCATGCTCCCTGGAAGAGGCGAGCCGCTAGTTGGTTCCAGGAATGACCGGGGATGGCTCAGAGGGCTGGGAGCAGGTCAGCCTCCTAAAGGGATCCCGAGCTCCCTCCGAGGCAGACAGGTGTGCAGAGAGGAGGATGCTCTGGCTGGATCTAGAACTCAGCCCCAGGAGAGTGTGAGGGTGACCTGGAAAGGGAGTGAAGGTGGCCCCATGGCGGCTGTGGGTAGAGCCGAACTCACAAGATCTCAAGTCTATCCCGGAGTCAGCTGAAGGATTCCTGCCTCCAGGGAACTCACTCCAGGAGGAAGGCTACATTTTTCATTCCTTGTTTATACTGTAGAGTTATAAAAATTCACTTCTTCCTCCCTCCGAAAGCCCACGGTGCCTATAAACAAACATCCCGATATACAAAGATAAATGGAAATCATAAGTTCCCAAGCTTCAGAATCCAAACAAAGACGAAGAGAGAGGGCGGGGAGCTGGGAGGAGGCAGACTTTGACGAGGTCTAGCCCATGCCAGCCCTGGTCTCTGGTCATGATCAATATGTTCTCCAAGTGCCTTTTAAATTACTGTCGGAGGCAATGTGCCATATTTATGTATACACAAGCTTGGAGGTGACACGAGGGAGAAATGCAATTTCTATTATGAAATCATAATGTGCATTTATCTTCAGGAATAACACATCGAAATGTTGGAGTGAGGAAAGTTGAAAAGCAATCTGTCTATAAATAAAGACTGCAGACATCCTGACATTTTACGATGCAGGGAATTGCAGCTAGAACTTCTCCATTGGACGCATCACCCAAGGGATCGTGTTCAAACTCTGACTTCTTGGAAGACAGTATTTGGAAGCCCAGAAACCTTCTTGCTGATGCCCAAAGCAAAGCGAGCAGAGCTTTGCTTCTCCGACAGAGACGAGAATGGAACTGGGCCGGGGTCAGGGAGTGTTGGACAATTCACGATAAATCTAGCTCTTCCCCTGACAAGAGCGTTTCCGGGGACGGATGCTTGGAGGAAGAAGCATGTGCCCTTCTGAAGTCAGGTACTGCGGTACACGTGTTCTCCTTTCTCAAAGAGAAGAGCCAAAGTGGTGTGAAAATGAAGGCAATTTCAGGCAAGGCTTGGCCTCAGGGAGGCTCAGCCCTGATACCTCATGTCGCACTGACCCCGGCCTCCAAACTGTACCCTTGGCCAGTGGCTGCAGGGTCCGGGGGTCTCTGTGGTCTTGACCTTCTGTACTCATGACCAGGTGGTATCTTCTGCAAGGACAACAAGCAGATTTACAGGCTAAGGCGAGGAGCCTTGGTAGGGGTGAGGGTGGGTGCTGGGGACGGGCGCCTGTCACCCACGTCTCTGACCCCAAATACGGCAGGACTGCCACCCATGCAGAGTCCCCATCACCCGCCCGTTCACCGTTCACTCGTCCGCTTCCTTGCTCGCTTGCTCTGTAGCCGTGTCCAAGCGCTTTTAGAGCGCTGCACCGCGCCGGGGACACGCCGCGAATGCGACGCCGTCCCGGCCTCAGGGACCTCACAGTCCTCCAGACAGACCTGTAAGTGGCAATTACCAGGGAGAAAGAGCTGTTGAAGGTACTTTGCAGCCAGAAAGGGAGGAAGCATGTCTGACTCAGCCTAGGGGACAAGACAAGTTTCCCGAGGAGCCATTTGGAAGGAGGAGTAGAAAATGGCCAACTGGAGAAAGAGGCAATCCCAAGCGGAAGGGAAGGCCAAAAACGCAACGGGTTCTGGTTAAATGCAAGGGATTCCCGAGACCACAGAAAACAGTCGACACTTACCCTGTGTCAGGAGTGAGTTGGGGATTGCACCAGCCTCTTAATCAACCAACTAACCACACACACACGTGTCCACGAGTGTCCTCAGGTACTGCGTATTCAGCGCTCTGTATCACTGGCACGGCGTCAGGATTTGAACCCAGGTCTGCCCAGCCCCAGTGCTCATGGTGACCCCCATCAAAGTGTGCCCGGGTCTGTGCCAAACCTGGAAGTGGGCACAGAATCATGAGAAAAACAAATGGCGGGTCCTGTATGAGGATGGTCTAGCTATTAGAAAAAAAGCATAGATTTGAGAATCAGATTAAATTCAAAACCAGACCTGCCTACCACTAGGGGTTGAGCCTGAGAGAACCTGAGTCTACATGCCTTCCCCGTACCATGAGGCTGGTGAGACGAGCCCCTCCGAGGGACTGCTGTGGGGGTGTAAGCTGCCAGCAGGTATCTGGCATGGGCAAGGGGATCAGGGGCTCGCCATGAGAGCCGTGTGACATCATTACGGCTAACCACTGAGGCCCCTGAGGAAGGGCATGAGGTGCAGATGGTGACGGGGTGGGGCTGGAGGTCAGGGGCTCCACCCTCCCTCTCCGGGGTCAGGTGTCCCACCTGCAAAGTCCGGGGCTGCGTTTGCTGGACCTGGAGCCCCTGACCCTGTTGTCCCTTCGTCCCCACCCTCCCAAGCCCCGCTGAGGTGCCCCAGTGGCAGAGCCCAGGAACCAGGCAGGCACCACCTGCGTCTCCCGGTGCTTGTCCATCAGCCTGGCTAGTGTGCTGGTGGCTCCTAAGTGGAGTGACGCAGAAGCCAAAGGGCCAGGGTGTGTCTGCCCCCAGGTGTCAGGGTGGACCCTTCGGGGAGAGGACCCAGCCCCCGAACACATCCCCCAGCCCCCGGGGCTCTGGCATTTCAACTCTCTGCAGGCGGGGCAGGCTTAGCAGCTCCTGGCCTCCTCAGCAGATGTTAGCCAGAGCACGTCCTCATCAAACCTCAGACACACAGGCACGGCCCCCATGTTGCGGGTGAGAAAACTGGGCCCAGAAAGGACGAGCGGCTTGCCCAGCGCCGCCTGTGACTCACTGCCATGGATTCAGACCAGCGCTCTGGCCCCAAGGGGCTCCGTGGGCTGGGGAGAGTTGCTCTGCCAATCTGGGCCTGTCCTGGGGGCGGAGGGAGCGACGAGGGCTGCTTCGCTGGATCTGCCAAAGGTTACGCGAGCCCCTTCGTGGGAGGCGTGTAGGAGCTGCTCAGCAAACAGCAGCACCATCACTGCAGTCACTGACATCATTATTACCCCTTCTGCTCTGAAAAGAGATCGGCCCTCTGCCTGTGAAGATGCTGCCGCTGCTTGCACCTGGAACTCATTTCCCCAGGGTTGGAAAGAAGCAGCTAAGACTGGAAGTGAGGCTGGAGGCAGAAGGGAGCCCGGGGCAGTATGACCACCGCTAACCACAGCGGCGGCAAACACGACCCTCTTACCAGATGCCAGGCGCGGATGCAAAGGCTCCCCACGTGTTCACTCAGGTGGTTCCCCCAGCAGCCCTGCCGGTAGCGACTGTCACCTCATTTTATAGGTCATTAGAGCCGGGCCGCGGGGGGCGGGAGGGTTGGGATCCTTCCCTCCCCAGGCGTTTTTGAGTCGGGGGTGGGGGTCACAGGGACATGGCTTGCACTGGCTTTTTGCCAGAACAGGAGCTGAGGGGTGGGGGTGGGGGGCTCAGGAGCTGGGGACCCCTTCTCCAATGAGGAGGCCGCCTGAGTCGGGAGACCGTCCCCACTTGCTTTGCTCGGGTGCCTCGTGTTAGTCCGTCAGTCATGTCCGACTCTGCTGGCGGTGACCCATCAGGCACCTCTGTCCGTGCAAGTCTCCAGGCAAGAGCACTGGAGCGGTACCCATCCCCTTCTCCAGGGGATCTTCCCGGCCCGGGGATCGAACCCGGGTCTCCCACATTGCAGGCAGACTCTTTACCGTCTGAGCCCCCAGGGAATCCGACTCACAGCACACTCCGCCTGGGCTGCAGGCCTGGCCCCAAGGCGGGAGAAGCAGGGCTTCCTTTCCCGCTGTCCTGGGGGGACACTCGCTCTGGACAGGTGTGCGGGGCGGGGTGCTGCCTCACTGAACCCATGTCCTGGGGGTGGGGTGGTGAGGCTGGGAAGGGGACAGGGGAGGGGAGCTTCTGTTCCCTGAAGGACAGACTCTTCCCCGGGGCTGTGGGCTAGGATTGAAGCCAGGCTTCCCCGAGGGATGGATGAAGGCTGGGACAGGACTTGGGACAGAGGCTGGGTCCTGGAGGGGTCCCAGGAGGGTCCAGGGGGAGGCCGGGCCGTGTCATCTTAAAGAGAGCAAGGCAGAGCCTGCCCCCACAGCAGGAGGACAGTAGCCCCCAGGCCTGGAGGGAGAGAGCAAAGGAGATTGTCAGGCAGCAGAAAGATGGTGAAGCTGAACCTGACAGACAAAAGCCAGCCAAGGGAAGGCACAACCGGGAAGGAGAGAGCCTTGGGCAAGAGATAAGGCTGGGAATGAAAAGGCTGGGGAAGGAGAGACAGGGCGGGGAGGCTCGGAGCTGAGCAGGGCGGCTTTGTCTGGGCCTGGGTCTGTGTGGAAGAGGGCTAAAGGCGGTTTATGCCAGTCTAAGCTGGTAACCTCTGTGTGTGTGTGTGTGTGTGTGTGTGTGTGTGTGTGTGCACGCACACGCATGCTCATTCATGGCCAACTCTGCAACCCCATGGACTGTAGCCCTCCAGGCTCCTCTGTCCACACAGCTCTCTAGGCAAGAACACTGGAATGGGTTGCCATTTCGTCCTCAAGAGGATCTTCCAGACCCATGTATCGAATGCATGTCTCTTGCATCCCTGCACTGGTAGGCAGATTCTTTACCTCTGCACCACCTGGGAAGCCCTCTGTCCCCGCCTCTAAATGTCATGTTGGCCCCTGGGCCTGGAAGCTTCATTTTGCCGGCATGCTGAGTTGGGCCACTGGGGTTCCCAGAGCCCCACGTACACCTGAGCGGGCACTAGAGACTGCGTCTGTGCATCTCTTGCATCATTTCATCCCCCAGGTGAGGTAAGAACGATCATTTTCCGTGAGTAATAGGTGACAAACAGAAGTACCCACCTGGGCTCCCACTGTGTCTACCTCCCAAGCCTTGGCAAGCCTTTTACAGGGTGCAGTCAGGTCCCCATCTGTCCCAGGGACCTAGGCTCACAAGAGCAGCCGTGTGGAGCCCTGCAGGGGCCACAGGCCAAAGCCTGGCTCAGAGTCCTTCCTTCTTCTTGACCTCAGTGTCTGCATCTGTGCAATGGGTATCCCGACCCTGGAAACCTTGGTACCGTCGGCGGCCCCAGTGAGGGGATGGGTGTGAACATTCTCCTCACAGAAGCCACTTCAGTGCTACCTCCACCATCGGAAACACCGCCAGCCTTCAACACCGCTCCTGTCGCCAGCCAGCCCGGCCCCTCTGCCAGCCTGGGCCGTGGTCCACAAGGCTCGCTGAGCGGGGGGCCTTTCAGGTGGGCCTCTGGGGCCAGGGCTCCCTGCTCCCCTCACCGCCCCGTCATGGAAGCTCAGCCTCTTCTCCCTTATCTTCCAGACACTGTCACTGTTTTTACTGCGCACTTCTGGGTTTTTTTTTTCCTTTCTTTTTTATTTTTCTGGGGATTACTTTACGACCAGAGATTTTGCTTTTTTGCAGCAGCGGACTTGGAGCCAGCCAGGCTCTGCATTTATGAGAGCTTTCAGGAAGGTTTACGAGGCTGCAGCCCGGACCAGTCCAGGGGGTGGGAGGTGGGGGCAGAAGGAGCTGGAAAAGCCGTCGGCAGGTTTCCGCCTCCTCTTCCTGGGGTGCTGGGCTCTTTCTGAGTCAAGGACCCCTCGTGACTTGTCTGGGAAGGGCACGGGCCGTGGTCCTGTGTGTCTCCTCTCCCTCCGGTCCTCAGTTTCCCTGTCTGTCAAGGGGCTGTGTTTGGAGCATCGAGCTGAGGGTGGTTGGGAGGAGTCACGCTCAGCGCAGGATCCGGCCGTCAGGACACAGGACAGATCCCAGTCCCCGCACTCTTCCCGTCTCCCTGGGAAGTGCAGGCAGGCCACCAGCCTCACCTGGGACTTCTAACTTTCCATGATTCTATAACAGGAACGACCAACTGGTGTTCAGCCCAAAGTCGGGCTCTGTGCGAAGCCCTGAACGTCCTTCAGGGAAGCTGGGGTTCGCTGGGCGGGACCCTGGGCGGGAGACCCTGACGTACAGGGCCTGGTCCTTTCCTGTTGTTCTGGGGGAGGGGAGCTCCCTTACCGAGCTCACCTCCTGGGGTGCGGGACTCCCTGGAATCAGCTCATGAGGTGGGTATTGTCGTCATCATCCTTACTTTCAGATGAGGAAACTGAGGCTCGGAGAGGGTCTGCCACTCACCCGAGGTCACCCAGCTGTAAGAGGTGAGACGGGTCAATCAGCACCTGGGATGTCTGACTGCAGAAACCGCATCCTCGGATCTGAACCCCAGTCTCAGGATTGTGACAAGAAATGGGAGGAAGAGACGGGGCGCCCTGTCTGTAGGGGGAGGGTCACCCCAGTTCATAGCGGGGCGCATCCGGTCCCCAGTTGGACACCCAGGCCCCACCCGAGGACTCCTTTCCAGATAACAGGGCGCTGGTGTCCCAGGCCCCAGACACTTTAGCTCCAAGGCTGGACTTCATGGGGTGGCTCTGCTTGGGAGGGGACATCCCAACCCGTGGTGATGTCAGTCCCGTCTTCGCCAACGACGACGCAGCCGCAATGCACTTATGCAAAGACAGGCTCACTTCAGTTTAGACCTTAGGAAGGACTTCTGCATAAACTGAGCAGCGAAAGAAATGCAGAGATGCTTCTAAATGCCGTCCTCTGGGATATTTCTAAGGGAAGCGCTGAATTTCAGGGGCGCCACGTGGAGCAGGGGGCTGGAAGAGAGCCCCTCAGAGCACTTCCTCCTGGGTGGAGAACAGAAAACTCCCCACTGCCCAACAGCTGGGAGACAACGGAACGCCGGCCTCCAGGGCCTTGTCAGCTCTGCCCAGCCCGCGGCCCCTGGCTCCCCTTGTAGCCCTCTGGGCCCTGAAACAGCTATTTAATGGGCGGTGATGCCACGCTGATCACACTTGGTCTTGTCTGCCAGCAGGAAGACTCTGGGAGCGGGATGTAGCAAGGCTGCTTGTGTATCCTGCTAAGAGATATTTAATAAATATGCAAATCGCTGCCTCTACCTCCTCAGGCAGGTGAGGAGCAGGAAGAAGCCGGAGTTAAGCATTAAATCTCTGCGCGGCGAGAATGGCTCCGCACAGAGGCAGAGGCTGGAGCTGAGCTGCCTGGGAAGACGTCCATCTGGCACCTCGGAGACTCCGCTCAGAGGGTGGAGGGAGCAGGAGAGGCAGAGAGGCTCACGGGGGGCCTGGGGTGGGACAGGAGCGCAGCGGGCCGTTTTACTTAAGGCGGCTGAGTGTGCTCTCGGGAGACGGGAGGATGTCTTTTCCATCTCTGCAGACATCACCCCACCAACCAGCCGCCCTCCCATGCCACAGACCCATCCAGCCTTCACCACCCAGTTACTCACCCTCCAAGCCATTAATCCACTCACCCAAATTTTCATCCATCCGCCCCATTCACTGACCCACTCACTCTCCCCAGCACCCCACCATCGGCTCTTCTTCTGTCTGTCCAGCTACCATCTGTAAATCCACCATCCATGTATCCACTCATTTAAATATTAAACCTCCATCCAAACATATGTCCATCATATAATGTCTGTCCACCATCTTACCTTTTCACCACCCATCTACCCACGCATCCACCCACGCATTCATCCATCCATCCCTTCATCCATCCATCCATCCATCCATCCACCCACGCATCCATCCATCCACCCACCCACGCATCCATCCATCCATCCCTTCATCCATCCATCCATCCATCCACCCATCCCTTCATCCATCCATCCATCCACCCACCCACGCATCCATCCATCCATCCATCCATCCATCCACCCACGCATCCATCCATCCCTCCATCCATCCATCCATCCACCCCCCCTCCTCTCGTCCACCCACCCATCCATCTACCCAGGCTTCTGTGTTTTGTTTCCTGTGTGCAAGACCCTGTCCGAGGCACTGAGAGTGCAGATGCAGCTGGGCTTGAGGAGTCCTCAGCAGGTTCACGGAAATCAACTATGCAGGGTGACATGTGATCAGGAATATCGGATGCCTCTTGCTACACGTGACTTAGAGCAAAGATCGCATCCGAAGGTCTCTCCCTTCTGGGAGAATCAGGAAGCTTCCCGAACGAGGCAGCATTCCACTGCAATGATGTGGATTGGTTCCTCTCCTGTTCCCACTCAAAAATTAGCTAAGATTTTACCATGTTTATTTCTTGAGCACTAGAGAGAGAGATGAGCCAATTATGTTCTCTGCTCCTAAGATGTTCCTGGTCTACAGCAGGGGAGAGAGACAGAGGAAAAAATAAATTGCCTATGAAGGTAGAGGACTGCAAGTCATGGGATCAGCAAAGTGGAGAGTGTGAGCAACCTTGGGTGCCTGGAGATGGGTGTGAGGAGAGCAGGGCGTTCACTGGTCAAGCCTTGGCCCACGTGGCACATACACACTGCAAGTCGGGGATAGCTCACCAAGGGGTCGGGGGGAGGACTGGTCTTCAAGTCTGGCTTTTGTTTCCATTCAAGCTCGGCTCTGAACGAACGATCGGTGAGACCCGGGAGCCTCTGTTTGCTCCTCTTAGGCACATAGTTATGACCGATTCACGTGGTTGTCCGGCAGAAATGAACACAGCGATGTAAAGCAGTTACCCTTCAATAAAAAATAAAGCGAAAGAGGAAGGTAACGTTCTCCTTGAGAGGGGTGGGCTACCGGCTGAGACGGCCCCACGCGGAGAAAGCGCCTGGGAAGCACACAGTAGGCCATCAGGCGGTGCTGGTGGACGGCTGGGCTCCTGGGGCCGGCCTGGGTCTCTGTGCTGGACTGGAGACCATCTGCGCCACTCTCTCCTGCCATCTCTCTGCCTCCACTGGGAACAGCAGCCCCCTCCTGAGGGGGTCTCAGGGAGCCCAGCTCGCTTGCTGCGTGACTCACTCACTCGCCCACCAAATACTCAAGCCCAGCGCAGACAGTCCCTGCTGCCCAGGAACCAGTGCAATGCCCGCTTCGCATCCCCTCTTCAACTGCACCAGGCATTGCAGTTTCCTACAAGTCCCCTCCCTTCCTGAAACACGCCTCCTTTCCCCCTCCTCCCCTGCAAGCTGAAATGAAATTATATATATTTCTTGCCATCGTCTGCTATCAACTGTGTCTCCCAGAGAACCATGGGTAATCTCAGATGCAAATGTCCTATGCAAATCCAGCTGCTGGTTAAAATTAGGAGGAAGCCCAAGGCAGACGCGGTTATGGGCTGTAACTGGAATCTCCGGAGCCATGATTCAGACATGCAAGCAAAGCTGGCAGCTTTCGAGATGGAGCTCCAGACCCCGAGCTTCTGCGTGTGTGTGTGTGTGTGTGTGTGTGTGTGTGAGCAAGTGTGGCCCACTTACCTGGAAAATTTGGAACAGGTTTCCAGGCTTTAATTCTGCCCCAGAGGTCCCCACCCAGGAGCGGCTCCCAGGGGCATCTGGCGAAGTCTAGAGACACTGGTTGTTGCAGCTCAGTGGGAGCCGCCAGCAGCTGTGGGGGGCAGAGTTGGTTGCCGCCAAACATCCCACAAGGGGCAGGACGGTCCCCCCGGCAAAATGTCGACAGTGCTGGAGCTGAGAAACCCTGTCCAAATCTGTTCTAACCCCACGGGAATCCACGGGAAGAAGAGGAGGTGGAAGGCTGATGAGTCAGTGGTCACCTCTTCCTTGAAAGAAGAGTAGATGAAGCCCTCCGCACACCTCGCTCACCAGGAACCATCTGGTGTTTCAGGGCCTGACTCCTCCTTGCCTGTTTGGCTGGGTTTTCTGCCTGGCCCCCCTCTCTGCCCTCTCCCCACCGCAGAACCCCACTCTAACCCCTCTGATGTATCTCCTTACACGTGGAGGCTTCCCATAAAACAGACGGTGCTGTCGATCGGCTGAATGAGCTTCCATTTACACGAATGGTATTGGACTATAGATTTCATTTTGTTGCCTAATTTTTCCTCTTGATGCTGTGTTTTTAAGATCTATCTGTGCTTCTATGTATAAACCTTGTTCGATGCCTCTGACTGCTGCAGAGTTTTCCAGAGAGACAACTGCTCCCCGAAGAGTGGATACCCGGATTCCCCCAGGGACTTGTGAAGGGGTTTCCCTGGAGTGCCCGGGGCGTGGGGTGAAGGGGGACACACGGACGCGACACTCCGTTCCCCTCACACTGCCAGGTCTCTTCCAGAATGTGGTTCTCCACAGAGTGTTGTCAATACACACCATTCCCCACTCAAAACTTTTTCCAATCCGATGGCTATGAAGCGATGACATTGTTGTTGTTTTTATTGAAGTAGCCTTGACTTACAATGTTGTGTTCACTGCTTCCATGCACCAGAGGGACTCAGCTGCACCTACAAACGCGTTCTTTCCCATATTCTTTTCCGTGACGGTTTGTCAGAGGATGCCGAGTGCAGTTCTCTGTGCTGTGCAGTGGGACCTTGTTGTTCACCCACTCTGTCCATGAAGGCTTACGTCTGCTCACCCCGACCACCCGCTTCATTCCTCCCCCATTCCTCTCCCCCTGGCAGCCTCCAGTCTGTTCTCTATGTGAGTCTGTTCTTGTTTCATAGATACGTTCATTTGTGTCATATTTTAGGTTCCACATAAAATGCTATCGTATGGTACTTGTCTTAGTTTGATCATCTCTGATGGCATCCAAGTTGCTGCGAATGGCATTGTTTCGTTCTTTTTATGCCTGTGTAGTATTCCATTCTATATATGTACCACATCTTTACCCATTCATCTGTCGATGGACACTGAGGCTGTTTTCTTGTCTATTTTGACTAGTGCTGCCATGAATATATGGGTGCAAGCATCTTTTTGAATCATAGTTTTGTCCAGAAATACGTGTAGGAGTGGGATTGCTAGATCACATGGTGACTCTACTTTTAGTTTTCTCAGGGACCTCCAGACTGTTCTCCAGAATCGCCGGACCAACTTAGATTCCCACCAGCGGTGTAGGGGGGCTCCCTTTTCTCCATGCCCTCTCTAGCTTTTGCTATTTGTAACTTTTAAAACAAATATTGTCACTTTAGTTGGAGGAAGGAAAGTGGAGTTTTTAAAAGTATTTTCTAGGACCTAGGAATAAAACGCCATTATAAAAAAAATAAAACCATTGCAGCAAGCTGATGCTGGGGACCCATTTCCCTCCTACCCACACCTGAGGTGGCTGAAAGTCCAGAGAGCTCGAGGTGCGCAAAATCAGGAAACCATTCACTCCTCAAAGAGCAAACATTTCCCGGGGTCTTCTCGGAACTGGCGGCCATGCTGAGCATTCAGGACCAAGAGGTCATGCCTGACTTCCCACAGACGAGCAGGGAGACAGAACCAGCAAAGAAATGATTCATTCAGCGCCCTGTGATTACTGCTACCAGGACACTGTGTGGGGGGGTGGGTCGGAGAACTGCCCTAAGGAAGGGCCGTTTAGACTGGAACCCAAGAGATAACAGGCATTGCCAGGCAATGGGGCAGCAAGCTCCCAGGCTTCTCAGAGACTCGGTTTCCCATCTGTGGACAAAATGGCACGCACGGGCCCAGCACAGGGCACACGTTTCGTAACAGAGATGAACTTCATGCCTAGCACTGTGTGAAGTGCTCATAGGAATATCAGAACCCAGGAGCCCTGCCCTGGACGGGTCATGGACACACAGGTGGGGTTTCTGCTTTCGGAAGCCAGGAGCAAAGTAAAGACCTTATGGGCTGATGGGGTGGGAGCAATTGGAGATGGATGGGAAGCTGGGGGTGGTTAAAGTGGAAATAAGATGGGGTCAGAGGGACCAGGGGCAACCAGAGAATCAAGAATGAATGTGTGTGTGTGTGTGCCTGCTCTGTCGCTAAGATGTGCCCTTGGTGACACCCTGGACTGTAGCCCTCCAGTATCCTTTGTCAGTGGGATTTCCCAGGCAAGAATACTGGAGCAGGTTGCCATTTCCTTGACCAGGAGACCTTCCTGACCCAGGGATCGAACCTGCGTCTCCTGCATTGGAAGGTGGATTCTTTGCCGCTGAGCCACCCGGGAAGCCTTGGAGTGCGCAAAACTTTTCTTTTCCCTCCTGTTGTCTTGAGAAATTTGGAAAACTCAGCAGTGGTGACAGGACTAGAAAAGGTCAGTTTTCATTCCAGTCACAAAGAAAGGCAGTGCCAAGGAATGTTCAAACTACTGCACAATTGCACTCATCTCACACGTTAGTAAAGTCATGCTCAAAATTCTCCAAACCAGGCTTCAACAGGACGTGAACTGTGAACTTCCAGATGTTCAAGCTGGATTTAGAAAAGGCAG
This sequence comes from Hydropotes inermis, assembly GCA_020226075.1. Lineage (NCBI taxonomy): Eukaryota > Metazoa > Chordata > Mammalia > Artiodactyla > Cervidae > Hydropotes > Hydropotes inermis. Next base: position 53,006,858 of record CM035293.1, read on the forward strand.
AGGAGCCAGAGATCAAATTGCCAACATCTGATGGATCATAGAAAAGGCAAGAAAGTTCCAGAAAAATATCTACTTCTGCTTCATTGACTATACTAAAGCCTGTGACTGTGTGGATCACAAGAAACTGTGGAAAATTCTTAAATAAATGGGAATACCAGACCACCTTACCTGCCTCCTGAGAAATCTGTATGCAGGTCAAGAAGCAACAGTTAGAACAGGACATGGAACAACAGACTGGTTCCAAATAGGGAAAGGAGGACGTCAAGGCTGTATATTGTCACCCTGCTTATTTAACTTATATGCAGAGTACATCATGAGAACTGCCAGGTTGGATGAAGCATAAGCTGGAATCAAGATTGCTGGGAGAAATATCAATAACCTCAGGTATGCAGATGACACCACCCTTATGGCAGAAAGTGAAGAGCTAAAGCGTCTCTTGATGAAAGTGAAAGAGAAGAGTGGTGAAAGAGTTGGCTTAAAGTTCCACATTCAGAAAACTAAGATCATGGCATCTGGTCCCATCACTTAATGGCAATAGATGGGGAAACAATGCAAACAATGAGAGACTTTCTTTTGGGGGCTCCAAAATCACTGCAGATGGTGACTGCAGCCATGAAATTAAAAGATGCTTGCTCCTTGGAAGAAATGCTATGACCAACCTAGACAGCATATTAACGAGCAGAGACATTACTTTGTCAACAAATGTCTGTCTAATAAAAGCCGTGGTTTTTCCAGTGGTCATGTATGGATGTGAGAGTGGGACTATAAAGAAAGCTGAGCCCCGAAGAATTGATGCTTTTGAACTGTGGTGTTGGAGAAGACTCTTGAGAGTCCCCTGGACTGCAAGGAGAGCCACCCAGTCCATCCTAAGGGAGATCAGTCCTGGGTGTTCATTGGAAGGACTGATGCTGAAGCTGAAGCTCCAATACTTTGGCCACCTGATGCAAAGAACTGACAGATTGGAAAAGACTCTGATGTTGGGACAGATTGAAGGTGGGAGGAGAAGGGGATGACAGAGGATGAGATGGTTGGATGGCATCACCAATTCGATGGACATCAGTTTGAGTAAGATCTGGGAGTTGATGATGGACAGGGAAGCCTGGTGTGCTATGGTTCACGGGGTGGCAAAAAGTCGGACACAGCTGAGCTACTGAACTGCCTGACTGTCTTGAGAAAGAAGCCCCAGTTACCCAGCCTCTGAGAGATCAGATTGTGTTTCAGGGGGCCTTGTGGGGACCACCTCTCCCTGGACCCTGTGCACATCTCCCCAGCCACCCTCCCTGTTGGGACCCAGCCCCTCTCCTTTAGGGGGGCAGGCCCTCCCCCTGCCCTGGGCTCCAGGCAGCAGTGCTGTAGCAGGTCCTGCGTCCCAGCCTGTCTGGGTCTGCACTCCAACTGCACACTTACCAATCTGGAAGCCAGAGGCCATTAGACTTCAAAGACAATATAAAGTGTGTTTAGTGATCGTGTGTTTCTTTTTAATATCAGCTAACTGTATTTTCAGGGAAAGAAGACCAGAGCTACAGAGAGAAATAAAGGAAAAACCCTCCCAGGAAAATAAAGAAACTGAACCGTAGCTGTGGGGGAGGGAGGGGGAGACTTCCTTTTGCGAGCGGCCGTGGGCTGCTTTCGAAGCAAATCTGGGTGCCTCTGGGGGCCCGGGGTGTGTGGGTGCTAGGGACCGCAGTCTATTCCCAGGATGAAAGGGAGACAAAAAATGGCAGTTTGAAACCTGTGCTCTTGGAGGCACAGTCCACCTCCAGCCTCCTCAGAGACCCGGGGTGAAGATCCCAGCTCTGGAATCAAACGGCTCAGCCTGGTGACCATGGTGACCGGCGGCTCTGGTGACATCAGATTTGTGAGCTTTGATCCCTTCATCTGAAAAAGGAGGCCACAGCCCTGGTGCCAGCCTCCATGCTCTTCTGAAAATGCAGCGGCTGGAAAGAGTCTGGCGAGGGACAGGCCGTTTTCGGAGGATGGAAGCTGAGCCTCGGTTTTCTTGCATCGCTGAGACTGGCCAGGGCAGAGTGGACTGCCCAGCACAGGTGTCAGGCCCTGAAGTGTCTCGGACGCGTTGCGGGCAAGGGCGTTGGAGGCAGGGTCTCACACCTTCGCATCAGCTGAGCCTCAGACGGCTGCTGAGCTCAGCATGGCTTCAGTTTCCTGCCATCCTGACGGAAGCCAGCCTTGGAAGGAGGCTGCCGAGGTGCCCCCTGTAGGCTGTGCATTAAGGAAAGGAAAGTGAATGTGTACTGAGGGTAGACTGCCAAGGACACCTCCCACAGACCATCACGATGTCCCTTCACTACCCTGAGAAGCAGGCTTGGGGTTCCATTTTTCCGGATGAGCTGACACTCAGAGGATGCTCCCCAGGAGGCGAGGGGCACCTTGCACCTGTCCCACCCTGGCCACCCTGCCTCTTCCTCTTTCCTAAAGGTCTCCCTTCCTCTGCCTTCTTCAGGTCCTACCTTTCCTTCAAGTACTCTTCAGCCCTGAGTTTTCCAAACCCGCTAAGGCAGCCTGTGGGTGTCTGGTAGGGAGAGAATGCTCTCCAAAGAGCCTGCATGCCATCCCGGGGGCCAGGGTGACATGCTCCACCCCCGCACCAGGTCAGGAGTTACAGCGGATGACCCACTGCAGAGGCTTTATCTCTGATAAGGCTCTTTACAAGTTCCTCCACGACTGGAGGAAAGCTAATTGCAGTTTTAGTGTCTGGAAAGGTAGAGAAAAAGGCTCTGTAGGCTCCCATCTGTGTGGGCGTGTGGCTTGAATCTGAGCAGGATACTACTGTATGCATGAGACAGCAGGACTCCGTGACCGGTGATTTGTGACTTTATCTGGGAGAATCGACTAATGTGAATTACAAACCAAAACATACTCGGTCTCTGCCCCCAGCTGCCTGCAGGCATTTAAGCAGCCAGGCCCGGCCTGAGCAGGGGAGGGCTTACCCAGCAGTGGTCAGGCATCCACCCTGGGCAGGGGGCAGGCGGCAGGGTCAGATGCTGGGGGTTTGTTTGTCCTGATCTCATAGGTGATGAAAATCCTCTGAAAGCCTCTAGTACAAAAATGATGTTAAAAAAAAAAAGAGTTAGAATTTAGACTTGTTGTCTGGAATGGTCAGGTAGGGTCATCAGATTTAACAAACAAAAATTACAGGATGAATAATTTTTTAGCATCCAAATAGCCCATGTAATATTTCACCATGCAATATTTGAGACATACTACACAATTATTTATTTTTCAAGTCTGAAATCCAATTTTAAATGGATATCCTGTTGTTTACCTGGCAACCCTAATTGGAAAGGAAGAGAAAGAAGAAAAAGCGGGGGAGATTAAAAATTCATATCTGTGTGTTCTATTATTTTATTCAGTATTTTTTCTAGCATTTTATTAGCTGGGAACTTATATTAAATGTGGTATTGTCCCTTGAGTTACTGTTATAACTACATAGAAACACATTCGCATCCTCTCACACACACACATACACAGACACGAATCATGGATTCTTAACCATATTCATTCATCAACTATGCATAAGTTTCTGTTATATAACAAAGCCTTTGCCAGGCAACCCCGATGTCTCTCAGGTAAAGAATCGGCCTGCAATGCAGGAGACGCAGGACTTGCAGTTTCAACCCCTGGGTCAGGAAGAGCCCCTGGAGGAAGGAAATGGCAACCCACTCCAGCATCCTTGCCTGAAACATCCCATGGACAGAGGCTACCGTCCAAAGGGTTGCAAAGGTCATGACTGAGCGACTAAGTACGCACTCGGAATCTAGAAGTGACTTCAAGAAAGTATCTAGAAATACACTGTCCCTATCTCCAGACCTCCAGTCGACTTCCATATCTCTGTCTTTGTAAGAGACACAGACATTTATTATGCGTGTGTGTTTACACTGAGTATGTGTACAAAATACACACGTAGGCATTGTGTAGCATTTTGGGGTTGGGTGAGATGACATGTTCTGACAGATAACAGTAAATAAAAATGAGGTGTCCAGTTCCCAGTGACCGGGCACTGGTGTTCTAAACCAAGCACTGCCGCTCCGACACCCCCAGCCGCTCTCCGGACTGCTGGATTCCCCGTCACCTCCGGCGCCGCAGGCCTCCCCCTCCCTTGCTCCCTTGGCTTGGGCCTCTTGTGTTATTGCTGCAGCTTTTGACTTTGAAGTGAGTGTGACGCCGCATCCAGTCGACGCTACTCTCCCACATGTGCCCTATGTGTTCATTTGGTCTGCATGCGAGCAAGTGCTAAAGTAGCAAGATTGGTACATGCCAAGGGCTTTAGGAAGTACAGAAAAACTGCGGTCTTGGCCATGATGGTGACATCATCTTTTAAGAGGTCCTGTCTGTTCAGTTAAGTGACTTTTAAAAATAATAACCTGCTTTTCTGAGTAGCTTAAATACAGACTTGAAAATGGTTTAGGATACCATTAGGTTATGCTATTTGGACAATTTAATCTTGACCTAAAAAAATAATAAGAGTAACACTACAGTGGAGACGCAGCCATGGAGAACAGACTGTGGCCACAGGAGGGGAAGGGGAGGTGGGACGGATGGAGAGAACAGCTTGGAAACATGCGTGTCACCGTCTGCGGGACAGACGGCCAGCGGGGATGTGCTATGCATCGCAGGGAGCTGGGGCAACCTGGAGGGCTGGGAGGGGGCTCAAGAGGGAGCGGACGTGTGCATACCTATGGCTGATTCATGGTGATACATAGCAGAAATCAGCACTATGTTGTAAGGTGATTATCCTCCACATAAAAATAAATACATGTTTAAAAAGAATAAAAATAAACCAGGCATTGCACCAACACTTTCCAATCGCTTGCAGTTTGCCACATGCACGCGTATATATATAGCTTTGCTTAATTTTCAGAGATACCGAGAATTGGACGGACTCAAGGGGACCGTGTGGCTTGTTCAAGGTCATACAGCTAAGAGACAGGATAGCCTTCGTGTGAACCAGCCCTGGGTCTGCACAGGTGCTTGGTGGCAGCAGACCCGGACCCTCTGACTCCCGAGGCCACTGCCTCTCTGCTGCGCTACATAATCCTAGGTGGCTACCGGCCTTCCTTCCTGAAGTCCTGCCTTGGACCAGCCCATCTCCATGCTGATCGAGGTTAGCTGTGACTTGTTAAAGGGTCTGGAAGACACAGACTGGCTTTGCCCCATGGCACGAGGCTTAGTGGGTACCAGTGGATTTCCGATTTCTGGTAGGATTTCTGGTAGGATTTCGATGAGCGGCTGTGAACAGAGGCTGGGTCTGCAATTCGAAGCCGGATGCTCCTGGGGCCCAGAGCAAGATTAATAAATCCAGGGGAGTGGATCATCCAGCTGAGGGCTTCCAGCCTCCCAGTTCTTGGGAGAGACGGAGGGGGATGATCCATGCAGACAGTAGAGTGGAGGACATCCCCGAACAGCCAATTAAACCACTTTTAATGGTTTCGAAGAATATATGTTCAAGTTCCAAACCAATCTCAAGACTTAGTGAAGCAGAGATAACTGGGGCTTTGGCTGTGCAAGATAAACTAGCGAATTCCGAAACGCAGGCAATCCTGTTTTTTATTAAGGCAAGCGAAAATCAACACGAATTCCGGTCTTCTCTCTCCTCGCGGTTTGATGCGTGGTTGCCCACAAGAAAATGCTGCGGCATCTAAAAGCCTTCCTGGCACAGAAGAGATACGGACTGAACTAATGAATGAATGAATGCTTTGCCCTAGGGTGCTGATCATTACAGTCGGAAGGGCAGCACATAAGCTGATTAGAGAATACAATAAGGAAAGTGGATATTTGGGATTAAAGAGGAAAATGTGAACAGTACACCGATCTACTCATTGGCTTGTAAAATGCAATATCAAGCAATTAATTTCATAAATGCTTATTTAACTTGTGTAAACTGGGATTGTGTCACAAAAGGAAGTTTTTTTGTTTTCGTTTTTCTGTTTTATATTAGGCCCCCTGATGGGCCCAGTCTGTGAGCTGTTTCTCCTTGAGTTGAACACTTGCCCCGAGTCCAAACATTTCTCATCCAAGGGCTAGGCTACGGGCACAGAAAGGTGTCCCTCTTGTTCTAGAAACAGCCCAGGATGGGATCTGTCCGTGAGTGGAGTCTTTCCTTTTAGGAGGAGTTTGTGATGACGGCAACGGCCTTGTAGCCTCTGCAGGTGCTTCCTAAGCCTGCCTCCACCTTCTTCTTCTCCCAGGGTGCTGAGGACACCCCTGTTCCCTCTGGTCATTCTGTGTGGTTTGGGGTTCAGGCCAGGTACTGGAGTCAAGCCGCCTCGGTTCAGATTCTGACTGTACCTCTTCCTCGCTGTGTGGCCTTAGACAGGCTATTTAACCTTTCTGAGCACCTGCTTTCTCATCTGCAAAATGGGCACATTAGTACCAACCACCTGCCAGAGCCAATGGAAACATCAGATGAGATGAGGATGAAAAGCAACGCTCCCCACTTTGGCTAGACACGAGAGCTTTAAAAAATGCCTGTATCCAATTAATCCAACAAAAGCGGACTCTGTGGGGAATGGGATTCAATGTGAGGTTGTATCCATGTGAAATTCTTAGCAGAGGGTCCAGTTCTAGTAAGGACCTAGTGAGCACAAGCTACCATCATGACAGAGCACCCATTTGTTGGTACCCGTGACGATGCTCCGGGCCCTTTGCTAGATCCATGGTCCGGGAGGCTCGGTGGTGAAACAGACGCAGGCCCCGCCCTCCTAGAAAGACAGGCCGGGTCAGCTGGGGTCTCCTGTGAGCCGCTCTGCGTGGACAGCCGCAGACGCTCCCGCTCCCTCTCCAGGGAGTGCCGCCCAGGTGGCATTTGGTCACACTCCATTAGAACAACTCAGTGTCCCCAAAGGTGGCACATCTCCCAGAGCTGTTACCCAGCAGTCCCTGGAGTGCCTTGGAATTTCATTAAGAAGTTTGGGATTCCCTGACCCATGGCTCCCTTGGTTGTGAATGAATGCGACCATATCTCAGAAGGTTCTGGCATGAAAGAACCTGACCAGTTAGTAACTGTGGCAAACACGGGTAGTCTAGGGCTGCATCTTCACAGCCTGAGCTCAGCATCACCTGGACCCAGTGCTAGATCTGGGGCGGGGCTGGGGCTCTGGGGCCTGAACTCTACCCTAGCACCCTGCCTCCTGCTTGGGTGACCACCGGTGAGCTACCTGATTTTGACAAGCCCCACAGTCTTACGGTAAGGACGGTCCTTTGCGCAACTCTCAGTTACTATGAAGGACTTCCCCGAGAGCTCAGTTGGTGAAGAAGCCACCCATAATTCGGGAGACCTGAGTTTGATCCCTGGGTCGGGAAGATCTGCTGGAGAAGGGAATGGCTACCCACTCCAGCATTCTGGCCTGGAGAATCCCCATGGACAGGGGAGCCCGGTGGGCTACAGTCCCCGGGGTCACAAAGGGTTGGGCACGGCTGAGCCACAAACACTCTCACCTTCCATGCTACTCTCCAGCCACAAGGATCTCCTTTCTCTTCCTCTAACACGTCAAACTGCCTCCCACCTCACGGCCTTTGCACTTGCTGTTTCCACTGCCTGGGGCTCTGTCCCGCGCTCCTTTTCATATTTTATATTTCAGCTTAAAGGTCACCTCCTCAAGTAGACCTTCCCTGACATGACCACGTAAGTAATGGCATTCTTCTCTAACCCGCCAGCCTTTCATCGTCTTCTCACCCTTTACCGCAATCTGATCTGGTCTGTTCATTGATTTTTCCAAATCAGTTTACTGTCTGTGAGCCAGTGGAGGTTCCTTGAAGTCAGAACCCTTTTTGAGTTTCATCATTGTATTCCAGAGTACCTGCCCCATAACGCATGCGTGCTAAGTCGCTTCAGCCAACTCTTTGCAACCACATGGACTGCAGCCCACCAGGTTCCTCTGTCCCTGGGATTCTCCAGGCAAGAACACTGGAGTGGGCTGCCATGACCACCTCCGGCAGAGCTTCCTGACCTGACGATTGAACGTGCATCTCTTATGTCTCCTGCATTGGCAGGCGGGTTCCTTACCACTAGTGCCGGCTGGGACACTCAGCAAATATTTCTCAAAACAATAAACGGATGCATGATGATGGTGACAATAGCAATAATATTTATTGAGCTCTAAGGACATGCCAGTCACTGTTCCTGGCACTGTCCCCTGTGTTCACTTATTTACTTCTCCCCATCACCCTGTTTCACGGAGGAGGAAACTGAAGCATCAGGAAGGTTCAGCAGCATGCCCAGGGTCACAGAGTCGGGCACTGGAAATAGAGCCAGGATTTAAACTTCAGCTGTTCAGCTCCAGAGCCTGGAGGCTGGGTGAGTGAACGAGTGAGTGAGTTAGTAGCTAAAGCACTCAGCACAGCACTCGGCACACGGCAAGCACTCAGTATGTGCTGGTGATTGGGGCTTCCCAGGTGGCACTAGTGGTAAAGAAATGCCCGCCAGTGCATGAGACAAGGGTTCGATCCTGGGTCCAGAAGACCCCCTGGAGGAGGGCATAGCAGCTCACTCCAGTATTCTCGCCTGGAGGATCCCATGGACAGAGGAGTGTGGCGGGCTACAGCCCGTGGGGTTGCAAAGAGCTGGACACGACTGATGCGACTGAGCACTCACGCCCATGTGCAGCGATCATTAGTGTCTCAGCATCACAGCGGTCTCTCCTCCTACACAGAAACGAGTCTGCCTGTCCCCTGGGGTCCCGGCGCCCCACCACGCCCTCCACCCCCATCATTCTCTCTGGCATCCAAGTTTCCACGAACAAATGACAAACAAAAAAAAAGAAAGGTGTATTCAAAGATGCTGCTGTCCACATTGAGGAGCCAGAAAGCTGAATATTCACAGGGGCCGAGTGAATTACTGACTCCCCTTGGCTGTGGTCCCTCCCCAAATTATAAGTCTCTTTCTGCCCCAGCTTTCCCGTATCCCCGAGTCCCAGCATCCACCTTCCTCATCTTCCCTCCCAGAGGCCGGACCCTGGAAAGGGGGTACCCAGGACTTCCCTGGTGGTGCAGTGGATAAGAACCTTCCTGCCCATGCAGGGGACACAGGGTCAGTCCCTGGTAAGGGAAGATTCCACCTGCCACGTAGCAACTAGGCCCATGCGCCATAGCCGGTGAGCCCGGCACGGAGCTGCTGAGAGCTGCTTACTCAGGCTGGCCAGGCACAAGCGCTGCAACTCCGGGGCCTGTGAGCCTGGAGCCTGCGCTCCTCCACCCGAAAGGCGGCGCAGGAGACGCCGGCGTCACAACGGGGAGCAGCTAGAGAACGCCTGCGCACAGCAGCAGAGACCCAGGGTAGCCTGTAAACAAATCAATTTAAAAAAAGAAATGGGGCACCCAGACAAGGAGAGGGATCCGCCCACGGGATTTCATCTGTGCAGCCGGAGGTGTCTCCCACCCAGAACCACAAGGGGCTCCAAGGTCTCAGATCTCTCAGGGGCTGGAGGAGGTGTTCTGGCTGCATGTTCGCTAGTTGCAGTTGATTTCAACCCCAGAAACATTTCATGGTCGTCTACTATATGCAAGGAGATCCAACCAGTCCATCCTAAAGGAAATGAGTCCTGAATATTCATTGGGAGGACGGATGCTGAAGCTGAAACTCCAATACTTTGGCCACCTGATGCGAAGAACTGACTCATTGGAAAAGACCCTGATGGTGGGAAGGATTGAAGGCGGGAAGACGACAGAGGATGAGATGGCTGGATGGCATCACCGACTGGATGGACATGAGTTTGAGTAAACTCTGGGAGTTGGTGATGGACAGGGAGGCCTGGCGTGCTGCAGTCCATGGGGTCACAAAGAGTCGGACACGCCTGAGTGACTGAACTAACTAACTATGTAAAACCACCATCACCAGAAATTACCAAAACTTTATAGAAAACTTTCTATTCTTCATGTACATGAATTAGTTGAACCCCAGACCTCCCACCTGCTTGGCAGTTCAACGCCTTGTAAGTTACGTGTCCTCTTCAGGTCTTACCTGTCTCACCTAAAGGTGTAAATCGGGTAGAATACTCGAATTCCTTCACAAGATTGTTGTAAGGGGTCAAACGAGTGGTCCCCCTTTAAAAAATTACCGTGTTGAACTCTGGTCATCCTTTCCCTGCCCTACTTTCTCCCCCCATTTTCCCATAGCTCTTACGACTTTCTAAGAAACTATAAGCTTTGCTTATTTGTTTATATATGGGATCCCTGGTGGCTCAGACGGTAAATAATCCACCTGCAGTGCGGGAGACCCAGGCTCGATCCCTGGGTCGGGAAGATCCCCTGGAGGAGGAAATGGCAGCCCGCTCCAGTATTTTTGCCTGGAAATTTGCATGGACAGAGGAGCCTGGCGGGCTGCAGAGAGTCAGACACGACTGAGCGACTGAGCGCGTGTACTTTACAAGTGTCCTTTTGGCCACGGCAGGATGGGGATGAGAACGTGACTGGAGATCCTCAGCCTGGACGAGGATGACCTCGTGCTGACCTAGGGCGGCAGCAGGAGACAGAAGAAGGAGAGATCAGATACAAGGGAGAGGTTGAGATCGGACTTGGGGGCTGGCTGCCGGCAAGGACAGAGGAGAGGAGAGACACCTCGCTGCCTCCCGGAGCCAGGCGCCTCGGTCCCCGCAGTAGGGTGACGACAGGGCCGCTCATCTCAGAAATCGCGGAGGTCACCTCCAGCCTGGCCTCCCCACTCACTGGCTGCTGCCAGGTGATGATTCATTGCAAATAAGAAAGAGGGGAAGGAGACGGCTATGACGAGGACCCCGATGCGGGAAAGAATTCCAAATAAATGGGTCCTTTGATCATTGGACCGATTTCCGCAAAGGCTTGTTAGCTCCAAGAAGATCAAATGGGGAAGATAATGAGCAATTTTCAGGTAGTAGGTGCAGCCTCCGAGGTGACAACCCAATTTAGTCGGATTCTTAATCAAGTCGGAATCCCTGACTTGACGCTATTTGCGGAGTCTATTACTCCATTATGCTGAGTGCTTTGCTGTCTACGGTCTCCAGATTTCCAGTCGTTAGAGGTATTTATCTCCATGCAATTTAATTAAAGTCTAGTGTTTAATGACACAATGTGCACTAATTATTTCTTGTTGGTTGTTGAGAGTGTGTTTTTTTTTTCTTTCTCCTCTCCCCCCTTTTTGCAGCAAAGCAAAAATCTGCTTACGTCATTACATCACTTGGTAAAGGAAAGGTGGAAGAAGTGGGCTGGATGGGGTGGGTTGACCTGCTGACAGACTGGATGTTGAGGCTTCTAAGAAGAACAGAGAGACTGTTTGTCCCTTGCATCCTTGAGGCCAGTATGACGTCCACATCGTTCAGGGAACACGCTCTCTGGAGCCTGTGAAAAGCAGCCCTGAGCCAGGCACCCGGGAGACACTCGTGACACGTTCCCTGTGCTGCCGTCACTGTTTTTGCTACGTTGTACATGGTCATCAGCTGGTCTGTACATATGGAAGGAGCCTAGGGTCCCACAAGAGTGTAGCAATTTACAGATAAAATCCTCGCTCCGTTGCTGGAATCCCTGGTGGTTTCATTCTGAGCTTTTATCAAAGCAGGACAAGTATTGAGAGGAGACTCTAGACTGGAGAGCAGTTTAGCCCCTTCCTGGGGCTCTAAAGCCAGAGGTCACCTGGCCTTAGAGACGGCCGAGATATCTTTTTGTAATTAATTATTTTAATTGGAGGATAATCACTCTACACTGTCGTGATGATTTTCGCCACACACCGGCGTGAGTCAGCCGTGGGTACAAACGTGTCCCCCCATCCTGAACGCCCCTCCCACCTCCTCCCCACCCCACCCCTCTGGGCTGTCCCAGAGCACCAGCTTCGGGCTCCTGCTTCATGCATCGAACTTGCACCGGCCACCTACTTTACGTACAGCGATGAATATGCTTCAGCGCTATCCTCTCAAATCATCCCGCCCTCGCCTTCTCCCGCAAGTCCGCTCTCTACGTGTGTTCCTTCTGCTGCCCCGCATGCACGACCGTCGTTGACATCTCTCTTGACGCCATATATGTTGATACGCGGCATCTGTGCTTCTCGTTCTGACTTGCTTCACTCTGTATATAGGCTTCAGCTTCATTCAGCTCATTAGAACTGGCTCAGATGTGCTCCTTTTTATAGTTGAATCATATTCCATTGACAGACTTTATTTTCTTGGGCTCCAAAAGCACTGAAGATGGTGACTGCAGCCATGAAATTAAAAGACTCTTGCTCCTTGGAAGAAAAGCCATGACCAACCTAGACAGCATATTAAAAAGCAGAGACATTACTTTGCCCGCAAAGGCGTGTCCATTCAAGGCTATGGTTTTTCCAGTGGTCATATATGGATGTGAGAGTTGGACCATAAAGAAGGTTGAGTGTTGAAGAATTGATGCTTTTGAACTGCGGTGTTGGAGAAGATTCTTGAGAATCCCTTGGACAGCAAGGAGATCAAACCAGTCAGTCCTAAAGGAAATCAGTCCTGAATATTTATTGGAAGGACTGATGCTGAAGCTGAAGTTCCAATACTTTGGCCACCTGAGGTGAAGAACTGACTCATTAGAAAAGACCCTGATGCTGGGAAAGATTGAGGGCAGGAGGAGAAGGGGAAGACAGAGGATGAGATGGTTGGATGGCATCACCGACTCAGTGGGCATGAGTTTGAGTAAGCTCCAGGAGTTGGTGGTGGACAGGGAGGCCTGGCGTGCTGCAGTCCATGGGGTCACAAAGAGTGGGACATGACTGAGTGACTGAACTGAACTGAATATTCCACTGTGTATATATACCACAACTTCCTTATCCATTTATCTGCTGTTGGACATCTAGGTTGCTTCCATGTCTTCACCTGAGACATCTTTAAGGAGATGGTCCACTCACTGTGTCCAGGGGTTGGAGAGAGAGGCTGGGCTCCAAGACAGCCTACAATGTCAGCTCTGCCACCTTAAGAGAGTCATCCATTCCCACTGAGACTCAGTTTCCTCATCTGCACAAGGGGACCATGAAACCCAGTGAAGATTAGAAGAGATAAAACATAGAGACTCCTGCCTTCACTTGGCACATGTGCCTTATTCAGTTGCAAACAACTTGGATTAGTATTACCACTGCTCACAGCAGTACGTGGCCAAAAGGCAGAGCCCAGAAGTTCATGCATTCAGAGTTTGGGAGTTGCGAGGTTCTCTAGAGTGAGAACAAGCGCTACCATGGAGAGTAGTACTCCCACTGATGTCTGGGGTTGATGGTGGCCAGGTTCACTCCATACAGGTGATAACTGGTGAAGCCAGTGATGAGCGGAGTTCAGATATAGAGGAAGAATGAAGGTATGTCCAAGGAAGACAGCTGAGATGAGAGAACATCCGCGGGTCAGTGAGCCTGGCATGGGGGTACACTGAGGCCTGAAGGGAAAGTGTGGGTGCCCAGGGTGGCCCCAGGCCTCCCAGGCAGCGAAGCTCTGAAGAGCGGCAGTTGCTGCTGCTGGGATTGGGGCTCAGCTCTGGACAGCAGCAGGCAGACGGGACAGGATGTTCCCCTTATGGCACAGGGGCAAGGCGCAGCTTTCAGGAGGTGATGTAGGCAGAGCTGACCCTGGCGAGGGGTGAGTCTTGGAGACCAGGGCTGCCTAGGCATGCAGGTTGGGCCACAGAGAACAGAGTCTGGAGCATGGGCTTCGGAGTCTAACTGGCCTCGAGACCTGATCCCTCCATGAACTCAGTCGGCTCATGCCACCAACCTGAGTCTCGTTTTGACATCTGTCAAGTGGGACAGGCCTAGGCTCTGACTGCACCAGACTGGAAGGGGGATAGGATGGAGTAATACCCGCCTGATACCAATGAAGTGCTTAGCATATTTTTAGTTACTTTTGTTGCTAGGCGATCAAGGCGCTCTGGATGCTAAGATCTCATCTTCAGGAACACTGACCTGGGACAAAAAGACAGTTCTGTTGACTCCCGGCAGGTTTGAGGTGCCATGGGGACTCAGAATTTATTTGTCTCAGTTCCCTTGGTGAGTCCAGGTGACTTCCCATCACAAAGCGAGACCCCTTGTGAGATCCTTTCTGGAGCTCACGGTGAATGGCGCACGGCACTGGGGGGCCCAGGGGCCACTGTGTCTGCTGTCCCCTTGAGGAAAGAGGCCCCGAGACAGTCCTTCTGAAGAGCGGCTGTGGCCCTGAGCCTGGAGGTCCTGCTGGCCCCAGTCATCACAGGCGGGTCAAGATCAGTGCTCCAGCCTGCAACGGGAGCCCAGGTCTTCTGCAGAGACTCGGGAGGGAGGGAGGGACAGCCAGGGAGGATGCTCTATTCCAAGTGGAAACAAACGGGACCGTCTGATTCTCTTCTAGGGCTCTACATGCAGGGGCCCCGGAGACGGTGGATCATTCCAGGGGTTTGGGGACTAGTGTTGCACATTTGTTTCTGTTTTCCATGAGCCCAGAGACTCCGGAAGCCAGTATGACGGTATGCCTGAGCTAGCTCACTGCCCTTCCCGTTTGTGCACTACCCCTCTCCCCACAGCGCCAAAGGCAGCCTGGATGGGAAGTGTAAAGTGGAAGTGTCAGCTGCTCAGTCGTGCCCGACCCTGCAGACGGTAGCCCACCAGCCTGCTTCCCCTGTCCATGGGATTCCCCAGGCAAGACCACTGGAGTGGGTTCCCATTCCCTTCTCCAGGGGACCCTTCTGACCCAGGGATTGAACTGGGTCTCCTGCACTGCAGGCAGATTCTGTACCAACTGAGCAATGAGGGAACATCCAGGCAGACCACTAAAAGAGCATGTGAAAAGCCCTAAAACAAAAGCAGGCACAAAGGAGAGCTTTGGGCCTCCCAGGCGGTATTGGTGGCGAAGAACTCTGCCTGCCAGTGCAGGAGACTAAGAGACACGGGTTCAATCCCTTGGTCAAGAAGATCCCCTGCAGGAGGGCCTGGCAACCCACCCCAGTATTCTTGCCTGGAGAAACCCACGGACAGAGGAGTCTGGCGGGCTACAGTCCACGGGGTCACAAAGAGTCGGACACGACTGAATCGATTTAGCAGGTGTGAGGGAGAGCAGGGGGCTGGCCTCCCAGGTGGTCAGAAAAGGATGCCTGGGAAGGTGATGTTAGAACTGGGTTCACGGGAGGAAGAAGAGCGTCCTGGGGCAGGAACCACTGTGTGTAAAGGCAGAGGGGCGTGTGACGGATGAAGCCTGAGACCAGGGGGGGAACAGTGGGCAAGGAAAGCAGAGCCAAAGATGAGGCTGTCTCTCAGCATCTTTGCTGAGGATCGAGGCCTGCACCCCTCAGACAGAGACACCTGCTGTGCATGACCCTCTGTTGAGCTCAGGTAATGCCCAGATGCTAGAAACTTAATGAACACCCAGGGGGGCCTTGAGAAAACTTCCGAGGGGCGTAAGGACAGGCAAATGCCCCCTAACGACCCCTCCAGAGACAAATCCCCTCCCTTTTCCTGCCCAGCATGGAAGCCTCGGCCTGGGGTCAACCAGAAGCAAAGCACCCTGATGGAGGTGAGCTCGTCTGGTACCCCGGGGGCTCTAGCAGTCGGGCTCAGCCTCCCTGTGGCAAAGGCGAGTCTTTGGAAGATCACCCAACAAGGGCTGAAGAAGGTAAGGGAATACGGAGAGGCCTTTGGATCCAGGGGGCTCTGGGACTCCAGATCTGCAGTTTGAAAGGTTTTATGGGAGTTTCTTCAAGGAAACAGATATCTCCACTGACACTTGCCGAGGCATTTTCCCCGGTAACAAGCTTCTTTATTCAAGCAAACAAAGAAACCATCGCACACAGAGGAGTGAGGAGAGCTGTCAGATGCTGTTCTGGGGAGAAATGAAGGAGGCTTTTGCAGAAACTAAAGCACATAAAAGTTGAAGGTCAAGACGGAGGCCCCCCCACCCTTCCAGCTGTCTTGCAGCATGCAGGACATTGAAGACGGCCAGCCCACCAAACACCACCACTCCCGGGGCTGCAGGATGCGCGGGCCCCTAGGGGAGGAATCTGACCAGCCAAGGGCGGTCCTCCCTTGAGCCTCAGCAGTTCACCGGCCAGCCCTGTGGTCTCTGCTGCTCCAGACTCTTTCTCTGGGTGATGAAATGAGGATGCTTCCCTCCCAAACTCAAGTCTTTTCAGCTTGGCTGAGAAGGCAGAGGATCGACCATCCGTCAACCCAAGGGCTGTCCTGAGACCTGAGTGATCTTTGCCCTTCTCTCTGTTTTTAATGTCCCCAGTTCTCCTTACCTAGAAGAAATCCTGTCGCTGCTCAGCATATCCGTGTCTTTGCTCGGTCGCAATGGAGACCCGTGCTGTAAGCGTAACAATAAAAAATGACAGCCACAAACGTGGTAGGGGGCTCTGTCCATCCCTGGCAGCACTGTCCCTGACAGTAAACTGGGTCAAAGCTTCCAGGCCGGGGCAGAATCTATCTCCTTATTTATAGATGAGGGAATGGAGCTTTGAGTGACTGAGTCACATGCTTGAGGAGATGCCACTGGTAGGAAGTCAGACCAGGACTCCCACCCAGCCCGGACCGTTTCTAGTCTCTGTTCCCATCCCATCACTATGAGGACAGGGCGGTGGCCTTGTGGCTAGGCTCGAGCATCAGGGAGACAGTCCAAGGGCCAGCCTGAGCCAGCCAGTGAGGGGAGAGCTCCTTAAAAGGGCCTACTCTCTGGCTGCCTCTCCATTTATCTCGGTCTGGTGTGAGCCCTAGGTCTTCTGATGCCTTAGTGAGATCTCTGCCTGCCGCTTTCCTACCTGGTGACAAACTCTTGAATCAGAGAGAACTCAATATAAATTTTGGTGCTTCCTCTTCCTAATTCTGTGACTTTGGGCCAGTCTCTTAACCTCTGTGAGCCTCAGGTTCCCACTGCAAAATGGAGAGAATATGGTATTTTCTACAGAGGGGTGGTGTGGGGATTCCACAAGGTAATGTATATAAAGTTCTCAGCCCAGTGCCTGGCACATAATAAGTGCTCAATAAATGGTAGCTATTATTAAGGGAATGATTGCTAACCATTGCTCCATATCAAACAACCACAAAACCTCAGTGGCATAAAACAACAGCATTTAGTTAGCTCATTGATTAGTTGACTGGGGCTTGGCTGATAGATGCTGGGTTCAGCTGGGACTGCGGGACCTCATGTGGCTCTCACACCTCTCCCGTGGTGGTGGTTTGTTCACTCAGTCGTGTCCGACTCTTGTGACCCAAGGGACTGAAGCCCGCCAGGCTCCGCTGTCCGTGGGATCTCCCAGGCAGGAATCCTGGAGTGGGCTGCCATTCTCTTCTCCAGGGAGCTTCCCGACCCAGGCTTTGGACCCACACCTCCTGCTCTGCAGGCAGATGCTTTAGTGCTGAGCCGCCAGGGAAAGCTGCGCTTCTCCCGCGTCCACGGAAATAGCAGTCAAAAGAAAGAGCGCCGGCTCTAGTGGAAGTGCACAAGGGCATTGCACTGTATCCGCTCGCTTCCCGTTGGCCTCTGGCTCAGCCCCACCCAAGAGACAGAGAAGTAAACCCATGCCCAGGTGCATGCCCGAAAGCGTGGATGAACCTATTACCGGCCAGAGACTGAAGAGGTAGACCCGTAACCCAGTCTTCTACAGCGAGCAGTGAGTGCTTTCTTGTCTCTACATGTAACTCACGCACTGTCGGCTAAGCATGTGTGTGTAGTTATAAGTGCATACCCCTTCAGAGGAAGACACTGTGAAGGTATACATGGAGACCACATCACCAGGATAAAGGCTGCTTGAAACAAAGCCATGTAAAGAACAGTTAGAAGGACGACGGAAATCCACAAAAACTATTAGCAGGCATATGAATTATGTTCCAACACTTTGGAAACCAGCTGGGAATTATTTAAGTTGAAAATACCTGTATCCCATGATTCAAAAGAAACGCAGGTGTATGACCAAAGCACATGTATCAGAACTTTATAGCGGTGTCGTGTACCATAACCAAAACCAACACACATTCTAAGTGACCACCTACAACAGAACGGATAAGCAGATTGCAGTGCATTCATAGAGTGGAATACCATACCCACAAGGAAAAGAAATGAAATCTAGCTGCAAGCGACAACCAATGAATCTTATAAACAAAATGTGAATGAACAGAAGCAAAGCACGGAAGAGTGCTTCCATGCTCGCTGACATGAAACCCACAGACAGGCAAAACCAAGCTAGGCTGGTTAGGGATGCATACACAGCTAACAAAACAGCAGAGGAAAGCCGGGAAATTATTGCCACCAACGTCAGGATGGTGGTTCCACCTAGCTGAGGAGCAAAAACAGAGGCATACACAGGGCTCTTCAGGAGATGGCAAAACTCCAGCTCCTGGTCTGGAAAGAGTTTTATGAGGCCCACTCTAGAGCTATTTATTAAACTGTACCTTTATGTTTCATGCACTTTTCTGTATGCAATATTTCACTGAAAAATATGTTTTCTTAAGGACAGCTAAAGAGGTTGGGGTGTTTAGTTCAGAGAAGAGAAAACATGGAATGAAAGCAAAGCTGTCTAATGACATTTAGAAGATTAGGGTGCAGACAGGAGAAGTTCAGCTTTCTTTTTACACAGTCCCAAAGGAGGAAGCAATCAGGACCAGAGACAGACAGTTTTTGGCTCAAGATAAGGAAGAATTTCCAGTAACCCTAAACGTTCAAAGATGGAATGCACCTTGTGGGGGAGATAAATTTCTTTTAATTAAAGGACTTGAAGTCACACTGAGAGAAACCTTGGCAAAGATCTTGGGGGATGAGTCAATGTCACAGGGCCTTGGACCACAGAAGGTTGAGGCTGACCAACTTGAAGAGGTGAGGGCAGCATGGATGAGTGAGTCTTCTGTAGTCAGTAAGATCTGAGGATGACACCCCAGTTCTACCACTAATTAGCTAAGTGACCTTGGTTAAGTTACCTGACCTCTCTGAGCTTTCTGTTTTCTCAGTTGAAAATGATGCTGCATATAAATTATCTAGTACAGGTGCTTGGCATTTAATAAGTCCTTGATAAGTGACGGTCATGTTGTTAATTAAGAAAAAGTGTCTCCTGAATTAGAGATTCTGAGATTGTCCATCTCCATAAGTATTTGTGTTGTAATAGGTTTTTGTAACAATAAAGCTGCATTGCTGTGTTCAGTTGCTCAGTTGGGTCTGACTCTGAGGCCCCATGTTTTGTAGCCCAACAGGCTCCTCTGTCCATGGAATTCTCCAGGCAAGAATACAGGAATGGGGTACCATTCTGTTCTCTAGGGGATCTTCCCAACCCAGGGATCAAAACCACGTCTCCCTCATTGCAGGTGGATTCTTTACCATCTGAGCCACCAGGGAAGCCTGTAACAACCCCAAACTGAGAAGGCTCACAGAAACAAGCATTGACTTTGTGCTCAAGGGTCTGTGGGCCAGTCGCAATGCAGCAGGGCCGGGCTCCAGGCTTCGTGAAGGCCACAGCTGTGGGTTGGATTCAGGTCTGTTTCACATCTCTCTCATTCCAAGACCACACAGTGTGGGGCATGCCCTGCTCATGATGGAGGGCAAAATGTTTGCCGAGGACACTTAGAAACACAGGACGCCGCTTCATCACTTCCTCTCACGTTTCACTGGTCCAAGCAAGTCACGTGGCCGTACCCAAAGTCGGTGCTGCAGGGGTGTCTGCAATGCCATTCTGCTTTAAAGTCACATAGCAAAGGGGAATGTGGGTCACTGAAGAACTAGGAGCAAGAGTTCTATCTACCAGATGCACGCATGTAAAATATTTAAGAGTAACTGTTCAAAATGGAAGATTGTATTTTTAAAAAATCTTCTTCGAGAACCATGAAGCTATAAAACATAAGGTTCAAAAATCTCAGCCTAACAGTGAACAGTGAAAATTTAATTTTTCCATTTTATTGGCTTATGTAATAAAATCATTGCATAGCTGATTAGTTTTAATGCTCCACGATATGTCATTGAGGAGGTAAATTCAGGGCTCAGGGAGCTTTCTTCTTAATTCTGGTTCTCACCTGTTGACACGAAGACCCCTAAGACTCTCCTAGTCCTGGCTGAAAATTGATTTTACCTTTTCTCCTCCAGGACTCCTTGGCAAGTTGAGATTTCTGTTTAAGGATCTGTTTTGTCTCTTGTCAAGCAGAGGGTTTTGGAGAGGAGTTCAACAGAGTCTGGGCTTAGCTTGGACCAGAAGCCGGGTGCAACCAAGCTCTGTCTGGCCTTTTTCTCCTTCAAAGAATTTTAACCAGCTCCTCCGGGCCCAGAGGGAATCCCCTTCCTCTGTTAGCATTTCGTAACAGTGGCGCTTAGGGCGATTCACCTCCAGATGTGCCAGGAGCAGGGCAGATTGTGTGCCCTCGTCTCTTCCCCAGGAGCTGGGTCTCTGGAAGGAACAAAGAAGCTTGACCTGAGGGTGGAGCAGGAAAGAAAAGAGAGCCAGGCAGCCTTGTACAAATCAAAGGCTTCCCCCGGAGGGAGGTAGGAAGCCTGGAACAGAACTGACGGGAGTGGACCCGTCAGTGGGTCTGCCAGTAACTTCGCACGGGAGTCAGAGAAGGTCACTTTGCTCTTCTGTGCCTTGTCTTCCAGAAGGGCTGGATTTGAAGACCCCCAAAGTTCCTCTGGAGAAGGACAGAATGCAGTGCTTAAGAGGGAAGACTCCGGGGTTTAGTACACAGAGCTCGGATACTGAGTCCAATGCAAGACCTCGGGCGGGTCACTGAAATGCCCTGTGCCTCAGTTTCCTCAGTAGAAAAATATCCACACCACCTCTCCTGGTTGTGGCAAGGAAGAATTAAGCTAGCTTGTCTGGAGTGTTTGGAGCAGTCCCTGGCACAGTCCCTGGCACAATCCTGGCACCCTCCATCAGTGTTACCTCCTGTTATTATTATTCCAGCTGAAGATGCTAAACCACTTTGCTCCATTTTTAAATGTGATTTATGCTTCCAGGCTGTGAGGGCTATTAGGCTGACTACGTGAGTGTATAATATATGGGAAGGGGAAGCCGTAAAAGCACAATCTGTGCAGAGATGCCAGGCGGTGTGGCGACTGGAAAGGATTCAGAAACGTGCCGCGGACATGATTAAAGGTCTGGAGAACAGCACCTCCCGGCAAGAGAGGCGGAGAGTGGATTATTTACAAGACCAGAGGTGGAGAGGTTACAAGGAAGAATTCCCAGGCACCAACTCTTCCCATACAGTGAGAAACTCTGGGGGTGAGACCCCAGCTGAGCTTCCAGATAATTACATGGGAAGCAGAGAGCTGGTTGAATTTTCACCCACCTGGTAGAAGAGTGTCCATCATTATCTTTCCTGTAAGATTTAAACCCAGGTGTTAGGTTTTCTCTCTCAAAGTTCCCTTCACTCCTTAGACCTCCCAAAATAAGACATGTAGGTAGTAATCAGTGTCTCTGAGATTGTTTGTCTGGGAGAAATGTAAAGAGAAACTTTAGGGAGAGTTTAAAACAACACATTGTAGTGGGCATGACCTTGAACACAGGGAGCCAAAATTTCCCACCTCATAATAAGGGGATGGGCTGAAAACACGGTTTGTGATATGCATTATGCATTATGCAAGCTCTCACCCCAAAACCACAACGGTCCAACACCTCATGACCTTAAAAGTAATTGGCAAAGCAAAATTCAGCCAATAGGTCACCTTTTCTCTCCTCATATACTGGACATCCCATCAGATTTTATATCCTGACCTGGACAGGGTCTTGTAACTTCTGGATCAATGGTACAACCAGCAGGACAAAGTGGTGAGGGGACCAGACCATCAGATGATTCAAGGTAGAGAGACCCATCTCTTTGTCTTGGAGGTTTGGCAACAGTTTCCATCTGGCCAGGGGAGCCGTGTTTGAGGGGCTAGGATTCCAGACAGCTGCAAATCCCTGTGAACTGGGGCTGATCTTCCTCGACTTTGGCCCCAAAGCAGGGTCCTGTGTTGGTCAGGGTGGGATGGGTAATGATGCAGTAGCAGGGACCCTCAGCCTTGATGGCTCACGCTGACAAAGAGTGGGTTCTCTCTCCTTCTGTGTGCCCGTTGCAGTGGGGACTGATGCTGCCTCCTCTTCACTCCAGGACCGCAGCCGGTGCAGTTTCCTGTTGACATACACTTCCACGAGCACCGCCACAGAGGGAAGGCCGTTCTGAAGGGTCTCACGCCAGCCATTCAGGGTTCCCGCCCAGAGGGGACCCACATCACTTCCCCAGCATCACATGGGAGCCCAGAAATGCAAACTGCATGTGCCTGTGAGATGGGAACGAACATAACCCACGAGCAACAACCACCACCACAGCCCTCCCCTGAGCTCCCAGCCCCAGCTGCTTCACACTCTGCCACGATCCCCTTCTTCCCACCTGGAGAGACATCCTAGGTGTGTGTGTGTGTGTTTGTGTGTGTGTGTGTGTGTGTTAGAGAGACAGAATACAAACCTCAGCTCTTCCCTTAAGAAACAAAGGACTCACTGACGTCTGCGACCCATTACCAAGGTCCCTGTAGACTTTCGGTCCCTGCAGACTTTCTCATTTCGGTCCCTGCAGACTTTCTCATTACACGCAAACCAATGTCATCATTATTGCTCATCATTTATATGACAAGGAGAGTATGTGCCCTTCTGCTTCCTGCTTTCGATCAGCGCTGCTGGGCCCTGGGTTTCCGTGCTCACTTCTTTTACTCTCAGCCCTTGCTCTGGGGCTCCCCTCCCTGCCGCCCCAACACCTGTATCGCTCTCTCTACCCCGGTCTACCTGTCTGCTCTGCACACCCCCATCTGTCGAGCCGCTTCCTGGCAACCTCTCCTCCTTGGGGCTGAGAGGATAGCAGCCCAGGCAGGAAAGGGGGCAAATCAAACCATAGGTGAGCGCCTGCTATTTGCATGGCACTGAGTCAGGTTTTGACTGTGAGATTATCCTTGGACAAAGCAGGCGAAGTGTAGACATTCATGCACGCAGCACAGGTGGGAAAACTGAGGCTCAGAGAGGAAAGGGACCTGCACTCCATTGTGCAACACACAGATCGCACTTGGCAGAAGAGGAAACTTGGAAATGAAGCTACTCCTCTGGGAGCATAACCGATCCGTGTCTATAACCTTGGAGGTGAGTGGGGCTTCTGGAAGGAGCTCTGGGCTTGGGGACTGATGCTGCCTGTTCCCAACTGTGCGAATTTGAGAGGCACTTTGCCCTCCCAAACCTCTGTTTCCTGGGCTGGAAAATGGGGTCACTCGTCTTGCCCTGCTGGCTAGGATGGATGAGATAACAGTGCTGATAAAACATCAGGGAGCATCCTAGCGCCAAGCACCTCAAAGGAAGCAGGTGGGGGCGGCTCCTCCTTTGGAGCATCGCTCGCTCAACATGCATTGGTGTCAGTGGATCAGTTGTCCCCAAAAAGTCAGCAACTCCATTTGTGGAAGGTCAGGAGCTAGTAGATAAATGACCTCATCACAAGGCTGCCCTTGCTGGAGTCACACGCCAGCATCATTTACAGCTCCATTCATGGGTCCAACCGGCAGTGACCGAATGCCCGCCCTGGACCAGACCACTTTAAGCGCTGGAAGCCAGAAGCGGCCCTCCTGGCGCTTAAGACCTAGTCAGAGGAAATGGACAATGAACAAGATGGCGTATAAACATGACAATTTCAAATAGAGACGCAGCTCATAAGAACACCAGCAGGCTGGCACAGTGGAGCGTCGCTGCCCTTTTTACGTTGACCTTTTAGAGCTGTGTGTTTGTTACCAGGTGCTCTGGCCAGCCGCCCTCCTTCCCAGCATCCCACTTGGATTATCAGCCATAGCCAAGCTTCCATTGGAAACACAGCTCAAGACAGACTCTCACAGTCACCGTAGCTATAAAACATCCTTCCCACCTTGAAATCTGCCCCCTCCATACTCCTTTTCTGGATCTTGAGCTTCCTTTTAAAAATTCTCATAGCAGCCCTGATGAGCAGGCATCACTTCCGTTCTACAGATGAGGAAGCTGAGATGCAGGAAGGTGAGAGAATGCCCGGATTCAGAATACTGTGATCACCATTGTAATCACCATCAACACCTCCGTCCTTTCCTGGGGTATCAGAGCCTCAGCCATTGTAACAGCTCCTCCGCAGCACTGCAGGTCCTGACCACGGCTCACAGCCACACTCGATCACCACTCTAACACCGCAGCGTAACAAGCTGTGCGGGCCACAGGCGGAACCTCCCAGGTTTCCCCCTTTCCTTCCTCTCTGCCTCGCCTCTGGGGACAGGGGCCCTGCGTAGCCTCTGTGCTCCCCCGTCACATGTGGCAGGGGCCCCCGGCGTCTGGGATCTAACGTCTGATGGTCTGAGGTGGAGCTGATATCGTCATAACAGGTGCACAATAAATGTAGTGCACTTGGATCATCCTGAAACCATCGCCTCCCAGTCTGTGGAAAAACTGACTTCCACGAAACCAGTTACTGGTGCCAAAAAGGTACATTGATGCAGCCACGGGCCTCAGAGGAGCTGGGTGAGTTGGGTGTCATCACAGGGCCATGGTGGCCCCAAGACAGTGGTGCTCCCAGGGCCGTGGTGCTCCCGGGGCCGTGGTGCTCCTGGGGAGGTGGTGCTCCCGGGGCCGTGGTGCTCCCAGGGTGGTGCTCCCAGGGCGGTGGTACTCCCAGGGCCGTGGTGCTCCCAGGGCCGTGGTGCTCCCAGGGCTTTGGTGCTAGTGCTCCCAGGGCAGTGGTGCTCCCAGGGCTTTGGTGCTCCCAGGGCCGTGATGTTCCCAGGGTGGTGCTCCCGGGGCGGTGGTGCTCCCGGGGCCATGGTGCTCCCAGGTAACTGGTGCCTTTGCCTTCATCCAGCATGCTATCCCCATGACCCTTGACCTTTAGTCCCCTTCAGCCAAAGAAGGGGTGGGGTCTCAGAGCCCATCCGTCTCGATGGCCCTTGTTTGTCCCCCTCATCACCTCCACACTGATCCAGCTGTCTGATTTCCGTACTCCTCTCCCCTTCCTGACTGATAACCTCTCAAGGGCCAGGCTCTGTCTATTTCAGCAGCTTTCTCAGCATGAGGCTCAGAGCCTGGACCCCAGCAGTCATCAGGGGACGCCTATTGACCTGGGGAGTTGAAATAGCAGAGGACAGTTGTTCATCAGACCCCTGCAGGTCCGGCTGGGCTTCGGTGCTTTATTCCAGGAGAAACATCTTGCCTGGCGGAAGCTCCCGCCAGGGGAGGCCCAGCCACAGCCGGCTTGGCCTTGCCCGGCAGCGGTGGGGGGGGGGGCTTGTGTCAGGGGAGGAGATGAGGTCACTCACTGCACTGCCTGGAGCCTCGCACACGCCCCTTGTTCCATGTGATGTTTTCACGTGTGTTTCCCAGGGAATCGGTGCGGGCTTTTTCCTCCTTTTTTCACTCCCCTCTCTGTGTCTGGCCAAGGGGCCCAGTTGCAGCTGCTGTAACAGCAGGTGAGAAACCAGAGTCGGGGTCTGCGGGCAGGCCGGCCTCGGAGCTGCCAGCTTCCCTGGGCTTGCCCAGCTCTGCCCGTGACACGGCTAACTGTCAGAGCCACGATCCTCTGCAGTGCCGCCGCTGAGGCCTCGTGAGTGGGGCCAGGCCCCCTGCCCTGGGGCCTGGAGACAGTGGCTATTGTGTGCATCGATTTTCACAAGCTCCCCTATCCCAGACATCGGTGCTCCAGGATCCCTATCCCGGAGGCCCCGTTCCCCAGTTCCTTCCTACCAGCCGCCAGGGCCACCTGTGATCCCCCCCCCCCCCCCCCCCCCGCCCCCAAGGCCCCGCAGCGGGTTAGACTGTCTTGCACGTGGCTCCTACAATCAGTGCTTTTTGGAGCCTACTCGGTTTCAGGCTCTGGAGATGTGACGCTAAGCAAGACAGACACTGTTCCTTTCCTCAAGGAGTTTCTGAGATGTGGAGGAAGCACACGGATAAGGACATAACTGAATGGTGCTCACAGGTATAAAGCAGACAAGAGGGAAGCACAGAGACTGAAACGGAGGGGAGACGTCTGGGAGGGCGTCTCCAAGGCAGGACGCTGGATCTGAAACCCAAAGGACACCCAGAAGCTCGTTGTGGAAACACTGGAGGAGGGGCTGCGGGCGGTGACTCTGGGCAGTGGCCTGCGGCTGGAGGGAGGACGAGGAGGGGGCGTCCTGGGAGCCTCGGTGGCAGGCGGATGGTGATGAGCCACGGGCAGAACTGGGCAGGGGCCTCAAACAGCGCCCCGCCGTCCCCCCAGGGCTCAGGGCAGGCACTCAGGAATAGCTGGTGAAGAAATGAGGCCAGGCTTTGTTGGCTATTTGTACCATTCCCCTCTGTCCATGTCAGCTTTCCTAGCCTATTAAAATGGGAATTTTGACGCGAGGTAAGGGCCGGGTCTGTCTCTTCATCAGAGCCTCCGAGATCCGGTCCAAGTGGGAGGCGCATGGGTTGGCTGAGTGCTCTGGGGCTTCCAGCCAGCCTCCTAGCCCCTGTTCCCTCCCCGCAGCCTCCCCCTTTGACCCCCTGCCCCCCCAAACCAGTGATGGTCCCTTCTGCTCCCCCTGATCCAGGAGCCTGGCAGCTCCCAGCTTCCACAGCCTTGGGCAGGGGCGGGGCCTCCTCGGCACGCACTGTGGTCAGAGCTACAAGGGCACCTGGAATCTGAAACAAGAATGTGCACCACGTACAAGGCTTCAGATGCCATCCACCTCCTGGCTGTGTGGCCACTGCCAAGTCACTCAACCTCTCTGAGCCTCAATGTCCCTGTCTGAGAAATGGGTGTTTGGGGAACCTTGGCAAGAGCATCTCCTTTTGGCCAGCACTCCATCACTGTCAGCGATGCTAATGGGCCCTGTGGGCAGAGGTGGCCGTCCTGCACGGAGGGGACTGCTATCACTGTGATGCAGGTGTGGACACTGGAGATGAAGGCAGCTGCCCAGGTCACTCAGAGGCGGAGATGGGGTCTCCACAGGAGGTTTTCCTGATTGCAGGACCCACACCCTTTTCACGAGGCCTCAGCTCTCACAGTAACAGGAAGGTGCTTCTCTCTGGGGGAGATGTGAGCTGCATCTTCCCAAATGCCACTTATTTGGGAGCATTCCTTAAGGGAACACCTTCCGCTTGGCCTCCCAGAGGGCCATCTTTTCTTTGATTGTTTCCCAGCAGAGTCCCTAGTACAAGAGATGGAGCAGGCGGGGCCCAGGCGAGAAGCTGCAGAAGCCGTCTGTTGACAATAACAGCACATTTTTACCAAATTACCAACTCCCAGCATCTCCCATTAGCTAGCAATTCTTGCAAGGCAGACACGCTAACAAGACGCTTCTGAACTCCAGTCCACATCTTCTGCTGCCAATGCAGGAGGCACAGAAGCTGCTGTTGGGGAGAAGCTGCTTTCTTAATTACTGAGCGAGGGAGGAGGGTAGCTGGAGAAAGGCTTCTTCATCCTTTGCAGATCTTTAATGAACCTTTTAACACACTTAACAAATAAACGAAAAGAAACTTTGTTAAAGCTCTTTTTTAACGATTTTGGCAAGTTTGATTAGCGGTTTTGAAAGCCCTAGACAGCCACTTAATTGGTGAGCCCCCTTGACAGCTGGTGAATAGAAGGTAGGCATGCAGTGGACTGCACTGGCCTTTTCTCATCTGCGTACCTTTTCCAAGATGGCTCATTAGCCCTGGACTCACTGACCCCCATCTGCCGCCCACGGTGCCTGCAGATACAGCTGTGCCAAGCAGGCAGGTGGACACAGAACTTTCCGGGCGGGAAAGTTCCTGCAGGACACTGGCAGCAGTGTTGAGAGGGCAGGCTCAGGGGGCGCAATGGGACGGCTTGGGCGAGGCTCACCCAGAGCTTACACAGCGCACAGCGAGATCCTCCCTGGGGTGCTTCGGCTCCCACGCCTTCAGCCCAGACCCCTGACTTTAGGAGGAACTCGTGGTGCTGCCAGAAGAGTCTGCGTTTGGGGGCCAGGCTATTCCGGGTTTGAATTCTGAGTTTGCCTCCTTTTCAGATGTATGACTTTTGCAAATGAGGAACGTCTCTGAGCCTCCAGGTTCAAAATCTATAAACTGGGGACAGTTATACCTACTTCATGGGCTTCATGGCTCTAGGTAAAGAATCTGCCTGCAATGCAATAGATGTGTGTTAGACTCCTGGGTCAAGAAGATCTCCTGGAGGAGGGCATGGCTACCCACTCTATCTAGTATTCGTACCTGGAGAATTCCATGGACAGAGGTGACTGGTGGGCTACAGTCCATAGTGTCCCAAAAAGTCAGACATGACTGAAGCAACTTAGCATACTCACCTGCCTACTTCATAATATTGTTAGCAGTCAATAGCTGAATGCATTTACAAGTGAAGTACTTGGGACAGAAGAAGTGCTCCAGAAGATTAATTATCCCCATCCTCAGCTTCTATATTCAGCAAGAGAGTTCCAGAAAAACATCTGTTTCTGGAAAGTCAAAGTCAAAGTCAAAGCCAAAGCCTTTGACTGTGTGGATCACAATAAACTGTGGAAAATTCTTCAAGAGATGGGCATACCAGACCACCTGACCTGCCTCTTGAGAAACCTGTATGCAGGTCAGGAAGCAACAGTTAGAACTGGACATGAAACAACAGACTGGTTCCAAATAGGAAAAGGTCTACATCAAGGCTGTATATTGTCACCCTGCTTATTTAACTTATATGCAGAGTACATCATGAGAAATTCTGGGCTGGAAGAAGCACAAGCTGGAATCAAGATTGCCAGGAGAAATATCAATAACCTCAGATGTGCAGATGACACCACCCATATGGCAGAAAGGGAAGAACTAAACAGCCTCTTGATGAAGGTGAAAGAGGAAAGTGAAAAAATTGGCTTAAAGTTCAACATTCAGAAAACTAAGATTATGGCATCCAGTCCCATTACTTCATGACAAATAGATGGATAAACAGTGGAAACAGTGAGAGACTTTATTTTGGGGAGCTCCAAAATCACTGAAGATGGTGACTGCAGCCATGAAATAAAAAGATGCTTACTCCTTGGAAGAAAAGCTATGACCAACCTAGATAGCATATTAAAAAGCAGAGACATTACTTTGCCAACAAAGGTCCATCTAGTCAAGGCTATGGTTTTTCCAGTAGTCATGTATGGATGTGAGAGTTGGACTATCGAGAAAGCTGAGCACTGAAGAATTGATGCTTTTGAACTGTGGTGTTGGAGAAGACTCTTGAGAGTCCCTTAGACTGCAAGGAGATCCAACTAGTCCATCCTAAAGGAGATCAGTCTCGAGTGTTCACTGGAAGGACTGATGTTGAAGCTGAAACTCCAATACTTTGGCCACCGATGCAAAGAACTGACTCTTTTGAAAAGACCTTGATGCTGGGAAAGATTGAAGGCAGGAGGAGAAGGGGACAACAGAGGATGAGATGGTTGGATGGCATCACCAACTCAATGGACATGAGTTTGAGTCAACTCTGGGAGTTGCTTATGGACAGGGAGGCCTGGCGTGCTGCAGTCCACAGGGTTGCAGAGTCAGACACAACTGAGCAACTGAACTGAACTGAATGACCAAGGGGATTAGGTCTAGAGAGAGCAAAGGGACTGCAAATCAAACCCTGTGAAAGGAGTTGAAAGCAGCAGCACTGAACAGCCTGAGGAGAGACGGAGTGGGGGTGGTGTATTCTGGGTAGCATCAAATGTCTGACATGTAGTCCCCTGAAGGTGTTTTTCTGAGTGAGTGGTCCTAATCAGAGGGTAGAAATCCTCAAAAACTAAATTTTGTTTAAATATGCAAGCATTGGACACAATTTAGTGACTACATAACAACAAATACATTTATAAGGAGAATTTTCTTTTAAGTCAGAACCAACCAGTTGTGAAATTTATTGATTTATGCAACAATACATATAGTGCCAGGTGCTGTCCTTTAGTCCTGGGATTAAAGAAGTAAACAAAACAAAATCCTCACCCTGAAGGAGGTCACTGTCCAGTGGACACCAACAGTGTACGCGTGTAATTCCCTGGACATAGAAACTGGTCAACCTCTTGGGCTGCAAAGGGAAGAAGCCTCAGGTGAAGGTTAAACTGAGTAGCCCTGGCAACTATGAGTCCTTGAATTTCAGTTCACCATTGCCAAGATTTCTACTCCTATCTTGATAAGGACAACCATCTTAATAAAGAGAGCTTCCCCTCATTCGGGGTGGAGGTTGAAATACAGCCTAGCTCTGGATTTGGAAGCCATGAAGGAGGTGACCATGGGTGCTGGATGTGGAGTGGATCCATCTGCAGTATCAGTATATACAAATACCCATCAAGGTTTTGCGTTTCTGGGATAGGGACCCCTTACTCTGGGGAAACCCAACCCTCCTCCCCCTCTCAGTCTCTGTGACTTGATGGGGTTATCCTTTTTGCTGCTTGCTTGGACATGTGATCCAAGCCTGTCCAATCAGAGCATCTTCTCCTCCTGGCCACAACGATTGGTTCAAGGATGGGCATGTGACCTAAGCTGGGCCAATGGGAGGCTAAAGAGTCAATGCTGGACTTCAGTAGGGACTGGTTAAAAAAGAGGAAGACCCTCCCATTAAGAGGGTGGGATGGAAGCTTGGCACTGTAAGGGGAAATCCCGAGAATGCAGTCAACGTAAAAGAAAGCAGGAACGAGTGATGGCAAAGGAGAATGTCAATATTTTTATATTGGGACTTATTATGTTTATGTAAATAAGCATATGCATATTTTTGTATTATTCTGCCAATATTTTTAAGAGCCACCTGGATCCAACCAGACCTGAAGCTTTCTCCCAAATCTGTGTTCTGTGGCTTAAAACACCATCTGTAATGGTTGTTTCTTGGGCCCTTTAGACTTAATCTTTTCTGTCACTTGCTCCCAAAAGAGTTCTCTGTGATGCAGAAGATTCTATTAAGTGTAATATGGTTATTCTCTCTCCTGGCCAATCTCAGATAACCTGATGGGAGAGAACCATTTCAAAAGGAACAGGAGAGGATCTGTGTGCGCTGCAGAGAGCTCCCCCAAAGGAACTGGTGTGAAATCCTGGAGGACATTCCTGCTCCTGAAGAAATGTGAAACTGGGCAACATGATTCTACAAGTAGCTGTTTAGTTGCTCAGTCATGTCCAACTCCCTGTGACCCCATGGCCGGTAACCTGCATGATTCCTCTGTCCATGGGGTTTCCCAGGCAAGTATACTGGAGTGGGTTGCCATGTCCTTCTGCAGGCCTAGAAGTAGGGAGCAGATTAGAATGGACCCCAGAAGGTCTGTTATTACCAGTTTGTGGCTATTTTAGGGGGTATATTTTGCCACCCTGCCCCCCTCAGGCCATCCCACTGGGCACCATGACTCAGGTTGAGGGAATGCTCTTGTCCCCACCCACCACCATCATTATTGTGACTTTTTTTTTTTTAAAGCCACCTCCAGAGATGATTAAAATCTCAAGCAAGGACAAGCAGACCCATAGACTGGGTGCCTGACGGCTCCCTTGTGTAAGCCCTGACAGAGCACTTGAGTTGAATAATAATGCTAATGTGCAGCTAACAAGCTCTCTTCCCCTCTTCAGCTAGCAGGTCAGAAGGGGGTTGGTACCAGCAGGGTTTTCGGAGGCCTGAGATGCAGACAGCCCAGCCCCTACCCCTGAGGAGGTTTGGGACAGGGCACAGCTCAAGCCCTGTCTTAACTCAGGGGAGCAGTGAAGAAACAGGGATCCCCAGCTAAGGTAGAAAGCCCTCCTCCACCGTCTACCTGCAGCGGAGCTTGACGGTGGAGGGCAAGGACACGGTGCCGCCATCAAGAGCTCCTAGAATCCCTGAGCAGCAGAGGCAGTGTCTGGGGGGGACTCCTCTAAAACAGAGGCCAGGAGGCAGCCTCTGACCTAAGCAGAGGAGCCAGAAGGTGGATTCGTGGGAGGAGGGTGCGCCAGGGAGCAGAGGGTGTGGGTCCCCCGGAGAGGAGGAGGGAGAGGCAGTGGGGATGTGTCTCATCGAGGTGTGCTCCACTCGTGAGCTGGGAGGCTCTTCAAGTGGGTTTGAGCCCACTCTGTGAGCCGGAAGGCATGGAGGGGCGGGGCACTCTGCTCTCGCCTGTGTTGTATATCTGGGGCTCCACCAAAGGCGTCATCCAAAGGGCAGAGTCCACAGCTCAAGACACAAATGACATAGTCCCCCCTCCCCACTGCTGTCATTGGAGGCCCAGAGGAAAAAGCAACACTCTTCGGAGTCAGTCGTTTAGTCCCCAGCGGGACGCAGGAGCAGGTATCTAAACTGAAAACTTGCTGAGGGAGGGCCTTGGCAAAGGTGGAAATGGGATCCCAGGGGATCCCACGGGAAGATGGCAGTGGCTGCAACAGGGAAAGCTGAGCCCCAAGGACCAGAGCAGTCTGAATGGAATCGGGAAGATCAGAACCCATTTCCACGGGTCCCTGCCAATGCA
Source organism: Hydropotes inermis (assembly GCA_020226075.1). Lineage (NCBI taxonomy): Eukaryota > Metazoa > Chordata > Mammalia > Artiodactyla > Cervidae > Hydropotes > Hydropotes inermis. Next base: position 53,039,158 of record CM035293.1, read on the forward strand.
AGTCCCAGCGGAGGATCTTGGTGGCAGGATGCCACATCCTTGGGGTTGCAGGGAGGAGGTGGGCTCCAGCAGCGGTGTGGGAGCTCAGCTTGGAGATTCACGCGGAACTCGATACCATGTCAGGGGAGAAATGGTATCCCAGGGGCAAGGCATGAGGCCTTTTGTGTTGCTGAGCCCCTTACAGACGGCCAGGATGCTTTCCAAATCTGGCTATCTCTCCCTGGCAGGTTTAACACATCCTGGCTCTGTGCTCCCTGCATGGCTGCAGTCCACCCTTCAGACAGTTGTTGGCACATCTGGGAACAGCTGCAGCCGCCAACTTAGCACCTCTGCCGTGCCAAGCACGTTGCAGAATCATCTCATCATCAGCCTGGAGGCAGAGGAAGGGTGCTGAGGTTGAGAGAGAAGAGACGACTTTCCACACTGGAGACGGAGCTGGTGCAGGGCGAAGCTGATAAGATTGTCTCGTTCTGATCTGAGTATCCAGATCCTTCCCCATTTCTTCCCCTGTCAGCATTCACGGGAGGATGTCTGAGATGAGATGTCTTCAGAGATGCTTCTTGAGTCTGTGAGAGCGACCTGGAAGATTCTCCTTGTCATCCCGCTGTCCCAGGAAAGATGTTCCACGGGTGGGAAGGATTGCTGGTCTACACATTTGGGAAAGCTTGAGGTAAACCACCGTAGACAAGTTTCCTCTTCTGTTTTTCAGGCCTTCTCAGACCCTTCACAGATAACGCGCCCTGTGAATCTCTAGGGAACTGATGAGGTTTGTAAGCGTGTGCCTTCCTTATTGAGTCGTTCTTATCCGCGGGGCTAGACTCAGCTATGTGGCAGTAACAAAGACCTCCACAACATTCCTGGCTCGTGACAACACAGGTGTACGTCGCCTGTCCCGTGCGTCCACTGCAGGTTGACCGGGGTGTCGACTCCCGCTTTTCATTCTGAAGAGGCGCTTCCCAGCCGGGGGCCCGGAAGGAGCGGCACGGGCTTTTAAGTGTTCCGGTCCGGAAGTGACGTGCCCCACCCTCACCGGAAGTGACGTTACCACCCTCAGTCACAGCTCATTGGCCAGGGCGAGTCATGTGACCTCACAGAGGGACGAGGGGTCCAGGAAATGCAGTACTGCCCTGCATCCGGGAGGCAGAGAGCTGGGAAATGTGGGAGAGGGTCGCGCTGGGGTCCTCTGGTCTGCAGACCGTCCGCCAGCATCGAGGGTTCCTGCGCTGGCCTGCAAGCTGAGTGGCTCAGTCGTGTCCGACCCTTTGCGACCCCACGCACTGTAGCCCGCCAGGCCCCTCTGTCCGTGGCGGTCTCCAGGCGAGAACACTGGAGTGGGTTGCCATGCCCTCCTCCAGGGGGCCTTCCCAACCCAGGGGTCAAACCGGCATCTCTCACGTCTCTGCATTGGCAGGCAGGCTCCTCTCCAGCAGCGCCGCCGTACAGTCCAACGTGGGAAGGCGAGGCCAGGTGGTCCAGTGCCCCGGCCGGACCAGAGGCAGCCTGGCCTTGCGTTTCTGAAGCCTCATCCCCCTCCTTCCTCCGGTGGCCCAATAGTAGAATGGCCTGTGTCCTCCCTTCCTCCGTTCTCCCCTCATTGTCCCTTGCCCTTGTCACTTCCCGTTAGACACAGGCTAAGCCCTCTTTGTGAGCCACCTTCAGAGAAGGAGATTTCCCCCACAGGAGTGATTGCCCGCTGACAAAGAAGCCTGTGATTACCAGGAACGCACAATGGGAACTGACCCTCTCCATCACCAACATCAAACTGTCCCCAAGTGCTCCCGCCTGAGGTGTAAATGCAGTTAACATGAGCCAGCAGGGCTGCATAGAGCCCCAGAGTCAGAACCTGGGGCCCAGGACACCGGCATCCCATTCAGCACAGCTGGGATGAGAAGCCAGGCTGGTGAGTGGCCAGCGGTGCCCAGTGGCTGGGATCGTGGGCCCTGGATATTGAGCAGAAAGCAGACCTTCTCTGATTGCCCATTTCCTCACTGCAAGTGGAGATACTGACAGGGTTGAGCCAGGCAGCACTGGACACATCAGCTGATAACCGACCACAGTGAATACAGATGGCGTGGAAAGGTTGCTGCTGATGTTTAGATAAGATGAAGGAGGACAGACGTAGGTGGGATCCAGAAACCAGGCTCCGCCTCCGCTGTGCCCCTGACCTGCCATGGGCCCCTGGCACCTCGCCTCTCTTGACCTTGGCCTGACCCTATGTGAAATGGGGACATCTCGTCATCCCTGACGGCCTGCAGAGCCCCTGCCCGCTGCACCCCTGCCTCTTGCGTTGTGCTCCCCAGTCTTCCCCTCCATTCCAGTCATGCTGCACTGTTTTCTTTCAGGAGCTCAGACTGTGTATCAGTCAGTGATAGCCACACTAGTGCTGTGTAACAAACCACCCCAAACCTCAGTGACATAGAGTAACAAGCATTTATTCTCAGATCCATGGGTCTGCAGGTTGGCTGGGGTTTGGCTGATAGAGGCTGCGCTCAGGTGACCGGTTCATTTAAACTTCATTTGTTTTCTTTCTGGAATCCAGAGGGGATGCCTCTCATAGTGGACTACCCAAATGCAATAATCCAAACCAAACAAGGCCTCTGCACGTGTCTTATCTGGCCAAACAAATCACATGGCAAAGCTAATGCTGTTGGGCAGGAAAGTGCCTACCAACCACTTAGATGGTGGGGGAGGGGTGGATACTTATTGAACAATCACCCAAACTATCACAGACATGGTCTGCCAACCCTCCACCCTTGATCTCAGGGCCCTTGCACAGGCTCCACCATTAAGACCTCAGCTTGGCAGTCACCTTCTTGAGAGAAGCTGCCTTTGACCCCACAGTCTGGATTCATCCCATCATTATACATGCACGGAATCCTTTGGGTCTTCCTTCCCAACCCTCAACATGACTTCTCTGGATATTGTCCATCAATACTTGATACCCATTCTCCCCACGCTTCATGGTCCAGATGGCTAAAAGCCCAATCTCACAGATTCCTTTGCATCAAGGATGCAGGATAAAATGAGGTTTCCATCTGCAAGGTAAGCATGGAGTGAATGCCACCTCTCTGTGGTTTCTGACCGTCTCCACTGGTTGGAATATCTGTGATTTTCTTGCAGCAAGTTCCTAGGTGTTCCTTGCAGCAAGCATCCTGGGTGTCATGAAAGAGGGACAGTCATGAGAGCTTCTTGAGCTGATTCCCTAATCACTGGATCACAGCATCAGATGGCCCCTCACCCCCTCCATCAGTGGTGGTGGCTCCAAACCCAGAATGACAGGGCGTCCACTGTGGTCTCAGGGTCCCAGCCCCGCCTCCTGGTGAATTCAACATTGTTCTGAGACTCATGCCTAGGCCCTGCTTCTTCAGACCTTCTAGTGGTTTTAGAAACACATAATCCCCTGTATTAAATCCCTTTCTTCTTAAAATACAGCCCTGCTCTCTGACAGATATGATGTTTTAATTACTTGGTCAAATGCCATTTTCCCAACATAACAGCAAACTTCATGCCAGCAGAAACCAAATGAGTTGTGCTCACAATGGCAACATTCATCACACTGCCTGGCACTGTGGGAACATGATAAATACTACTCTGAGTGATTGAATGCACGAATCCATGAACTGGTTATATCAGCTTCTTGCCACGGTAACCAAATGCTATACAGATCCTGAAATGGTCCTAGACTGCCCCAGAGTCCACCCTTTCCCAAATTCCTGGAAAAGACATCACAGACTTTTGCTTCCAATGCTAACCGTGAAAGTATAATGAGGTTGTGCCTCTTTCAGCAGATAGGAAGACAGGCCCTGTGTTCATTGTTGGGAAGCAGGAGGATGTAATGGTGAGGGAATGGGTTTTAATATCAGGCAAAGTTAGGTTCAAGGCCTTGGTTGACTGCTCACAAGCTGTGTGACTTTGAACAAGTGAATTAACCTCTCAGACTCAGTTTTCTCATCTGTAAAATGGATGCTGCTGCTGCTAAGTTGCTTGCATTGTGTCCGACTCTTTGCGACCCTATGGACCCTTGCCCACCAGGCTCCTCTGTCCATGGGATTCTCCAGGCAAGAATATTGGAGTGGGTTGCCATGCCCTCCTCCAGGGGATCTTCCTGACTCAGGGGTTGAACCTGCATCTCTTCTGTCTCCTGCGTTGGCAGGTTGGGTCTTTTACCACTAGCACCACCTGGGAAGCTCTGTAAATGGATAGGGAGAATTATACACATCTTGTAGGGAAGTAAGTTCTTTGTACACAGTAGGTGCCTAATAACTGTTTGCTTTTGTCACAAAGCCTGATGTGAGGCAATGAGTTGCCTAGGGGTTCCCGTTTCAACTTGTCAGAGGTCTTAGGGTCCTCCTGGGGCTGTCTAGGCTAAGGTGCCCCCTTGCCCTGACACATGAGCCTTTCAGGGGACCAGCAGCCCACCGTCCTTTGCTGGGGATGTGTTCACGGGTTCTCTGGCCTTCCTGCTGTCTCAAGAAACAGCTGTGTTTTAGGCAATAAAGAGCACTGTTCAAATTCCAGGTGGCAGGCTTATTATAACACGTGTGACCTTGGGACAGAGACAGAATGTGTTAACAGTAAGATTCCTCACCACTCTCAACTTTCACCAGTGACAATACTGTCTTTGCAAAAAGATCCTGTCCCCAAGCTCCACCTCCAGTGATGGCCAGCCCTGTGTTTATAGCCCAGATACTCGATAAAGAAGTGAGGAATAACTGGGGCAAGAATTAGCCAGCATGGCTATCTAGGCTGTTTTACATAATGAAGGGTTCTAGAGGAGCAGGAAGAATCTCAGGGCTTGAGCTCAGAGAGAGAGAGAGTTAAGGATGCAGGTGAATCCAGCGAGGAGAGAACAGTGACCTCACTCCCCACCCACCTCACCCCGCCCCTTGCCTTCCAGTTACACATGCGTCCTCCGTGGGTCTGCACAGAGGCTGACCTCCTCAGCTTGCTGACTTGACGTGAGTCAGGAAGGCACAGAAAAGACCCAAAACCTGGGTGTTTTGATGAAGGGAGGGGCTCAGGTGAGATTTGGGAAGCAGAGCTCACAGGAAAAAGGGGAGTCAGGGTCCCTTGGGAAGGGAGGAACAGGGTCCCGTGAAAGACTTGAGTGCTGGAGAGAAGCTTCTTAGGCATCTCAAATTTGCCTTTCTACCCAGGGCATCTTTGGCAGAAACACCCTTGGCAGAAAACTTGGCAGAAACGGTTTAAGTTCTTGATGTACCTTCGCGGGGGTGCTGGCAGCCCTTCTGGCATTGGGATCTGCCAGGATCTGCCCCAAGACTTGGCAAGAGGCAAAGGGCGCTAAGAAACAGAGTGAACGGGAATAGACCATGCTCTTTGGGGTCAGGAGACCTGGGTGCAAGTTCCGGTCTGTCCCACCCAGCCGTGAGCGTCAGGCAAATTCTCTTTCCTCCTCAAGGCTGAGTTCTCAACTGCATGATGGGCATAGCAACACTCACATCAGGGGGTTGCTCTGGGTGGAAAAGGATAGGGTGTTTGAAAAGCCTTGAAACAAGGGCTGGAGCGTGGGCAGGATGCCGTCCGTGACGTTACTGTTTCCAGTGGCAGCGCCACTCATCCTGTCTCGTGCTGTGCTCCCCGGAGCCGTGCCCACGCAATAACCCTGCCCTTCCCACAAACATCCTCACGGCCCCTCTCCACAGCGCCCCCCAAGACTTTCTCCCCACATTCGCCGTTTCCATGACACTCAGCTTGGGGAGCTAATTTTAATGAAGAAGATTGATTAATACAAATCACTACCTTCCTTTGGTGCCCCTTTGTCACTTAGGAATGGAAACAAAAGACATTCTTGAGCTCGAGTCAAACATTTACCGAGTTAATTCCCCACGAGAAACTGTTTGAGATTTCAAGGGTTGGTGGTTTGTTGTTTTTTTTTCCCCCTCCCTCTCGCTAACTATACTACATCATAAAGTAATTGCCTGATTAAGGAACAGGCAGCGTGGAGAGTGACACATTTTTTAAAATTAGAACACGCCTGCCAACGGACACGGTTATGCAACTGGTTTTCTTTTTCCCAAACAACTTGATTCTCAAGGAGAAATGACAGAAGAAACAAGGGCACATGGGGAAAACCCACAGGACGCAGGAAGCAGGAGGTGGGGAGAGCATTCCTTTGGAGACCCGGATCTGCCCCCCCCGGGGTCCACTCTCCTGACTCCCGTCTGGGTTCTGCAGCTGCCCCTCACCCCACCTTCATTTATGTAAATCTGCTCTCCAAAAGGCCTGTACGGGGATTCCTGTTAAGACATCACTTCAAACAATGCTGGCCCAAATCACGGTGGGAGCCATGCCTCAGGCTGGGCACCGGGCGTGAGGAGATCCTTAGCGTTTGAACCCTGCCATCCAGACCAGGAGATACACGGCCACCGTGAACGAACAGGTGCACTGCAATGAATGAGGCCTGGGCACATCAAGGAGGAAGCAAATCTCACCTCCTGCCGCCGTCCCCTGCATCCATGCTCTAGCCTCTGGCCTTCTCTGCTCCCCGGGCCACTCCAGACCAGTCCTCCAAGTCAGTCCATCTTCCTAGAACGCTCTTCCTCTAGACTTTCTCTGTGGGGCCTCCCTTGCTCTAAATACCCCCCCTTCCAGAGCTCTCTCTGACCACCAAGAAAAGCAGCATTCCTCCCCCGGGCCAACCAGTCTCCCGCATCCCCTTCTTTCACTGGGTTTCTAGCAGCGGGTTTGACAGCTCCCATTTTGTTTGTGTTTTTGTGTTTACTGACCATGGCCTCACGCACCGCACTTCTCTGTCTTGTCTGCCTGCATCTCTGTGTTTCCTGGACCAGAGCCTGGCATATTATTGGTGTCCAATAAATGTTTTCTGCTGAATGAATGGATAAATGGATGAATGAATGAATAAATGGGGGCAACTGCTTAACTATGGCCCCACTGAAGGATGAAGGATGACCTGAAATCTGATGGATGATCTGGGAGATCCCTCCTAACTCTATCTGTGCAGGAGTCTATAAATAAATCTGGAGAAGCCAGTCACAAAAGACCACATAGCGTAGGATTTCATTTATAAGCAATGTCCAGGACAGGCAAATCTATAAAGACAGAAAGCAGATTCATGGTTGCCAGTGCCTGGGGGAATGGAGGTTAGGTGGGAGGGTAATGGTTAAATGGTATGGAATTTCTTTCTAGAGTGATAAAATGTTCTGCAATTGATTGTGGTGATGGTTTTACAACCCTGTGAATACACAAAAGCCCACTGAGTTGTTAAAAACAAAAAGCAGGAAAAGAAATAAGTCTGACTGAAGTATTTCTCAGGAAACTGGGAACGAACAGTTAAGACGCTGGTCCCGGCAACTGTATCCTGGAGGCAGCCGCCTGTATCACCATGTGAGCCACCAGGGCCCTTTGGAGGGCAGAGGGCTGTCGGGGTCAGGGGCGCGCTTCCTGGACTCTGCTCCCAGAGGGCCGAGCTGAAGACGAGGGAGCGGTGTTTCCAGGCTCCTCTGGGTGAAAGTCTCCATTTCACTGGCATTTCATTTCGAGACTCATTTGCAGGTCCTTGTGGTGGGGGTTGGGTGTGAACCCAGGTTCCCATCAGGAGGGAGGCACTCTTCATCACGGTCTGCAGCCTTGTGCTAACGATCCTGAGTTCTGTCCTGAGTTCTTTGCATAGACTCAACCTTCCCTCCAGTCCTAACAGGTAAAACCTAATTTAACAGATAAGGCATTTGCCCCAGTCCACGTGGTGCTGGCAGAACCGGGGCTGGAACCCAGCAGCCTGGGTCCAGAGTCTGCCGTCTTAACCCTGACACCTGCTGAGAGCCCCTCCCCTGCCCACAGGGGCGCGCTGCGCTGGGCTTGCGCTCAGTCGTGTCCAACTCCGCGACGCCATGGACTATAGCCCACCAGTCTCCTCCGTCCGTGGGATTTCCCAGGCAAGAGTACTGGAGTGGGTTCCCATTTCCTCCTCCAGGGGGTCTTCCCCACCCAGCGATTAAACCTGGGTCTCCTGCACTGCAGGCAGCCGCTTTACTGTCTGAGCCAACACCACTAACCAGAACCTAGCAAACAGTAGGCCTTCGAATGAGATGTACAGAAAGAATAGGTGTGGAAGCCTCGGGGAAGGGTTGGCACACAGTAGGTGCCAAGCCGTGGCGGCTCTTATCACTGTTGGAAGCGCTCCTACCCCCACCACCGCCAGAAGCAAGGTCAGCGCCACGACCTCTGGGAAGGGCACGGCAGAGGCGAGGCCGCTCCCGCCGAGGGCAGCATCCGGACTCAGGCGTGCCTGTTGGCACTGGGATAGCCATCCATCGGCTCCGTCAGGGGGCTCGCTGCACTCCCTGAAAGTCTTCCGCCCGCTCCTCAGTCCGTTCAGCTGAGTCCTGAAGATGGGAAACACTCAGCCCAGCTGATCCACGGTCAGGGTCAGGGACAGTCCACCCAAGATCGCCTGGCCAGTGGTGTCACTGAGGGCGGGGAACTGGTCAGTGAGTGTAATTTGAATCCATTGGGTGAGTGTGTTTAATGCCCTGCGTATGCCAGGCTCTGTGCCGGGCATGTACCAGCAGATACAGCCCCTGGTTTTCTTGAGTTTACCCTCCATCCATGGATAAAGACTGGATCAACTTTCCTCGAGGAGACCAGTGCCCCGTACAGGCTAGGGACCTCATCCCAGCTGCTCCTTTCTCTGCCTTCCACACGCCCAACCTCCCCTGCCCTGAGGATGTCGAGCCTCCGGGTCCGTAGAAGGGAGGGCAAGGATGGGATCCACCGTCGTCGTCAGGCTGACATGACGCAGGTTAAGACCTGCCTCTGGACTCCGCGGTGGTCCAGTGGTTCAGAGCCTACCTGCCCTGCCAACGCAGGGAGCACGGGTTGGATCCCTGGTCTGAGAAGGTACCACAAGCCCCGGGGCGACTAAGCCCCTGTGCCAGGACTGCTGAGCCTGCACTCTGGAGCCCCCGAGCCACGACTACTGAGCTCACGTGCTGCAACTAGTGAAGCCAGCACCCCCAGAGCCCACAGCAAGAGACGCCACCATAGTGAGGAGCCCGCACACCGCAACCAGAGGACGCCTGTGGGCAGCAGCGGAGACCCAGTGCCACCAGAAACAAACAGATAAGTTTAAAAATGCATATTTAAAAAAAGGCCTGCCTCCACTCCCAGCAGATCTAGCCAACGCATTTTGGCTAGCAGGACGCTCAGTACTGACCATCCCACTTCTTGCTCTCCCAGCCCCCAGGTCCAAAGTGTCCTGGAGACACGCAGGTGGGTGGAGGGCCGCTCACACCCCACCTGGGCTGCAGGAAGATATGAACAGCAACATGCAAACCTTAGGAGCCCGAGCAGCTGTCTTGGAGCGCGGTGGAACCCTCACTCCCAGAGCTGAGGAAGTCGCCACGTCTGGGGAGTTTGGGGCACCAGCTGGTGGGTGAGCAGCCAGAGGAGGCAATCTGCTGGGACCAGAGTCTGCGGGGACAAGGAAGAAATGCGCTTATGGAGGGAGGAGAGGGGGGAAGTGCAGGCTGGAGCAGAAGCCGGGCCTGGCTTGCTGGAAAACTCGATTTTGTGGAAATCTGGGTCTGAAATGAAATGAGCCTTTGGGGATGGAATTTAATATTGTCTCGGAGCCTTTGTCTTCATTTAGGGCAACGGGATTGCATTTATTGTGGCTTCTCCCTTCGTCCCGGTTACATTTATTTTGGATTTATTCACTTATGAGTCTTGCAACAAGAAGTTGAAATGAGTAAATGTACTTTTTTTCCCGAGCTACATTAATTTCAGAGTGAGATTTATCCTGCCTGCCGTTCCTTTTATGGTTACTGATGAGCAGCTGAGGCCCCGCTAGAAGCAGCAACCAGACAGGTGAGGCTGGAGGTTGGCTGGGAGGTCCCAGCCAGCCTGAAACCAGGAATTTTTTCAGCTTTGCTGAGTCATCAGTCCTAGGAAAGCAGGTCCCCAATACTCCGTCCAATGAGTATTTTCCTCCGGTGATCATCACCTGGCCCGGCACATAGTCAATGTGAAGGGTAAAATTGTGCCTCTTCAAATGGTTAGTTTAAGTGCTAACCCCCATACCTGTGAATGTGAACTTAGTTGGAAAGAGGGTCTTTTCTTTGTAAGGAAGTTAAGATGAGAGCGTCAGGATGGGCCCTAATCCAGCACCCTGGTATCCTTATTAGAAGAAGGGAACACGGACACAGACCCCCAGGGAAAACGCCCTGTGACGACAGAACGGAGTGGTTTGGCTGTGAGTCAAGGATCACGGGTCACCACCAGATGCTGGGACAGCCAAGGAAAGACCCTCCCCAGAGCGCCAGACAGCACACGCTTGGACACCTTGACTCAGGACTTCCGGCCTCCGGAACGGAGAGAATACATTTTCTATTATTTTAAGCAACTCGGTTTATGGTGCTTTGTGACACTAGTCCCAAGAAGCTGACCGAGTAGGGACATGCGTTTGATGAACGTATGAATGAAAAGATCTTTACTCTCAGCCCCTGCACTAGGTACGAGGAATGGAGAAGCCTAAGATACTGCTCTTCTTTCAGGAAATCCAATTTACAGATACTAGGACCCTTCCCATGGCTGTGGCCCTTTAGGGTCTGGAGTAACTTAAAAGTGGTTCAAACTGTAGCTGCTTAGCAGGAACTCAGGAGATGTTTGTATCACATGAGACGCCAGGAGAGGAGACACCAAACCTCTGTCAAAGACTTGTGGCTTTTTATTTGGGGTTTTTTAGAACACTTGTTCATTCATTTGGCTGCACTGGGTCTTCGCAGCGTCGCGCGGGGTCCTCTGTTGTGGCTCACTGGCTTACTTGCTCCTCGGCATTTTTTGTTGTTGCCGTTTAGTTGCTCATTCATATCCGACACTTTACGACCCCGTGGACCGCAGCACGCCAGGCCTCCCTGTCCTTCACCATCTCCCAGAGCTCACTCAAACTCATGTCCATTGAGTCGGTGATGCCATCCAACCCTCTCATCCTCTGTCATCCCCTTCTCCTGCTTTCAGTCTTTCCCAGCATCAGGGTCTTTTCCAATGAATCAGCTCTTCACATCAGTTGGCCAAAGTATTGGAGGCATGGGGGATCTTAATTCCCTGATGAGGGAATCAAACCCAAGTCCTCTGTGTTACAAGGCAAAGTCTTAACCACTGGACACCAGGGAGGCCCCAAAAGCATGTGCTTTTGAGCAACAGGCACACAGCTCTGAGAAGCCTTTCTCCCAGGACTGCCTTTCAGGTCTTCTCTTTGCCAGAACTCCTCTTCCCTCCCGCATCGTCTCCTGGTTCTCCATGGCCCTAACGTACTGCATATCCTCAGAGAAATGAGAAAGCCCTGAAACACTCAGGAATGGCAGACATCCAGGCCTGGTAGGAGGGAGGGTTAGAACATGGTTTAATCTGGAGCCACAATCCCAGGCCACTGATGCTTAGGCGTCGGGAGCCCAGAAGTCTCCCTGACGTGGCTGCAGGCTGCCCATACGTAGCCCAGTGGCTGCACTGGCTTGACCTGCTCTCCCCGCCGCTCTCTGTCTCTTCCTGGCCCAGCTGCCTGTGGGGATAGCCCCAGGGAGGTCGCGGGCCATCGCCACGGTCACAGAGCCCTGGGCAGGCAGCCCCATCAGCTCTCAGTAACCTCATCCGTGGCCACCACTGCCAGCTGCACCCAATCACAATGCCTAGTACCCAGGCGACAAGAAAGCTTTCCTGAAGGTGTAAATGAGGATGTGTGAGTGGGAAAAATAGAAAAGAGTGATCTGAAGTCTGGATTTGGGAACCAATTGAGGCTGGTGGTCAGTGAGGGCAGAGCAGGTCAGGGAGTGGGGGTGGGAAGTGGGGAGGAAGACAGAGAGATGCTCTTTTTCCCAAGGAGCCAGTGGTACCCTTGTCCAAACCAGCCAAGGTGACCTCAGGTGACCCAGGAAGTTGGGGTGCAAAGGATTTGAACAGAGTGTCTGAGTCAACACCCCGTCCTCTGGAGAGCTGCACTCTTCCTTCAAGGTTAGATGCGGAAGAGGGGTCGCATGCAGGGCGGAAGGATGCTGGCCTCCCGAGAACCCCCTCTTCCACTGCTCCAGGAGCTCGCAGGAGTAAACATCATTCTTCTCCCGTGATCAGAAGCAAAAATAACCGTGACGTTGTCTCCTGAGATTTTTCTCTTGTTTCTCCTGGAGGCTGGGCTCCGAGGGCACCTCTGTGCCCAGGTAGACCTGCTGGTGTTTACATAACAGCCTCTCCTGACATGCACGTTTCATGCCAGGTGCCTGCCTGCTTCCGCCAGACAGTTGGCCCGACTAGGTTTCTTGTATTGTTTTTTCTTTGCTGAATTGCCCAGTGACTTAGCTGGATCAAGCAAATCGACTTCTGGGTTAGCAGATTCTTCTTCTAAAGAAAAGACACGGTGTTGTTGTTTACAGTAACAAGCTAGGTGTCTGCAATCCGACCCACACCCTGATGGCTAATGTCTGTCCTCTTGCCCGCTTCTCTGCCGCCGGTGGTGGGGTTGGGGGGGCTCTACTGGGTGGACCCCTCACTCCGTCTCTCCTCTGCACCGTCACCCACCCCAGTCACACTACCCAGGCCCCCTTCCTTCTTTTCCACAAACCTGAATCCAACAACCTGACCCGGTCATGAACATGTGCTCCCCAGTGTCCTATTTCCCCTTGTGCCTGCAGCTACCCTCAGTGAAACAGTGATAATATAATCATCTTTTCTAAACATTCTCTAGTCACTGTACTAATCACTAAACCACTATGCCTAGATCATCACATTTAATCCTCTCAATAAACCCTTGAGGTAGATGCCCATTTTTCAGATGAGGAAACTGAGGCACATGACCTTAACTAACTTGCCCCCTGGTACAGAGCTAGCGAGGGGCTGCACCGGAGTTAAGCCCAGGCCTGTGGCAGGACCTGAGCCGTTAATCCCAACGTTCCTTTAAGTGTTGTCTTAAACGCTTTCTCTGGGCATGTGCTTCATCTGCCTTGTTTTTACTTCCCTCCTCTGAGTTCCCAGCATCGTGGGTACATTTCCACAATACACATCACGCTGTGGACATGATTTGCTATATATATGGTGATTTAGTGTTAACCGGCTGTGACTTCCCCAGGGACAGACCGTGTTCGATTTATCTCTGTAACCCAGTAGTTTGACATGTTGTCAAGGCTTGCACTTCATGCCGGTGGTAGCAAATCCCCTCATGGCCCCTGGCCCTGGGCTGGCACGCAGCAGCCAGAGAGCCCCCAACAGGGCCTGGCGTCACAGTTAGTCCCTGACAGAGCTCGCTGGTTGTCTAAAACCAGCTCACCCAGCTTCAGAAGCCCAGGAATCGACAGCTGAGCGGTCCAGCATTACTGACTTCCGGGCTCAACAAGGCCTCTCCGCCCTGCGTCTCCCTCTTGCAGATTCTTCCCATGAAGGCTCAAGGTTCTACTCCTGGGTTCAAGTCTGTGGAAAAGAGCAATTCCCATCAAAATCCCAGGCCTGCCTCTCTGCGGCCCAGGCTGGGTCGTGCCCGTGAAGCTGATCCAACATGTGAGCAGACAGATGCGGTATGTTGACCGGCTCAGCTCAGGTTACACGTCCACGGAAGCGCCGGGCCAAGGACTCACGACGAGGTAGACCCAGCTTCCCCACAGACCAGGAGGGCAGAGGGTGGCCTCGCTGGTGGAGCCCTCGATCCCGTGACGCCCCCTCTCAGAGGGCGCCCGCAGAGCATCCTCCAGGAGGCCGCTCTGGGGCATGAATCCAAGGCCACGACTCTGACCCTCTGGGTGGCTGGACTGGCAGGCCGAGCTGGGTGCACATTTACCCTTGGGTTTGCAGCCACCTTCACCTGCTGGCCCCTGGGTTACACGCAGAACTTCAGCAGAGAAACTGACCAACCGGAGGGTGAGACTGCCCAGCGGGCCGTCTCCTCCTGCCTTTCCTTTGAGGATCCTTCTTCAGGTGTGACAGGCACAAGCCTGGAGTTAGGAAGAGAGGCCTGTCCAGCAAAGTCATCCCTCGCACCTCAGCTGGATGATAATGAGACACACTGCCTTAGGAGGTGGCGAAGGCTTGGTCAAATGAAGTGTGCCCACCAGGCCACGCGGCCTCGGGACCAGAACGCTTTAGAACTAAAATGCAAATGGGCTTCATTTCATATGCCGATCCGATCAATTGGCGGTGGGCTCTGTGAGTATTAGCTGTTGTCAAAAGTGGATTTTGAGATGAAGTCTAGCTCAGCAGGAAGAGGCCCATCAGTGATGGTGATGTCTGCCACAGACGCAGGATTAGACTTTCAATCCTGGTGTAGAAGCGGCATGGATCGGAAGGCTGGACTCTAGATCCGACAGGTGTTGGAAAGCCTATGACTTTGTGATTGCGTTTTTTGTATCCATTGCAGAGCAAGTCGAGTCAGAATGAACATTTTTGGTAGGCAGATTAAATATCTAAGGGGCTTCCCTGGTGGCTCAGTGGTGAATAATCCATCTGCAGTGGAGGAGACACTGGGGATACAGGTTCGATCCCTGGGTCAGGAAGAACCCCTGGAGGAGAAAATGACAACCCACACCAGAATTCTTGCCTGGAATATCCCATGCACAGAGGAGCCTGCTGGGCTACAGTCACAGGGTCACAGAGAGTCGGACGCGACTCCACAAGCTAGAGCAGTTTAGCACACACTCACCACACACACTACATGGAGTGAGCGCGCATGCTGCAATTAGACGTCTGAAGCTCGCAGAGGTTGCTTCTGATTTAGAGTGCCAGTGCCTAGCCAGCAAGGCTGGATGAGAGTCTCCTGTCTGGCCAATCCCAGGTCCTAGGTGCATGCCGGACTCAGAAATTTCCAGCAGCAAGTGGGTCTTGAATCAACTGGGTAGTCCTGGGCTTCTGTCCCGATGTTACCATTTATGTGCTGTGGGACCCAGGACAAGCCCCTTTACCTCTCTGAACTCTTATTTCCTCAACTGAGAAATGGACGACACTGTGAGTAACACAATGCTTACCTTAAACATGGACTGCGGGCTTCAGACCAGGACGGAGTCGTGGGGACTGGATTTACCCTCCTGCCCAAAACAGCAGCAACAATGACCAGAAGCAGACAAAGCAGAATGGACGATGGTTTTCAGAACACTGAGCTGAACCCCCAAGAAACAAGAAGTGTGTGAGGCGGGTCCTCCACCAGCCAGGCTCACTGCCATGAAAGAACGTCCAGACTATGGGTGAGGCGAAGATCTCATTAGATGCAAATCAGCAACATGATCCATCAAAGAGCCCATTGAGAAACTGGGCTTCATCAACATGAAAACTCATGCTCTTTGAAAAAGACTGCTATGTAAAGACAAGACAAAGACAGAAAAATATATTCACAAATCATTTATTACTAAAAGATATGTCTGGAATAAAGAATTCTCAAAACGCAGTAGAAAATCAACAAGCTAGTTAAAAATGGGCAAATGATTTAAACAGACATTTCACCAAAGAAGATATCTGGATGGCAAATAAACACACACACACACATACACACACATGCTCAGCATTATGAGGCATTAGGTAAATGCCAGTTAAAGCCAGTGTACGTGTTACAATGGCTAACCATAGAAGAGCGAACATGTTGAGTGTTGGTGAGGATGTGGGGCAGCAGGAAATCCCATACACTGCTGAGGGCCATGTGAGATGGCACAAAGGCTTCAGAGAACAGTCTGGGGGCTCCTTCAGTTACTCATGCCCTGACCACACGGCCCAGCCCTTCCTGGGCGTTTGACCCGAGAATAAAGGAAGCCCATGTTCCTCTACCCTCCCTGGTCTTCCCAGGCGGCTCGGAGGCAAAGAGTCCGCCTGCCAAGCAGGAGACCAGGTTCAGTCCCTGGCTCGGGAAGACCCCCTGGAGAAGGAAATGGCAACTCACTCCAGTATTCTTTCTGGAGAATCCCATGGATAAAGGAGCCTGGCGGGCTACAGGCCATGGGGTCTCAAGGAGTCAGACACAACTTAGCCACGAAACAGCAGTGTTCATACCAAGACTTTCACATAAACGCTTATGAGCATCTTTATTCATAAACATGAAACATCGGGAAGACCCCATGTCTATCAACAGGGGAATGGATACACAAACTGTAGAATGGCCGTAAGATGTAATATTAGCATCAATAAAAAGAACAAACTGCTGGTACGTGATACAACGTGGTTGAGGCTCAAAACGCTTATACTGAGTGAAAGAAGCTACCAAAAAATAGCCCGTGCTGTACAGTTTCATTCATATAAAACTCAACAGGCTACAAACTGATTTACAGTGACAGAGAGCAGATCAGTGATTCGCCCGGGCGTGGGAGGGACGGTGAGGAGGGGAAGAGAGGAATTACGAAGGTTCACAAGGAAGCTTTTGAAGAGGGACGTATATTTTCATTGTCTTCATCGTGGTGATGGTTTTACAGGTGTAAACGTGTCAAAATATGGCCAATGCATCACTTTAAAGATGCACAGTTCCTTGTGGGTGAATTATGATTCAATAAAGCTATTACCAAAGGGGGGGAACAAAAGTGTATCGAGCTTATTAACTGATGTAATACGCAGTGCCTCCCCGTTGGGCTCTGTGGTATCAATGGGACCTTCACTACTGACGGTGGAGGCGGGTGGGGGACAGTTCTCACACCGCTGCCCCTGAGTTCACCCACAGCGCCGAGCGCCCGCCAGGGCCAGACGAGCCTCTCCCCTTTACTACTCTGCTCCCAAGCAGGAGCCCCACAGGATGCTTGCATGGTTCGTCGAGCAGAGGGCCAGAAAGAGGGAAGATGGCCAGGGACAGGGAGACCGGGAGTTCTTGGAGCAGCAGTGACTGAATGGACCCCAGGGCGAGGCCATCTGCTCCCCGTCTCCAGAGGAGGCTGGTCCTGGGTCTCTCTCCACCCAGCGTCCCCAGGGACGTGAAAGACGGACTCACCTGAAGAGGCTGCTGGTGGCTCGTGTCGTCCAGGCAGGATGTCCCCTGATCACCATCTGCAGGGTTGGTCCAAGGGGCACCACCAGCAGGAGCTCCGCAGAGCCCAGACAGGAGGTGGGGTTTCAGAAGCAAGTTTAAAAATGAGAGCAGGAGCTTTAAGGCCAGAGAGCAAATTCTGACCCACTGATGATTCTTCCAGGAGAGCCTCAGTGCTCCATGAGCAACATGAGTAAAATGCACTCCCTGGAATGAAGATAAAATATGAATAACACCTGTGGAAGAGCAGGCTAAGTCCACATTCAAGAAGTCCTATAGGCAGCCAAAAAATATCCCTCCACACAAAAGATATCCGCATTAAATCCCCCAAACCTGTGATGTTACCTTATCTGGAAAAATGGCCTTGCAGATGAGGTTATGTTACAGGATTGTGAGATGATCCAAGAATATCTAAACCATTAGTCACTCAGTCGTGTCCAGACTCTTTGCGACCCCATGGACTGTAGCCCACCAGGTTCCTCTGTCCGTGAGATTCTCCAGGCAAATATACTGGAGTGAGTTGTCATTCCCTTCTCCGGGGGAATCTTCCCAACCCAGGGATCGAACCCGGGTCTCCTGCATTGCAGGGGGATTCTTTACCATCTGAGCGACCATCTTTTAAGAGAGAAAACAGAGGGGCTT
>CM035293.1:53057144-53079985 GCA_020226075.1 Hydropotes inermis
CCCCTACAGCCAGGCTGGGGTCCCCACATCCAGCACCCCTACAGCCAGGCTGGGGTCCCCGCATCCAGACCCCCCACAGCCAGGCTGGAGTCCCCGCATCCAGACCCCCCCACACCCAGGCTGGAATCTCCGCATTCAGCACCCCTTACAGCTAGGCTGGAGTCCCCGCATTCAGCACCACTGACATTTGAGGTCAGATTATTCTCTGCAGGACTGCCCTGTCTGTAGGACATGATCAGCGTCTCTGGCCTCTGCCCCCCACACACCAATAGCTCCCTTATGCCCTCCACTGACAACCAAAACCATCCCCAGGTGTTGCCAAATGTCCCCTGGAGGAGCAACATCACCCCCAACTGAGACGATAGATCCACCGCTTAGGCCAGCTCTTCTGCCTCCATTTCAGCAGCTGGAGGAAGGAAGCTGGTGGCCGGGGGTGGAGTGGGGACACTGATCCGAGCCTCTATCTCGTAGGACTTTCTCTCCAACAACAACTGCTGAGTCCCCACGTGCCAGGCACGGACAAGGCCCCGGGGCCACAGCAGTGAACCAAACAGATGTGACATCTGCGTCATGAGTTGCAGTCTAGTGGGTCGTGCTGAGGGTGAGTTGAAACAAGACACTGAAATAACCTGATGCAAGCCTGTCCCATAGTACGTATTCGACAAATGCCTCTTAAGCTATTAATCATTTAAGCATCAGTTTCATCTTTAGCATAATCCTGATTAGCCTTATAAATACTTACTGCCATGCCTGGCACAGAGAAAGGTCAAGATAAGACAGACATGGCGATGACAAAATAAAAGGACACGTGGAGTGCACAGGTCACAGTGCCTGGTCCTCTGGAGGGGACCTGGCTTCTTTCCTTCTCCTCCAGAGGCACGTAGGAGTTAGCAGACATTTTTGGAAGAGAGTCCAGGTCTGCTGTCTCACAGACTAGAATAACCTGCTTTGCTGTATCATTCACTGGGGTCCCACCCTACCCTCTGCATCAGCCAGGCTTTTATAGCAATAATGTTGTGCAACAAAGAGCATAAACTCACAGTAACTCCCAACCGTAAGCATTTGTCTTCATGATTGCGGGGCTCAGCTTGGCTGTGGTTCAGCAGCTCTGGGCTGGACCAGGGCGGCTGCTGTGCCCCAGATGCAGGTTGGGTTCAAGCTGACCTCGGGGCGGTCGTTCTGGAGCCTCGGGCAACTGCTTAGTCATAAGAGCAGAAGAGATTAAGCCAACTGACACAGGCACACTTAGGGCTCCTGCCTGGATTATGCCTGCCGACTTTGCCTTCGTCAAAGCTGCTCATCAGTGGATGGGGACGCTCTGCCGCGGTGGAAGGTGAACAGTTTCTGAATGTCTGCTGAACACTAACCCCAAGTGTCCCACCTCCCTCCAGGAAGGACCTGCCTTAA
Organism: Hydropotes inermis; assembly: GCA_020226075.1. Taxonomy (NCBI): domain Eukaryota; kingdom Metazoa; phylum Chordata; class Mammalia; order Artiodactyla; family Cervidae; genus Hydropotes; species Hydropotes inermis. The sequence goes on from CM035293.1 coordinate 53,058,552, forward strand.
CATGCCTGAATGAATGGATGTGAAAGTCACTCAGTCATGTCTGACTCTTTGTGACCCCATGGACTGTAGCCCGCCAGGCTCCTCTGTCCATGGGATTCTCCAGGCCAGAATACTGGAGTGGGTAGCCTTTCCCTAGGGGATCTTCCCAACCCGGGGATCAACCCAGGTCTCCTGCACTGCAGGTAGATTCCTCCGTCTGAGCCACCGGAGAAGCCCAAAATGCTCGAGGCTTAGAAGAATAAAAGGATTCGGCTGGAGTGGAGGACCAGCAGTCCCAGGCTTGGGTGGGACCCTGAAGGAAAACAAAGACGGAGGTGGAAGGAGCAGAAAATGCGCGAGCTGGCAGTGGGCCCGGAGCCCCAGGGCCTGGACCCCACGTCCTGACACAAAGGGCTGTCCAACCCTGCTTCCGGCATCCTCTTTCTACAGCCTCCCTGCACCATCCGACTCAGGACCACAGAGGTTCACTCCACCTGCATCTGTTATCGATATCCAGTTAAATCCAACGGAGGGACAGAAAAGGAGAGGGGAAGAAAATGCAGCCAAAATAATAAATCGGGTTTAACTGTGATTGATCACCCCCTGACCACAAGCTGGGCAGAGCTCCCAGGCCAGGAGCTGAAACCCCCAGGAAATTGTTCCATTGCTGGAATTAATCTATGCGGGTTTCAGAAATCACTGGAACAGGCTCTGTATCATTGCCGTGTGTTGTGATGCAGAGGCCACAGACCTCCTTTCCTCCAAATATCACAACACCCGCCACCCACCCGGCTTTAGTCTAAAAGGCCACCACCGCTGGAGCAGTCCCTTGGGTTCAGCATCGCCCTCTGTAGGTAAGATATGGAATTACAACACCTCACACCACCTCTTGTCCTGAAAGGGTCCTTTGTAAGCTTTCCATCTCTATTATCTCGGATTCCTCACTGGTGAAGCTTAGCAGATAGATGTCATGTGCATACTCTGTATCAGGTGCCTTGACATGCACTGAGATGCCACAGTGAACAAAATGCCTACCTGCTCAGATCTCGAGGTCTGGAATGGAATACGGCCACTGAAACGGCCAACGAGCACGTTCTGCGACAGTGCTAAGCCAGGATGCACCGCTGTGTGGGGACACGAAGGTGGGGCACGCGTCATCAGGGCGTACTTCCTGGAGGAGGTGGCATTTCGCTGAGACGGTAGTACTGAGTGGGTGTTGGCCTAAAGAAGAAATCAGAGGAGGGGACGGCCAGGCAGGGGAGGGGGGAGTCAGGAAACGTTCCAGGCAGATGGGGTAGTTGTGGCTGCATCATAGGCACCTCATATGCCAAAGGCCCAGCCCAGGGTCTGGCACACAGGAGGAACTCTCTCTACCCTTATGCTCACAGCTGACTGTCATATGACTTCCCAGCTGCCAGAGCAGGGACTCGTCCCCCGCATCCACCCAGGTAGGGAAACCCCGGCTCAGAGGAGGGGCGCCTGCCTGCGGTCACAGAGTGAGCCAGTGGGGGGCAGCCCCCCGGAGCTGCTCACGAGGGTCAGAAGGTCTCAGCTCTTCCAGGAAATAACCATCTCTCCTTGGCAGGCTGCCTCCTATGCCTGGCCTGGGGGCTGCTGGTTGGACTGTGGGTGGGGGCTGAACTGAAGCAACAAGACCCCTTGCAGGCCTGCTGCTCTGGGATGCTACGATCCACTCCAAAGCAGAATGATGCTGAGGCTGCGGTGAAGAGCTGAGGCTGGCCCCTGATCTCTCCCACCCACCACGTCTGGGTGGTGGACGCGCCCTCCGCTTCCCCCCCCACTTCCTTTGGTCCTCGAGAAGAGAGAGGCCGGTCAAGGTCTCCGGAAGGCAAAATCACATCATCGCAGCCAGATTCTTAGTGGGGAATATTGGAAGAAAACCACCTTCCACAAACCATGGTGCCCAGTATTCCTGGTTGGCTCAATATAATCCCTTAATATCCCCAAGCCTCAGTTTCCCCAGCTGCATATAAGAAAAGTCACTGTGACTTCTCCGCCTCCCAGGATTCTTTTGAGACCCGGCTATGAATGAGATGGCCGAGTGGCCAACACGCCCCAGGCAACCAGAAGTCTGCCCCTTCCTCCTGGTACCACAAGCTGGGCTCCGTCCCCTTGACTGCTTCAAAAGACACCCTGCCCGCAGCTTCTTGGACAGAAAGCTCTGCCAGAGCCTTCAGCCTCAGGAGGCTGGCATTCATTCTCACTCGACGGCTACTCTGGAGAGAGGTGGAGAGGGCAGCTTAACTCGGTTTGGTGGAGGATCAGATCTTGTCTATACTTCAAATTTTGACATTCTATTCACCATGGATTTTTTGCCAACAAATCCATGCTGGCAAAATCCAAACAAAGCTTTGTCCGTCTAGTCAAAGCTGTGGTTTTTCCAGCAGTCAAATACAAATGTGAAAGTTGGACCATAAAGAAGGTTGAGTGCCGAAAATTGATGCCTTTGAACTGTGGTGTTGGAGAAGACTCTTGAGAGTCCCTTGGACTGCAAGGAGATCCAACCAGTCTATCCTAAAGGAGATCAGTCCTGAACATTCATTGGAAGGACTGATGCTGAAACTCCAATACTTTGGCCTCCTGATGTGAAGAACTGACTCATTGGAAAAGACCCTGATGCTGGGAAAGATTGAAGGCAGGAGGAGAAGGGGATGACAGAGAATGAGATGGTTGGATGGCATCACTGACTCAATGGACATGAGTTTGCACAAGCTCTGGGAGAGGGTGAAGGGCAGGGAAGCCTGGCGTGCTGCAGTCCATGGAGTCGCAGAGTCGGACACGACTTAGCAAATGAATAACAACGATACGGGGTTTTTGCATTAAATTGAATAGTTTAAAGTACATCTAAGATTAGAATGTTTTTACCTTGATCGCTGAGATTTTGGGCACCCCCTTCCATTTTGCCCTCAGGGCCTGCCCTCCCCGGAGCCCCAGAAAGCAGTGCAGATTCCTTACTTTGTGTCCACACTGGGTCAGGAGTGGGCAGTGATGAGCTTCATCATTATGGTGCCCACAAGGTCTTGGGGAAACAAGGAAGCCTCTTGTCTGGGGAAGGACCCAAGCAGGTGTGGTTCGTGGGAAGCAGGGCCAAGTAGCTCTGAGGGCAGATGAGGTGATGACAGTGCTGGGCCCAAGTCCTGCCTCTGTGGCTCGGTAGCTGGGGCAGCGTGGACAAGTTACCTGACTTCCCCCAGCCTTAGTTTCCTCACCGTTAGAACAGGTTCGGTGGCAGTACCTAGCTCCCCAGATGGGCAAGCATCAATTCATGCAAAGCACCTGGAACAGACCCCGCAGAGAGCACGCTCACAGGCTTAGGTGTGATGATGGATGCAGCCACAATGACTCCGTGCAAACCATGAGCACCTGGGGAGCTGGGAGGTCAGAGAGCAGGAGACGGCCGGAGGCCAGCTGGTGATGCGTGGGGGCCGGGCTGGAGGCCAAGCCTGACCAACCGTAGTTTGGATTAAACACGTCTGGGAGCGGTGGCACTCTGTTCAGGCTTCCTCGGGAAATCAGATGATTTTCTACATTAATTCATTTATTTTTAATGGTGGTAAGATAAACGCATAAAATGTACCCTCTTGACCATTTCTAAGTGTACAATTCAGTGGTGTTCACACCCTCACGTTGCCGGGCAGCCATCCCCACCATCCATCTCCAGACCTTTTCTCATCTTGCAAATCTGAAACTGCATACCCGTTGAACACTAAACTCCCCAATCTTAACTCCCCCAGCCCGTGGCAATCATGATTCTACTTTCTGCCTCTATGAAGTTGATTGTCTAAGTACTTCGCATAAGTGTGATTGTACAGTATTTGTCCTTTTGTGACTGTCTGGTTTCACTTAGCCTAACATCCTCAAGGTTCATCCATTTTGAAGTGTCTGAAAGCATAAAATCTGATAATTTTGCAAGTCCTGGAAACTACCTGGAAATGGATGGATGGATGGAGGCATGGAAGGAAGAAAGGAAGGACAGATGGAAGAACAGATGGATGGATGGGTGGATGAGTGGATGGACAGATGCTAGTCCATCTAGCAGATGGACAGATGGATGGATTCATGCATGATTGGATAAACCAGAGAAGCAAAGTTACCAAAGAAACTTTGAATTTGGTAAAAATTTAAAATACATATAACATATAGTTTAAAATACATATAAGATTAAAATATCTTTACCTTGATCACTGAGATTTTGGGCACCCCCTTTCATTTTGCCCTCAGGGCCTGCCCTCCCCGGAGCCCCGGCCAGCACTGCACATTTCTTACTTTGTGTCCACACTGGGTCAGGAGTGGGGCAATGATGAGCTTCACCATTATGGTGCCCACAGTGTCTCAGGAAATAAGGAAGCCTCTTGTCTGGGGAAGGACCTGAGCAGGTGTGGTTTGTGGGAAGACATATGGATGGTTGGGCAGATGACTGTATAGGCGGAAGGATGAATGTCAGTGCTGGTATTCAGGTGAATGGACTGAGAAAGATGGGATACAGTCCCGAGACAACATCACAGGATTCACCTGAGAGCACACAGAAGCCCCCGGGAGGGCCTGAGGATGTCCGCTGAAGACATCACAGACGCCAAAAGCCCTCAAAGCCACACTGCGGGAAAGTAAGGTGGAGGCGAGAAAGAAGCTTCTTTCTTGAGTGGAGGGAAGAGAAGCAAGGCATTCCAGACAGGGTACGCAGGCCCCGCGGCGCAGAGGAGGAAAGTGCAGGACGGAGCAGCTGTGAGCCTCGGGAAGAGGGAGGAGAGGACGTGGGTTTGAATCAGGCACCACTGGTTATTAGCCACGGCAGGCACACTGCTCCACTTCTCAGAGCCTCAGTTTCCTAAGCTGTGAAATGGGCACTTTGACAGCATCAAGCTCTGAGAGCAGAATCGAGGATCCAGTAAGAATGTCAAGCATGACGCTCTGAGTAGGTCCTCAAGAAAGTGTCAGCGCCTCTCCCGCCGAGGGGCCCCTCCCCTCCTGGGGGTGCTCGCTGGCTGACGCCCTCCGGGAGGGGCCTCTGCCCCTGCAGAGGAGCCGAACCCCAGGTCGCTCCCTCCTGGGACCCCGCCTCCACCGCCCACTGGCTGCGGCTGCACTTCCCCGCTCACCACCCTACTACTCGAACGTGCACCTGCCATCACTTTATTCACGAAGATTTGCATCGATTTTGCCGTAAACGGTTATGAATTCAGCATGCGGAAAAAATAACATTGATCCCCTGCCTCATGATCTGTCTCTGAGCTGTGAGGTCCGCTAATGGTTTCTCCCAAGATTTATGTCGGGAGCCGGCGTGTGGCTCCAGCCACCCTCTCCGCGCCCCCTCCTCCGCCCTCCACGTTTGCTCTGGTGACTTGGACCCTCTGCTTTAAAACGGATGGGTTCAGGGACTGCAGCCCAGGAGCTCACTGCAGGGAAAGCCAGGAGAGAGCAGGACAGACGCGCTAAGAAGGGAGGCAAGAAGGAGGTGGCGGAGCAGGAGGACTGCTGGGCGAGAAAAAGAAGGAAAACAACATTCACCAAACATCCTCCCCGCCTTCGGGACTTAAACGTTCTTCTGTCAGCCTCATAACAGTGAGACTGGTGCCACCAGCTCCATTTACAATGAGGATGTGGAGGGTTGGAGGGGCTGAACCACGTGTAGAGAATCACACAGTAGACCAAGGACCCAGCCAGTATCCTGGCCCAGACGTGGCGAGAGGGCGTTCCCTCCCTCAGGCACAAGGTGAGGGGCGCTGCCCAACAGAACTGAGCAGAAGTGATGTCTGTTACGTCCAGCCTGGCCCTTAGAAATATCCTCCATGTCTCTCTTCCCTGCTTGGAGGCCACAGACGGCGTAGTTGGAAGACGGGGCGGGGTGACTCAGGTGCCAGGAGATTGCAGCACAAATAAGAAATAAACAATTGCATAAAACCACTAAGATGGGGCAGTTCGCATGGATCACCCTAAGACCAGAACTGACGCTGATGCGTGCCAGCACCATGGGGAACAGTTTATATTATCTCCTCATCTTACTTCACAGCCACCCCCGGTGGTAGGCATCACTGTGACAGGTAAGGAGACTGCCGCCCCCAGAAGTAATGTGCGTGCTCTTCGTTCCCCAGCCAGGGATTGATCTGTGCCCCTGCAGTGGAAGCGCAGTGTCTTAACCACTGGACCGCCCGTGAAGTCCCAAGGAGGCAACACTCTGATCTGACCTTTGCCACCATATTCTGGTTTGAGGTGCATAGAAAAAGTGGGGGCTTCAGTCTCCTCTCCTGCCCACGAGGGCTTCGTCCTCCAAATCTTGTTTTATAAGTAGCCTGAGATCATCTCTCTCATGGGATCCGCTAAACATGAAAGAATCAGCCAATGCACATCACACTCTGAGTTACAACAGACCGGCTAGAGTTCCAAACACTGCTCTCACTTGACCTGCTTTCAGAGAGCCACCAGCAACATCAGACGTTTGTCATGATGAGGGCCACCGCCATCCTCTCCCGAGACACCTCCATCTTCACCATCTGCTCCTTGATGAGTAAGCCAAAGCATCATGGTTTACACACTTCGTTATGGAAGCGCAACACTGCTACCGAACTCGGTTTTAGTTACGACACTAAAAGCTGCTATAAGAGAAGTCAAGGAACAGTGCTTTACACAAGACGGAAGCTTCTTTCCTGGGTACTAGTCAATCCGAGACTGCTAAGCCAGCTTCCCAATGAAAGAATCAGGCCTCCTTCAAATCTGTTGCTCTGTTTTTGCCCACGTGGTCGGCATTCTCACCAGCAGGCAGCGGGGAGAGAGGAAGGGTGAGATACCCCTTCTTTTAAGAGCATGACTGGGAAGTTGATCTCATAACTTCCTCTTGAATCTTATTGGTCAGAACATACTCCTGAGGCCACATTTAGCAACACAGCACTATGGGAAATGTAGTTTCCATTTGGCGACCATGTGCCTTGCTGAAACTCACCAGCTCTACTGCTAGAAGAGAGAGAAAGAAATTCATACTGGAGACGGTCATCTGCAGCAAAATCAGCATTTCACAGAGTGGGGGATGAAAGCTCAGAGAAGTTAAATGTCACCCAGGTTTGCACAGCTAGCAAAAGTGACAGAACCAAGTCTCACCCAGCAGTCTGAGTCCAGAGCCCATGCACACAACTGCACCACTTGTCTGCCTCATCCGCACGCGCCACGTCCCACAGACACAGAAAGGAGACTTGCACTTAGCAAAGGGGGAAGGGAGTGGGGGACAGGCAAATTAGGAGCTAGAGGTTAGTGGGTGCAAACCACATCGCGTGAAATAGACAGCGGGTACACATCAAAGCAGTGAAATAGACAGAGAGCCACGTCCTGCCGCAGAGCACCGGGACTACATTCAGTATCTCGCAGTAAGCCAACATGGAAAAGAAAAAGAAAAAGAACGTGTGTGAGTGTGAGTGTGTGAGTGTGTGTGTGAGAGAGTGTGTATGTCAGTGTGTGTGAGTGTGAGTGTGTGTCTGTGAGCGTGTGTGTGAGTGAGCGTGTGTATGTGTGTGAGTGTGTGTGAGTGTGAGAGTGTGTGAGTGTGTGTGAGTGGGAGAGTGTGTGTGTGTGTGTGAGTGTGTGTGTGTGCGTGAGAGTGTGTGTGAGTGTGAGTGTGTGAGTGTGTGTGTGTGAGTTTGAGTGTGTGAGTGTGTGTGTGAGTGTGTGAGTGAGTGTGAGTGAGTGTGAGTGTGTGTGAGTGTGTGTGTGTGTGTGTGAGTGACTGAATCTCTGGGGTGCACTAGAAACTAACACAGCATTGTAAACCAACTATACTTCAAAACTTTAAAAAACACCTGTAATGTTCCTAAAGCAAATGGAATAGGTGTTCAGGAAAGGTTATTTTTATTTTTCCCTGACCCTAGATATCCAGGTCTTTAAAAAAAAAAAAAAAAGTTGCCACCAACACCACCTAGACACATTCGATTTTAAAAAGGAAGTGCAGAAAAAATGACTTCTGGAACACGATAGCCAGGTGACCTGGGTCTCTGGGCATCAGGATCATGTGGGGTCCAGGGATCTGTGTACCGAAGTCTGACAGCCGCGGGTTGGTGTTTAAACAAGGCACATGGTGCATGGTTATTTGTGGCATGACTGCAGGCGGCAGCCAAGCAGGGTAAATGCAGCTGCCAACTTATGAGCCAGATCAGCCTGAGTTCAGACTCAGGTTCTACTGCTTCCTGGCCTTGTGAGCTTGGACAAGTCACTACAGCTTTAGCATCCTCAGTTTTCTCATCTGTACAATGGGAGTGAAAATGCCTGCCTCACAGGATGTTCACCTGGTCAGCAAACATGCTGAGTACCCACCTTGGATCAAGCACTGTCGGAGGCATTAAACAGACCAAGTCAAGCCCCTGCACTCAGGGAGCTCCTGAAGGGACAGAAAGCAGCCGGGAAAGATACATGGAATGTGCTGTATGTCAGATGGTGGGAAGTGCTCCAGAGAAAAACAACACAGAGAAAGGCCACAGACACTGCGGCAGGATGCAAATTTAGATCAGATGTCCGAAGAAGGAAGGCTTCGCAGAGAGGGTGACATTTAAGCGAGGCAGGCAGATGCTCAGGGAGCAGGAACAATTTCCAGCGACGGGATCAGCCTGCTCTGAGGCAGGATCAGACCTGTGTGTTTGAGCCCCGGCAAGGGGACCGGCGTGGCTGGAGGGGACAGGAGGGGTGGGCAGAGGCCCCGCGACGCAGGGCTCCGTGTCAGCCGCGCTGCCCGACTCACGGCCGACAAGACGCAAGCTGCCGGAAGGCGCCGTGCGAAGAAGTGGCATGACTGGGCTTTCGTGGCAACAGTCTTTCTGACCAACATGCAGAGACCGTTCCCAAAGAGGCAAGCGGGGAGGCGGGAGGCTGTGGTCTGGGCAGACAGAAGCAGCGGGGTGAGAAGAGATGCCTGCCCGCCTGGCTCCGTCTCTAGCTCCCAGGGGCTCACCCTAACCGCCCCGGCGCCCAGCCTCGCCGAGAAGAGGACGCGCAGGCTCCTGTTGGAAGGAGGCGCGCCTGCCCTGCAAGCCTCTCTCTGAAGCTGGGCCTCCCGGGGGAACCCGCCCCGGGCCGCGTGTCCGCGGAAGGGGGCAGGCCGCGCTTGCCCACCCCACCTCGGGCGGAGCGGCGTCTCCGCGGGCTCCTCGGCGCGGCGAGCCGGGGGAGCGAGCGCACGTTGTCTTGCGGTCTCTGAGGAGGTGCCCTCCGCTCCCAGGAGGGGCACGTGAGCGCCTGCAGCTTCCACGAGTGTCCCTCCCTGGGTCTTGGCTTTTCGCAGCCCCGACACGCTGCGGACCTGCCCCGCGCCCGCCTTCCAGGAGCGAAGGAGGGGAGGCGTGGAGGGCCGAGGGCTGGAGGCGCTGCACCCGCCGGCCCGTGCGGTCCTCTCGGAGCCAGGCCTCTGGGCTGTGCACCCGTGTGTGAGGCGGGGCTGCGGTGGGTTCCTTCCCCGGCTTCCTGACTCACCCGTGCGCGCGCCCGGCTGTGCAGGGGCGTCCGCTTCTTTCCACGCGAAGCTTACATGCAGACGCAAACATCCGTGCAAACTGGCAGGGGCTCTGCGTGCCTGCGCATCGGGTGCGCATCTGGATTTCAGGCAAATGTTTGGGGCACGCTTGTGTGCGCGCGTGGTCCTTCTCAGGTGTGCCTTTGGGCGTGCCCGCGTGTCTGTGTTCCTGCGTGGATTCGTGCCTCCGCTCTGTCCGAATGCAAGAGTGGATGCGTGCGTCCACACCTCCAGGTGCCTAGTCCGTCCCTCCCGGGGTGCGGGCACCCTGCCTCTCTCTTTGGTAGCTTGAAGGGCGCCCCCGTCCCCTGGGGAGGCCCACGCCTAGGTGGACAGTGAGGCACAGAAAGTCTTTGAGCAAGATGACTTTTTCCCCAACTTAGGCAGCACCTGCAAGGACTGAGTTCAAGGCTGGTCCACAGGGCAGCGTCTTTACATGGAGGAGGGGGAAAAAAGGAAGGAGAGAAACCCAGGGGAGCAGGAGGAGAGAGGCAGAGAGGGAAGCAGGTGGACAGAAAGGGAACCAGCCGGGAAAAAAACGGCTCTGAGCAACGTGTCCCCAAACTGACCAGTTGAAAAGTTAAAAATTATACCAAACTGCAGGTCACAGGTGTTACTTATAACATCCATCCAATGAGTTCATTGGTCCATTTTCAACCAAAATAATGTCTATGTCTGACACCTTGCACCTTACCCCCAGCCCAGTCCTGCATTTTTAGCTCTGCTCCCCATTAATAACACCCCCCCAAAATGCTGAGAAAATCCCACCCAGAGGCAAATTGGTTGGCTCTGCTTCTAGCTTCTTCTTGTGACCCAGCATAAGGCAAGGACCACTGGCCTTTAAAGCTAAAACACATTGCCTCAAGTCACGTCCCTGATCCGACATCCTGTGGCAAGCCGGGTGCTCCCCCCAAGTTTTCTGAGCTCTCCTAGGGGAGCAGTGTCTCGCCATCACTTCCGGGTCAGACTTCCTCTTCCTGCTGACCTCTCCGTCCCTCACACCCCCTCCCTACAGCTGCAGCGGCCCAGCTGCAAGAATCCATTCTGCTTTTCTAATTCTCCCCAGACTCACCGGATGAGGCATCACGCGTAGCAGCCATGAGTCCGTCTGTCCAGCGCTGCGGAGGGTACTGCTCTGAAAGCAAACTTAGAGGGGACCTTCCAACATTCTTCTTATTAAAGAAGACACCCTTCTCCATGGCCACACGCTCCGCAGGCTATGTTGCCCAGACGACTATTTTTCTCTCTCCTCCCATTGTCCGGGAGGTGAGTGAGCTGAAGGGTTTCTGGGATGCCTCCCAGCTCTGAAATTCTATTGGACTTAGTCCGAGATAATCCTTTACTTGTTGGCTCTGGAAGAATGCAGTCCAGAAACTTACAATAACAAGTGGTGGTTTGATCACACCCCATCTCTGTCTGTCTGCATAGTCCCTCTCATATTCCCCGTCCACCTCTTCCCTCCTACAGACACCCTTCCTGATGCATGTTATGTGCCTCCTTCTGTCGGCATGCCTTTGTAAAGTGCATATTGCCGCTTTGTATACGCACATTTTCAGGGGACTTAAATGGAATTGCCATCCCAGCCCTTGGTTTTGCAATGCATCCACATTGCTGTGGGTGCATCTGGTGTGTTGCTTCTAACTGCTCGCAGCCTCGCGGTGGCCACGCTCTCATTCTGTCGACCCAGTTGCCCTGTGGAAACTAACATTTTGAACATCTGTCATTTGCCAGACATTGGCCAAGAAAGTCTCAGACTTGAATTATCAGACTGTATCCTCACAGCAGCCCCTGCAGGCAGCTCTGTTAAGGAAACTGAGGCAGTGGTTAAGATAGCTGAGCTAGGAAGTGCAGAGCAGAAATCTGAGTCTGGGCTGTCTGAGTCCAGTGTCCTCTCCTTTAATCAAAACAGCCTGCTCTGGGCCAAATCCAGCAGTCTAGAGCTAGCTGTGCCTGGGGCCGAGCACCACAGTGACAATACTGGCTTCCGGCCACTGCGTACCTACCGCGCGCCCGGGCCTTTGGGTCACGCGGGGCCGCCATGTGACGCTGCAGAGGCCGTGCACTGCGCACCTTCAGCGGGCACTGTCGGCCTCGAGCGCAACGAACAGCATCCGCTTGGGCAATGGGGTGGCGACCGTCATCAAGGCTGAAATGTTCACTCCATTTTTACAGTCGAGAAAAGTGAGTCTCAGAGGTCATGTGATCGTCCAGAAGCACAAGCCAGAGAAAGGCAGAGTGCGGCTCCGAGTCCAAGTCCGTGCCGAGCCTGATTCCGAGGCCACAGCCCTCCTCACTGGCCTACGGCGGCTGGAACTGTCACTTTCGGCCAAACCCTCAACTGAGCGTGTCTCCAGTTGCTCTGGGGACTGTTCCCCAAGTAGAGATGACGATAGACAAGGTCTGTCTCCAAGAGGTGGGTGCTGGGTGTGGTGTGGCTGCCACACAGACACCAGGCGGAGGTAAGTCGCTCAGTCGTGTCCAACTCTTTGCAAATCCACGGACTGTAGCCCTCCAGGCCCCTCTGTCCATGGGATTCTCCAGGCAAGAATACCGGAGTGGGTTGCCATTTCCTTTCCCAGGGGGTCTTTCCGACCCACGGGCTGAACCCGGGTCTCCTGCATTGCAGGCAGATTCTTTGGCCATCTGAGCCACCAGGGAAGTCCTGCTTCCTGCTACTGAGAAGTCCCAGTCCAGACACCAGGAGCTGGGTGTGTGTTCCACGCTCAGCCTCCCTCCATACTTACCACCCTGGGCGGGGGGTCCATGCTCTCTTCACCCCACTGCAGCATGGGCTGGACCCCGTCCACCTAGCAGATGGTCACCAAACTCAGCAGGGAGGAAGGCCATGGAGACGAGCCGTAATTCAAAGGAAGAAGCCCTTGAGAGGGCTCTAGGCTGTGTTCACAGCATTAAGACAGCTTCAGAGAAAAGCCTTTATTGCAGGCAGAAGAATATTATTTCAGGGCTATTCCCCTGGCCCATTACGGCAAAATAATAGAACTTTAGTTTCTATATATTTGTCATGCTTAGTGCACATGTATCTCAAGTATATTTGACAGCATATAAAATTGAGGTGAAATATTGCAAAATTGGCCAATTCTTGTACATATTAAATGTATTTCCTTTATTTGTTATACTTATTTTACATATCTACACAATCCATCTTTGGAACTGGAGAGGCAGTAAGTGATGAATCGATACCGGGGTTTACATGGTGAAGGGACTCGCGTTGGGTGTGAAGTTTTCTATTTGCCTGGCGTCCCCTGGTCCTGACCACAGAGGCATGGCCGGCCCCTTCCTGCCTCTGCTTGGGCAGTAGTCTCTCTCAGGGGCAGGGAGCTGCTGTCGTTAATTTGAGGCAATGTCTCCAAAGCCCTTCCCTTCCCTTCTTGGCAGGAGCTGGGCACCAGCTTTCTCTAACGATAGAAGAACATTTTACTGGTCTGAGTTTGAAGTCTAATTAGATGGAACTAACCTAAGTCCTAGAGCTCTGGGACTTTGCGAGACTTTATAAAATCGAACGCCGGATTGCAAGCACTGACATATCCTTCCGTGGCTGCACAAGAAGGTTAAGCTCTATCTGGGAGTCTGGGGTGGGCTGTTCTGTTAAGGAAGAGGGTCTCTCCTTTATCTGGCCCATCCGGCCCCGCCTGTCCGTCCCTGGAGAACTCCACTCAGTCTGACAAGAAGAGTTGGGTGGTAGATGGAGCCCAACCACCAAAACCGCACCCGCCTGAACTCCTACCTGGATATTCCAGGCTGGACCAGTTTACTCTCAGGGAAAAGCCCTCTGGAGTGTTGCCGTGGGTGCACTCACCCTACAGGCCGCTCGGCAACCCTTCCCCCGATGGCCACAAAGCAAGACAGTGCAGGACCCCTGTCTGTACGCGACCAAGACCTCCAAGGGAAGGACTGCGCGGCCACTCCTGGGGCCCAGGCCCGGGACGGAGGGTATGGATCCAGCCACACGGGTCCTGCATAGAGACGCCTGTCGCCACAGTGTGCTCCCACTGAGGCTCCCTTGGGCCTGCTTCTTAAATGTAAGCCCATGAAGGTCAGGGCTCTGATCTTCATATTCGGGCTTGGGATTACCCTTCACCCTTTGAAAGTGAACATGAAAGTCACTCCGTGGTGTCTGACTCTTTGTGACCCCATGGCCTATATAGTCCGTGGAGTTCTCCAGGCCAGAATACTGGCGTGGGTAGCCTTTCCCTTTTCCAGGGGATCTTCCCAACCCAGGGATTGAACCAGGGTCTCCTGCACTGCAGGCGGATTCCTTACCAACTGAGGTATTAGGGAAGCTTCATCCTCTAGACACTGGAAAGTAGTTTTAGACCCTCCATCAGATGGTGTGAGCCTGCAGACAGCCAGCAACATCTTTTTCCTTGTGGTCAGCCTAGATTTGACTCTTTTCTAGGCCTGGGGCAGACTGGACATCTGCTGGGCTCTTTTCTCTATGCTTAGCTTCCCCCAATGCCCAGAGTGATCCACTGACTGCTTTCTTGTGGGCCTTTCCCCGTTGAAAGCTGGGGCTGTGTTTTATTCATCTTTGTATTGTCTCTACCTATCGTGGCACATAGGAGGTCTTAAGAAAATGGTTAGATGGATGGATGGATGGATGAGATGAATTCTGCAGGTTTCAACACATGGGAACTGGGTCTGCAAGATAGTCCTATGCTTTGCGTCACCCTCCTCAGTGAAGTGTAACCCGTAAAAGCTTCATTAGTATCTCAACAACGGAGAGCCCAGATCAGCCACGTCCCGTCATCCATTAAAGATGAACTCCCTTCGGAGGGTCAAGGGGGGGCTAATGCATCTCTCCCCATGGCTCAGCTGCAGCCACCAGCCATCAGGGAGCCCATTAGGGGAGGAAAGAGCGGTTGATCCCTGATGAAAGATGCCTGGGATTGGGGGGTCAGGCAATTCCTGGGCCCCATGAAGGAGGGACAGAGGTAAGATCCTGTACTCACACTTACCGGCTAGAATCCAGCTGGGCCCTGGAGGCCCGAGGTGAGGTGCATGCTCAGGGTAGCTGAGCCGGAAGGATCATCCAGGCCACCTCCTCCTTTTAGAGATGACAGCACAGGTCCAGACAGGACAGGTGACTTACCCAAAGCTCCGCTCTTATAAACTAATTGTAACTGCCCCGTCCTCACCCGTTCTCATACCCACACCCTTTGCAGGGTGACTGTGCATCTCTACCCACTACAAGAAGGAACCTCGGTCCCCCCTCCCCCATCGCACTCGAACCTGGACTTGGCCAAAACACCTGTTTGACAAACAGAGGCAGAAATGCTTATGTATCAGTTTCCAGCTTATGTATAAGAAGTTCTACTCCTCTGGGGTCTCTCCCCTGCTTTCCTAGCTTTGATAAAAGTATTACTGGGCTAGCCTGAGGGAAGACGAGCAGAGTCCAATCAACTCAGCTGCCCCAGTCAGGCCCAGAAACATGAGCGTCCAACCAAGGTCAGCAAAGCTGCCCAGCGGAACTGCAACTGACCAGGCAGCCGCGTGGGCTGTGGCCAGGCCTGCTCATCTTAGCAGAACCGAGATGACCCAGAGACTCATGAGCCAACATACGTGTTTCCAATCAACCGTGTGCCCCTGAGGTTCTGCGGCTGTCTGCTCTGAAGCATCGCTAGCGTGGCGGGCACCCGGCCCCTCCTGGAGCGCCAGGGTGCTGTCCCCGCAACGGCCGCGGCCCCGCTGCCAGCGCCCGCCTTCCTAACTTCCGCCTCCACTGTGGGAGCCTCAGTGGATGACTCATGGCTTCAAGATTTTAATCTTTCCTTTCTTTTCTTTGTTCTTACATCTATTCTTTTTGCTTACAGTGTGTTTCCCAAAAATGGACTCTGAGCCAACATTTAAACTCTGGAAGGCCTCTTGCAGAAATCTGTCTTTTGAAAAATCGGAAGATGCTGGAACTTGCCTTGCTGCGTGGCACCAGCTGACCATCCGGGCCTCGGAAGCAGCTGCCCCGTCAGACACGGACATGTGCAAGGCGCCCGCTCTGACAACAGTCCTCACCTCTGACCTCTGGCTTCCCAGTGCCAAGCCTGAGCACCAGTCATCATCTAGCTTTTGCTCTTAGCTTCCTTATTGTAGAGAGATTCCTCCATACGAGTTGCTGTCAAAAGTTGGCAAACAAAAGATAGACCTTGAGGGCCTCACGATTCAAGGAAAATAAAGAGAGCATGTTTCTTTGTGAAAGTGGTGGATATTTCCATGTACTTAAAATGCAAACAACAGCCGGTTCCTCTCATTAATACTGGCCCCCGGAGGCTTCTGGAGTTTCTACTCCAGTTCTAGACCAAAGTCCTACAGACTCTGGTCCTACTTACCTTTGCGCTCTTCTCTCCCTTCCCCCCATTCCCTCGAACCCTAATTCCCAGACACCCCACCCCGCCCAGACCACTCACTCTGTTCCCACCCTCCTGCCTTTGCCCATGCTGTGCCCGCTCCAAACTCAGTGGGAGATGCTCAGACTCACAGCTTCCTCTCAAACCTTACCTCCACCCAGAAGCCTTCCCAACCTCACCCCAGTCGGGACCGCTCTTGCCTTCTCTTGCACCCCACACTGCCAAGCCCTGTGATGAAGCCCCATGTTAACAGCTGTCCCAGAATACACATTGCTACCCCAGCCTAACTGCTCCAGCACAACTCTGCCCTCCCATCGCAGGTGCGACTGAGTTGGAGGGGGCAGGGGAGAGGCGATGCTGGCCCAGCTGATGCACCCTCTCCCCCATTACCAGCCCTGCTGTAGACTTATTACCCAAAGTAGCTTTGGACTGAAATTGAATGGCCATGATTTGCATCTTTTTGCATTTCATTTGCATAGTGCTTATTTCCTGTCCAAGAATACTGACATTTGCTCACAGTTTGCTCCTGGCTCTCCAGGGCTCCCAACGCTGCATCTCTGTGCTGCTGCCCTCTCACCTTGGGCCCACCACACCTAACCTCACCTAACCACACATGGAGAAACGCCTGGCTGGGCCAGGCCTGCCAGGGACAGACCCATCTCCCTCTTCCTCCCACAGTGCAGCTGGGAGCCTGCCCCCAGGAATCCCCACTCAGCCTCCAGGCTTGATGTTGGCTGAACCGTTCCCTGATGTGCCCAGTGCCCAGCCTGGATCTAGGCGTGCCAGCAGTTGTGAAGAGTCTGAATGAATGAGTACAGGCATGGCTGAGTGAATGAGTGATTGAACTAATAAGACAAATCACGAAAGTGAGTGGGTAAGCAGTCAGGCATGGGGAAAGGTGAGGAGGTGGGGGGCTTTGGAGCAAAGAGACCTCAGGCAAGCAAGCTCTGCAGAAGCAATTTGCTCAACAGTTTTGAGCTTAGCCCTTGGAGGCTGACAGGCCTGAGTCTGAAGTCTGGAGACATCAAGCGGGTGGGTGGCCTGGGCAGGCCTCTTCATGTTGTGTGCCTCTGATCGTCAGACGAAACTACGGGCCCTGATAGCCCAACGCCTCGGACAGTGCGCGACTCACAGCAGGCGTTCAAGAAAGATCTGCCGGGCAAATGAGTGGATGACAACTCCCTGCACAGCCAGTTGTCGGGTAGGTTGAATGGGGTGCTGCCCACAAGACACTTGGTGTAGTCTGTTACTCACTAGTCGCTCACCGTGAGTTCAGCTGATCCATCCAGCTTCCAGTAGTCAGCAGACTCATCCGTGCATGATCCACATGGCATCGCTGGGAGGCATGTATTCCCGGCCCTGCACTGATCACAACTGGGAGCCCAACCGTGTGTCAGGGACCAGCTCTGTGCCAAGTCCCGAGCCAGCTGCTGCGGAGCCAGAGATGAAACTAAAAGTCCTGCCTCTGGGGTCTTTCAGTCAGGTTGGGAAAACAAGGCTGCCTCTCTGAAATAACTAAAGAGAAACAGTGGGGCTAGAGCCCCACAGGCTGTAACACCAGGGAGCCTGGCCTCCATCAGCTGGGACTCCCCCAGGAGCTCTCTTAGAGAAAACGGCTTGCCTTGGTCCTTCATCCGCGTGACTGTGTGGAACGATGCAGGAAAAGGAGGGCCAGTGGGAGGGAGAGCAAGGACAAGGGCGTGAAGGTGGGAAGGAGGCGTGATGCTGGGAGAAGGGATACCTGTGACTTGTGCACCTGGTTCGGGGTCGCTGCACCTCTGGCTCAAGACTCTGCCACACGGAGGGCTTATTCTCTAAACGGCAGCCTGTCTTCTCAGCATAAAGCATTTACTGCGGGGAGCAGCACGGAGTAAAGGGGCTGGGCTCAAGCTGCATCTCTGACTGATCCAGCTAGCGTCACATAGAGGAAACTCCCTCGAGCTCAGCTGCAACCACAGGGGCCGAAGGAGCCCAGAGGCGGGACATCCGGATCCAACAGGGCTGGAACAGCGTCAGAAGGGCTTCCCAGGGGGAGTGGGCTGTGCTGAATTTTGAAAGGTGTTTGGAGCCAGTTGGGGAGAAAAGATGCTCCGAGCAGAGAACCACCTGCAGAACCTGGGAGGTGAGATGGGAGACAGTGGGCTTGGCGATGGTAAGTCTGGGAGCTGGTTGGGCCCTGAGACCTGTCTCAAGGCAACCAAAACAAATTAGAGGTAAGAAGACTCAACTCCAGAGAGCTTGAGTGATGCAAGATCACACAGCATTCCAGCAGCAGCACTTTGATTGGAATCCTCAGAGCTCGGAGCTCTGGGAGCAGAATGTGTCAAAGAAATCAGTGTGGGTGAACAGAGGGTGAAAAATATGGCCAGGAGGCTCTTCTCAGCCTGGAATCCACCTGTCTGAGTCATGGGATCAAATGTGCCTCTAGTAAGAGGTTAAAAGTGAATATATTAGTCATTCAATCGTGTCTGACTGTGTGTGATCCCATGGACTGTTGCCCACCAGGCTCCTCTGTCATGTAGTTCTCCAGGCAGGAATACTGGGGTGGGTTGCCATTTCCCACCCCTCTGCAGGGGATCTTCCAAATCCAGAGATTAAACCCAGGTGTCCCACACTGCAGGCAGATTCTCTACTCTCTGAGCCAACAGGGAAACCCTAATAAGAAGTTACTCTTTTTTCATTTCTATTTGGATTAGTCTCATTTAATTTTAGTCTTTTCTGGAGAAATACACATTTGTTTGCCAGGGACCTAAGCAGCATGAGGCCCCATGATGGAAGACCCAGCCCAAACAGGCCTAGGCCAAAGGACTCTATTGGCTCAACCAACTCCTAAATCTAGGACAAGGTGAACTTCAGGCCCAGCTTGATCCAGGGGTTCAGACTGTGTCTACAAAACTGGGTTCCTCTCATTTCACTCACTTGATTTCTCTTATGTTGACCTCCTTCTCAGAAAGACTATCCTTGTCTCTCTTGCCATTGAGCTCAGCTTACTTGGAGTTCAGAAAAAGCTCCACTGATCAGCAGTCTGACCATCTCACACGTCCATTCTGAGCCAGTCAGTGTCCAGGAAGGAGGTGCCATGAGTTCTTCCCTTGAGATCAGAGATAGAAGGATGTGGCAGGAAAGATACATGATCTCAAGGGCAGAATATGAGGAAGGGTGAGTCTCCCAACACTTGTTTCTAAAAGTTGGATGCGTGCATGCTAAGTCACCTCAGTCACATTCAACTCTTTGCAATGTTATGAACTATAGCCTACCAGGCTCCTCTGTCCATGGGAGTCTCCAGGCAAGAATACTAGAGTGGGTTGCCATCCCCTCCTCCAAGGGATCTTCCTGACCCAGGGGTTGAACCCTCATCTCTTAAGTCCTATGCACTGGCAGACGGGTTCTTTGCCACTAATGCCGCCTGGGAAGCCCGGAAGTTGGCTTTGTTGTTCAGTTGCTCAGTCGTGTCCAACTCTCTATGACTCCTTGATCTGAAGCGTCCCTGTAGTCTTCCGTGTCCTTCATCATCTCCTGGAGCTTATTCAAACTCTTGTCCACTGAGTCGGTGATGCCATCCAACCATCTCATCCTCTGTTGCTCCCTTCTCTCCTGGTTTCAATCTTTCCCAGCATCAGGGTCTTTTCCAGTGAGTCAGCTCTTCTCATCAGGTGGCCAAAGTATTGGAGCTTCACCTTCAGCATCAGTCCTTCCAATGAGTGTTCAGGACTGATTTCCTGTAGGATGGACTGGTTTGACTTCCTTGCAGTCCAGGAGACTCTCAAGGGTTGGTCTCAAGTTGGATAAATGGAGCCAGAGCCACAGAAGCCCTCCTCCAGACTCTGAGTCCAGCTGCGGGGGGCAGCAGCCGGGCAGCGCACTCTGGGAGCCCTAAGGGGGAGGAGACGAGAACCAGCCAGGGCAGCAGGAGGCAGAGGCGCGCGTCACCCAGGACGTCCCTTCTCTTTTTGCAGCCGCATCATCACCCCTACCCAGTCCTTCTGTCTCAACGACTCAGGACGTCTCCTGTGATGTGAATCTATGATCAAGGGGCCTGGAGAACTTGAACTAAACATCTCAGCTCCATCCCTAAGCATCCGTGGTCTTGGCCAGGCCAATGTCTGCCTCTGAGCCTCTGTTTCTTCTCTTGTAATACGGTGAGACTGGAGTTAATCCGCGGTTTTCACACACTGTTTAGGCAACAGAACCCATTCTCTCAGTGAAGTTTACTGAGCAGACCAATATGAGAGTGAAGGGTGTGGAACAGCTGCAGCGGACGCAGGGGTGATGGGGGCAGAGCTCTGGAGCTCAGTCCTGCTCCTCCCCCCGCCCCTGGTCTGAGAACACTCAGGGCCTCGGCTCTGGGACCACAGGCCATTGAGGGATGCAGACCCGCCTTACACACACATGGACCTACAGGCCTGAGTTTGAGCCCCAATCCCACCAATATACCAGTTAGCTCTGGCTTCCTCAGCCGCAAAACTCAGGGACTTACAGCGGCAATTATTTATTATACTCATGCACTTGCAAGTCTGCTGGGAGTTGGCTGATCTGGGCCGACCTCCACTGGGGTTACCACTCTGCCTGCATCTCCTGCTGCCCTTGGGGCCAGAAGGTGAGCTTGACATTTTTTGTCACTTTGGCCAACATGTCAACCACCAAAGCAAGCTTTATTGTGGCCTGATCTGAGCAAACAGCTACTATCCCATGAGAGTGCAATGAGGAGGCCTGGTGTGTGTGTGTGTCTGTGTCTGTGTGTGTGTGCGTGCACGCATGTATGAGTGTGCACGTGTGCGGGCACAGATGTGGGAAGCGCGTCTCTGAAAGGCAGATGCTGCAGACCCCGCTTTATGATGTTACTCAGAGGCTGAAGGCGCTTTCAGGGCCCAGCTCCCAGATTCTGCCCACTGTAAAAATCATCATGTTATAATTACAAGTTAATTAAAGCAGAAGAGATCAAAGCCACTTTAGACAGATTAATGATACAGCGAGTGCCAGGAATTTCAGCGTTTTATGTATTAACCACATTGTCGTTTTTATTCCTCTTTTTTCCCCTCTTTTGTGTCAGCCGAAAAGCCTTTCATATCTTTTCTCTGCCCCCCTCAATGCATGAGGAATTTGAAGTCCTAACAGCTGTGAGGAACTGTCTGTGGAGAAGGGGCCCATTCAAAGGATATCAGAAAAATCAACGAGCCTTTTAGCTTCTGACTAGAATGAAGCTGCCACCCGCCTAACCTTCTTCTACCTAAAGAAAAAAGAAAAAAAAAAAAAAAGGCCTAAAAAACATCAGACATTAAAATAAGGCCAAAGCAAAGGGAGGCATTGGAAACGAGACTCCCCAGCTCCTAGACTCCCCAGGGAGGCTCTGGGAGGGAAAGGATTTTTACATTTCGGGGTAATCACTAGCCTATTCTGTTCAGGCTTCTCTAACAAAATGCCAGAGACTGGAGGGTTAGAAACAATAGTGCTTTACTGCTCACAGCTCTGGGGGCTGGAAGTCTGCGATGGGGTGCCAGCCTGGGTGGGTTCTCTGAGCACCCTGTTCTGGTTTACAGGAAGTCTGCGATGGGGTGCCAGCCTGGGTGGGTTCTCTGAGCACCCTGTTCTGGTTT
>CM035293.1:53080639-53093299 GCA_020226075.1 Hydropotes inermis
GGTGCTGACTTCCTGTTCCCTCAACTGACCGAGGGTGGAGAGTGCGAGGAAGTTCTCCCGTAATTCTTACATGGGAAATAATCCCACTGACAGAAACTGCACCCTCAGAGGACAAGGACTGATGGTCGCTCAGGCGTGTCTGACTCTCTGTGACCCCAAGGACTGCAGCCCACCAGGCTCCTCCGTCCATGGGATTCTCCAGGCAAGGATACTGGAGGGGGTAGCCAGTTCCTTCTCCAGGGGATCTTCCTGACCCAGGGATTAAACCTGGGTATCCTGCATTGCAGGCGGATTTTTTTACCCAGATGGCTCACCATCAGGGAGGACTTCCACCCTCATGACCTCATTTAATCCCAATCACCTCCCAAAGGCCCCATATCCTAAAACCAACACAGGTGTGGTAGTGTTTCAGCATATGAATTTGCATGCTGCCCATAACATCCACCTGCTGAGTCTGACAGCCAAGTCTTCAAAGTTTAGCCTGAGGGTAAAGTGTGAGTCAGATAATCAGCAGAAAAATAAACAGCCCACGCCCTCATTCCCTCACCGGGATTCCTGAAGTGCCCACCAGATGCCAGCGCCAGGCCCTGGGTTGGGGCTGAGGGTACATGATGAGCAGGTTAGACAAGGGCAATGCCCTCGTGGGGTCTGCAGCCACGGTGCTGAGCACACGCAATGTACATGTGGACATACAACGCACACGTGGACACAACGTACGTGTGGACACACAACACACATGTGGACAAAACACACATGTGGACACACAACACACATGTGAACACACAACACACGCGTGGACACGCAACGCACACGTGGACTCACAGCACATGCGTGGAGTGCTAAGGCAGCGCGCAGCAGAGCCACCACACACGAGAAGCATATCCCTCCAATCTCGGAGGCTTAAAGTCTATCTCCCCCTGCACAAGGCTGCGTCAGTGGCGGAGGGTGGGCGTTCGCCTCAGAACCCAGGCAGGTGGGAGCGCTCTCCTCCCCAGTGGATGGCTCCGGCAGTCACATGGAACAGAACGGTGGAGGAAGACCCCCGGGACGTTTTTAGGGCCAGTGACTGGTGTCCGTCACTTTTACCTGTAAGCCGCCTCAGAAGTCAGTCACCTGACCTACCCAGTTGCAAAGGGAGCTGAGAGAGGTCGTCTGGCCAGGAGACCCCCTCCTAACAATGACACTGCCCGGCGGAAGGGGAGACGAGTCGTGGATGACTGGCCCACCTTTCTGCCAATGCACGTAGGGGAATAACCCATAGCCCACGGTGAACGCTTCACAGGAGAAGCTCAGGGGTCTGTGGGTGCCCTTGGTCAGGGGGCCTGTTTCCTGTTAAACAGGCCCCCCATTTATTCAGGGGGCTTGAATAAATGACCTGTTATTCCACAATAAGCCTCCCCCACAACTGAGTGGATTAATACAAATGTATACGTATCTCTAGACGCTCTGTGGGTGGACCGGGCTCCGCTGGGCTCACTTCCATCTCTCAGACAGGTGCAGTCACGGGGCCCCTGTGTGTCCACAGGGTTCCTTCATTCCCAGGTCTGCACCTCACCTCGGATGGGTGGGGGCTGCCCAGGCACCTGTCTCCTCCCAGGGGCCAAGGTGACGTTCCTCACAGCTCGGCGGTCTCAGAGCGGTGAGAGCCTTTACATGCTGGCTGGCTTCCCCTGGGTAAACACTCTTAAGAAACCCACGGAGAAGTTGCTAAGCTTTTTACAGCCTGGACTTGGAAGTCCCAGAATGTCACTTCCACAGCATTCTATTGGTCAAGCAAATGACTAAGGCTAGCCGAGATTCAGATCCTTCCTTCTAGTTCTTAATGCTCTGCAATTCTTTCTCAGACAAGAGCAAGATTTCCAGACTAATCTGGCGACTCTGCAGGGTGATTTTGAAGACAGCAAGGAGAGAGGCAGGAGACTGTCTCAAGGATGTTTTGGTGCATTTTGAGGCTCCTCGCCCTTGTTATCCCCACCCTCCTACCATCATCAGAGGAACAGGGCCAGGGGAGTTGGCTGCCTCGGTTTGACCAGTCACCCTAACGTGTTCATCAGTCTAGAGCACTTCTGGTAGGCCTGTTCCTACCAGCTGAGTCTGAAACAGCTTTCCACATTGGGGAAATTGTTGTGATGGGAGGATCCAAAGGATGAAGACATCCGTGGCGTCCAGTTCCCGTCCCCTTCAGTGAGAGCCCAGAGAGAACGAGTCAGCACCACGGTCAGCTCCTGCTCGGCCTGCGGCTCGGGACTTGGCTTGGGACGCCTGGGGCGGTCAGGTGACCAGGGCAGAAGGAGAAAGCCTGCTCCCAGCGGGCTTCCAGCTTGAGAGGGACACTTGGACCCTGCTCTGGGGGTGAGAGGACGGGGCAAGAGAGAGGGGCACACTCTGAGTCTGCAACCACGTGCAGTGGGCGGGAGACACACCTGCCACGCCGTGCCGGGCACCAGACAGATGGCATCCTCACAGCACACGCTATAGAGGCCAGTATTATTATGCCTGTTTTAAGGTCGGGACACAGAGGCTCAAAAGAGCCAGCAGATCCCCCAGCTTTTACAGCGCATTAGTGCCAGAGCCAGGACGTGGAGCCAGGCCCACTGGAGCCCAGATCCCGTGCCCTTTTGTGCCATCCTAGATTGATGCTGAGTGGGGGCTCAGCAAATGCTGAGTTATGGAATGAATGACTGAATAATGAGTAGCTTCAGTGAATGTGCAAACAACCTGGGAGAAGATGCATCTCAAGCTGCATTCAGATGCTGGACTGCAGAGGAAGACAGGTGATTCCCTCCCCCCTGAGGAGGCTGGCCGTCTCACCCAGGTCGTGGGGTAAGTTGACTGGGGGTTCACGCTGTGGCGTGTGGGTTTGGTCGCCACCCCCCCGTCCTGCCCCACGGGGGCGCAGCCCGAGTTGAGGGGCTGGAGAGGCCCAGGTTGTGGGGAGGAAGGGGTGCCTTCTCTCCCACTCTGTGGTCTGTTTCGCTCGGCAGCAGCATAACACAGCTGTGAGTGGCATCGCTGACAAGCCTGGACAGGCCCCCCACACGTGATGGTAAATCTGAGCCTGTCCTGACCTAGTCTGGCATTAAGAAAAAGACACAAAGGATCCTTGAGGAAGGAAGAAAGAATGGCAGTGAAGGCTCTTAAATTATACTCAGGAAGGTCTTCCCAGCAGCGGAAGTTATCCAACTCCAGGAGGGGTGAGAAAAACTCACTTGAAAGCAGATACCTGTGAAAAGGGCAAGGAATTCTTAAGAGGCCATTCTAATGTAAACCTGTTGGGAAATAGAGTTGTCAAGAGCAGTTCACCCAACGCCCAAATGTCAGCTCTGGAAAGGTCTTTCAGAGAGAATGTTTCTTAGATCCACATCCTCCTCTTTCAGATGAGGGTTCTGAGGGCCAGGGTGGGCTGGAAGGGACCAGGGTGACATGTCGAGGAGAGACCAGCCCTGTGTGGGCACTCACTTGTCAATGGTCCTTTCTAGGCCCCCTTTGCTCTGATCTTTCCCCGTTAGCTGTAGGATTTTCCCAGAGACTAACATCATTTCCCTAAATCACACTTCTTGAAACCACTTCAAATCCAGTCTACTTCTGACCCTGGGGCCCTCCACCAAAGACACGGTAAAGAAGGGTTTCATGAAAGGAATTCCACGACACACAAAAGCAATTAGACCGTAAGTGGATGACTGCTTGAGGACCATGGGATCTAGCTCCCTTGAAGTTGTGTTTTCTGAGCTTCAAGACACTTCACACCCTGGACTCAGTGATCTGAGTTCCAAACACAACTCTGACATATCCTGGAAGGATGACTTTGTACACATTGTTCCCTGTGGCTCAGTTTCCCCATGTGGGAAAGGACGACAATGCTCTTAACTACTTTCAAAGAGGTGGGATAAAGTAACTTAACACTTGCAAAGTCCTGGGAAGAGTGCCTACATAGAGAAGTGCAAATAAGTGTGAGTTATTATGACCAGCTGGGCTTCCCAGGTGGCCAGCAGTACAGAATCTGCCCACAGTGCAGAAGATGCAAGATGCATGCAGGGGAGAGCCCCTGGGGGAGGAAATGGCAACCCACTCCGGTGTTCTTGCCAGAAAAATCCCATGGACAGAGGGGCCTGGGGGGCTACAGTCCACGGGGCAAGGAAGAGTCTGGCTGAAGCCAAGCACACACATAATCAGCCGACAATAGCCGGGGTGGGGGTGTGGTTGGGGGAGGCTGGCTCTGGCTAGGACTGCAAAAGTCTCTGAAGGCATACTGGTCTCTGACTCTAGAAATTCAGATTCTAGGTCCAGCTCAGTCATGGAAGGTTTGCTGCAGGGCCCTAGGGAAGTTACCTCTCTGCCTCTGAGCCTCGGCTTCCCCATCGGGAAAACGAAGCACTTGTACCAAGAGATCTCTCACCTGCACTCTCAGCTCTAAGATTATGGGAGCCAGTGGTCATCACTCCTGGTGCAGTGAAGGGAATTCAGCTCAACAGTCCTGCTTTGCCTCCCTCGGCCAAGCCCCAGTGCAGGTACAAGTTCTGTCTTTACACTCTGCTCCATGCCCTTCTGGCCCGTTCTGAAGGATTCTCTAACGGATCTCAGAGCCGAGACAGCCAGGCCAGGCCAGCAGAGCCAACCCAGCTGTCAGTGCAGAAGGCTTGCCTGTGTGTCCCGGCGCTGACTGATGCCTGAGCATCGCCCTCCCCCGGGTCCTGCCATCCACAGGGCAGGACCTGACCCCTGAGCCTGAAGACAGAGGGCAGCCTGCCAGAGAAGCAGGGCAGACGCTCCCCGAGTGACGCACGGGGCAGCCCTGAGCCAGCTGCTTTCCTCCTCCAAGCTGAAGTGGATCTGACAGTCTGGGGGAGGGGGACAGGGAGGAGAAGAGCTCCCCTCCCACCTGGCCCCGCAGGAGATCAAGGGACAGGACTGTCAGCGTGACTTCGGGAAGCACCACTAGCTTGCATCAGTAAGATGATTTTGGAGCATAAAGGGGACCCACCAGGGGCTTCAGAACAATGTTCACCTCCCCCTCCTCTCTGTGCTCACTTAGCAACGCCCAGCCACAGACGCGGGCAGCGGAAGGCGTGAGATGGTCTAGGTGCATGCCCGCTGGGCCCCTTCCGCAGCTACACGGCTTTGAATAATTCACACCCCTCTCAGAGCCTTATTTCCTCCATCTGTAAAACGAGGGTGCTAATGGGGTTTGGCCACCTGATGTGAAGAGCTGGCTCATCGGAAAAGACCCTGCTGCTGGGAAAGATTCAAGGTGGGGGGAGAAGGGGGCGACAGAGAACGAGGTGGTTGCGTGGCATCACCAGCGCAATGGACATGAGTCTGAGCAAAGTCCAGGAGATAGCGAAGGACAGGGACGCCTGGGGCGCTGCGGCCCGTGGGGCTGCAGAGTCCGACACGACTTACTGACTGAACGAGGACAGTGGGTCGGAGAAAGTCCAAGAGAGAGACCACAGTCATAACCAGTCCCTACACAGCCCCACAGTCAGGTCCTGCGCTCAATGCTTTGCATGTGTGCTTTGTGTAATCTTCACAACAACACTTGATGTAGACACAGAGGTTAAGTGATTTGCTCAGGGGAACACAACGAGTCAGAGCGGAACCTGCACTCAGGCCTCGGCAGTCTGGCTCCACACTCCGCTCTTAACCGCACCCCTGGAGTGGGGGTTTCCAGCACGGGCTCCACAGGAGCTTGACCACCACGAACTCCCCTCTGGCCTCCCCTCATGGAGGCGAGGGCAGGACTGCTCCCAGGAGGAGGCTGTGGTCAGCCCAGCGCGGGACACTGAAGGAGCAGAGACGCTTCTGGAAGGTCACCTCCCAGACGGGGCTTCAGCGGTATCAAAGAAATACAAGCAGGAACCCAAAGACTCCTAGAGCTGCCCAGGTCTTCCCTGGACTGACCTGATGGGCCCTGAAATGCCCCTGTCTGGGTCTTCCTCAAGTTCCTGCACAAAGAGGTCACAGGTCCAAACTCAGGGGGATGTGTTTTTTCAGGCACATCAGAATACAGAAGCTTTTCACCCTGACCATATCACGGGCAGGCTTTGGGGGGACACTGTCTACGTCAAACACCTCCAAGAGCTGGGACCCTCCAAATCCAGCACCGGCCAGGGCATCATCCAGGCCTCTGTCGGGACCCCAGCATCCTGTGAGGGCCCACGCCGAGCCCCGGGTTTAACTGAGTCCCGGCAGAGTGGCAGGAGGGCTGGCCACCCGCAGGCCCTGGAACGCTCAAGTCGGCAGCCTCTTCGTGCCCAGAGCATCCGCGACTTCCAGAACGAATGGCAAGGTGAGGCAGAGAGGCCTGCAGCTCATTAGGCTAAACCCCAAACCCAGAACCAGAACATCGAGAGCCTCTTTCCTTTAATTATCCTCCTGTGTCAACACAAAGTGGGAGCGAATGCCTCTATGGAGAGTGTTCAGAGCTCTGGGGACAAAAGTGTTTCATCTGGGCCCCGGGCCCGTGGCTCGCTCTAAGAGAACCAAAGCCGCTGATCGCAGGGAACAGCGCCAGCTGATGACCCCCTGCTTTCCTGGGCCTCTGTCTCCCTCTGCCCGGTCAGCCGTCTCTCGCTTGGGTCCCTCCCTCCTCACCTCCTCTCCCTTCCAGCCCCGCCTTCCCAGGGTCCCGCCGCCCCCTGTGCCAGGTTCTCTGTCTGCCCTTCCACATCCCTGCCCGGCTCCTGTCACAGGGCACAGGCTCTGTGTCCAAGGGCTGATCCTCCTGTGCCTCCCCGGGACCCTTTGACCCTGGGTCCCGCTGACCCGGAGGCAGTGGTAGGAGGTTCGAGGCCAGGGGAGGTGGTGTGGGGGATGTCCTCTGCAGCCCTGGGTCTGTCTTTTCTGCTGCAGCTCCCACCCACCGCCCCGCCATCACTTGCTGGGTCCTGGGGCCCACTCCCTCACCCTGGCTTTAGGCGCCTCGCCGCTGCCCTCCCTCGTCCCCTGCCCTCCTTCACTGGCTCCCCCTAAGCTCACCACCTCTCTGTGAATGTGTGGCTGTTCAGTCGCTCGGGCGTGTCCGACTCTTTGCGACCCCACGGGCCGCAGCACGCCGGGCCTCCCTGTCCGTCACCAACTCCCGGAGCCTGCTCAAACTCATGTCCATCGAGTCGGCGAAGCCACCCAGCCATGTCATCCTCTGTCGTCCCCTTCTCCTCCTGCCCTCAGTCTTTCCCAGCATCAGGGTTTCTTCTCTATGAATGGTCCCGCACTAAACTGTCAAGTGCGCTCTGAATTGGCCCCCTCTCCCCGCCCCAGAGCCCTAACGACAGCGCTGTCCACCTTCATCTCCGACTCTCTCTCTCCACCTGAATCTGCTTCCTGAGCCCGTCTCCACCTCTGCCCTCCACATCCCTTCCTCTCTCCATCCTTCCACCTCACCAGTCTCGCTGCATCTTCCAAGCTCCTCCCCTCCCACTTCTGCTTCCGTCTTTCTGCCTCATTCTCCCGGTCTCCTCTTCTTTCTTCGTTTCCTCTCCCCAGATGACGCAAAATCCTTCGTTTCAGAGGCAGGATCTATCAACTGCCAGGCTAGCACAGAGGGAGTTTCTATGAGCACCTACAGCCCCTAAAGAAAGCACTCAGATGAATGAGCCCTTTACCTGCTCTGCACGCCTCCTGCTTGGATTTACCTTTAGAATCTCTTCGGAAGGTTGTGTGCAAAGAAGAATCATTCCTTTGGCTGGGATGGGTCCCCTGGGCCACCCTTGAACAAGAACTCAGTGAGGGGAGGGGTCACCTTCACTTCTAAGCCCTGGGATCTCCCACCAGTGCCCCCAGAGACCTCACTGGAAGCTCAGACTCCAAAAGACCTGAACGGGAATCCTCCTTTCCCCCATGTCTCTATCCTTAATCCTCCCAAGGAGTCAGGCTTGATTCTCTGCTTTCCTTCTTCCCGCCTCAGTGACGTGTCTTGGGGATTCCACCTCTGAAATCTCCAACGTGCCGCCTTCTCTCCAGCACCCCCCGCCCTGGCCCGGGCCACCGTCACCTGCCTGGATGATGATGTGAACCTCTCACTGGTCTTCCCATCGCCACTCTTAGCTCCCTTCCATCCATTCTCCACCCAACAACTGGAGGGATTGATCTTTTAAAAGCTTAAATCAAATCAAATCATTTCTGTGCTTAAAATTCCGCAAAGATCTCCCATGGCTTAGAATAAATACCAGACACAAGCTCCTGGTCCGTGATGCCCTAATGAGCTGCCGGCCAGCCTCTGCCTCGCCCCGCCTGGTCCCAGCCCACGCTCCTCCTGGCGTCCCCCTACCCAGTGTCAGACCTGCTGAAACCTGGGCCCTCCAGATGCAAAGGACTAGAGGGTGCCCAGACCCTTCTCGCACCGAGGCGCGGGGCCTGCCACTGCCATAGCCACACGCTCCCCGTGATGGGGGGGACTGCCTGAGAAGACCGCCGCCAGCCCTGCACTGCCTGTCAAAGCAGCAGCTCCTCCAGGAAGCCCACGGGGGTCTGCCCAACTCCCCACACTTCCTGCCTAACCTCCCACATGAGGCTGGTCTGCCTGTTGTGTCCACACATGGAGTGTCTGCCTGAGTTTTATCTTTGGTCGCTTGTGGGGAGAGTACGTAAATCTGCGGTCATCTGAAGTATCTAAACCTCACATATGAAGTCAGATCAAAGGCTCGTATCTCAAGGGTGGCATCTTGGGCATAAGGAATCCCAGGGGGCTGCAAACCCACCCCTGTCCCAAGTGACCCTACTCTGCTCACCCCTGAGGACACCTCCTCACAGGACACCTGTGTGTCGTCACAGGTCGCAGAGACTCCCCTCTCCAGCCCATGCCTTCAGATCCAGTGAGACCAGCAAGAGTCGGGCACGTTTGAGGGGCAGGGGGAGAAGGGGACACCAGGAAGCGGTTCCGTGGGAAAGACGGGGCTCGGAGCCATGTCCGCAGGTGGCGACACGCCGTGAGCGTCTCTGAGTAAGATGCTAGCGTTGGTCGCTCAGTCGTGTCCAACTCTTTGCAACCCCACGACTGTAGCCCGCCAGGCTCCTCTGTCCATGGGGATTCTCCAGGCCAGAATACTGGAGAGGGTTACCATTTCCTTCTCCGGGGGATCTTCCCCAGCCAGGAACTGAACCCAGGTCTCTTGCATTGCAGGCAGATTCTTTACCATCTGAGCCACAAAAGCACCTCGAGGCACTTAGCAAACTCCTGCCCCTCTCTGGGGCCGCAAGGCCTGGGAAAGGCCGACGCACAGTCCAGGGCTGGGAGGGGGACTTTGACCTAGGCCGTCCGGGTTCTAGTTCTGGCCCCGGTCACCTTCTAGCTGCGCAGCTTGGTCAGCAGGCTGCTGACAGCAGCTGATATTTATCGGGTACTTGTGCCAGGCGCTGTGTCTAGTCATTCATGTTGCACGACAAGTCTAGGGCTTGGGTGCTCTTATTACTTCCATTTTACAGATAAGAAACTGAGGCACAGAGATTAAGGGACCCGTCCAAAGTCACAGACCCAGTAGACCTGAGGCCTAGACTGAGGATCCCGGCTCAGCAGCCGCGGGCCTCAAGGATTCCCTCCCCCAGCCGTCACGCTAGTCACGGAGCGAGTGCCCCCGCAGGCTCAGCTGTGCGGCTGCAGTCTGTGCCGGGACGCAGGGCTCGGTCCAGCCCGTCTCTCGCTGCCTTGAAGTTCTTCACACTCTTTGAACAAGGGGCCCCACGTTTTCATCTGGCGCTGGGTTCTGCAAATCATGTAGCGAATTCTGCCTCTGACGTCAAGACAGCACTGTGGGGGGCTGCGAGACTGGGGGACAGTGACCCGGGCTGTGCGCCCAGAGGCGGGCCGTCTGGCTGACAAGCCAGCAACTGTGACTCCGATCCCCCCACCCCAGTCTCATCGTTAGGCGCCTACTCCGCGCAAGCTGACAGAGCCACACCCGGGCGAGCAGATGCCGACTGTCCTCAGCTCGTCACGCCTCCGCATCTTGTCGCCCGGCTCGCCCAGCCGCTGTCAGACGGGCGCCCGGTGCCTGAGCGTGGTCACCCCGCTCACAGCGGCGTGCACCCCCGATCTTGGAGACGTCCCTGCCGCCTCCTCCCACCTCGACCTCAGCCCACGGCAGGCTCTCGGGCCCGGAGGGGAAGTCACAGGTCAAGGCACAAGGTCGGGGAGCGCAAGCCCCACTCCCGACCTCCAGGCCCTGCAGCCACTCTGCAGCCACTCTGCCGCCCTCGTCCCGACGCCCGCTCTGATCAGCATCTGCCCGTACAGACAGACACGGGCGATCCAGCCCTGCCCCTCAGAAACTCCCCTGAGGTTCTGGCACCCCTCCGGCGCTGAGTCAGCACGATCCCATCTGTCTTACTAGCAGTGGTGACAGCGAGGGGCGCAGGACCCCCGCCGTCACTCACCGCCTATTTATCCACCTGCCTGGCACCCTGTCTGCCTGCCCGCCTGTCTTCCGTTTGTCTGTCGATCCATCTTTCCGCCTGTCTTGTCATCCCTCACCTGTCTCCGTGAGTCAGAGCCGCCCACGGCCCTCGCTTTCTCACCCCCTGGAGCAGGAATCCGAGCACTTCTGGGCCTCCCCAGCCCCCTCCCTTTCCCCTGCAGCTGGTGAAGCCCTACCTGCACCCTGGAACTTGCACCTGGCCGGGCAGGTGGCGATGCCGGGCTTCCGAGAACTCTACAGTCTATGGCAGCGTTGTTCTTACCGTGAATGGCCACGATTTGGACACCAACGGGCTCCCCGAGGGCTTAGAGGGTAAGGAATCGGTCTGCAATGCAGGAGACCCGGGTTAGAGCCCTAGGTGGGGAAGATCCCTTGGGGAAGGAAATCACTCCAGTGTTCTTGCCTGGAGAATCCCACGGACGGAGGAGCCTGGTGGGCTGCAGTCCATGGGTTGCAAAGAGTCGGACATGACTGAGCGACTAACACTTTGGCTTTCACTTGGACGCCTACACCGTACGAGTTCTGCTCCCCCCCTTTTCCCTCAACAAACGTTTTCTGAGCACCTGCCATGTGCCAGGCCCATGACTGGGTGCTGATGTCACATCAGACAAGGCAGCCAAGGCCCCTGAGAAAATGAGTATCCACTGGCAGCCAGACGTAAAAACCATCCATCTTTTACACGTGAGAAAAGCCAGGCTCAGAGAGGCCAGGTGTCTGGCCCAGGTCACACAGCCTTTGAGAGCCGCAGCTGCATCACACCTTGGCCAGATGCCTCCCAGGCTGCTCTGCATTCTCTGCAAGCCGGTTGCCAACGGGTGGCTTTGCCTGGAGAGGCCCTGCAGAGCGTGGCAGGGAGGCAGGGACGAGGGGAGGTGCATGCTTTGGCTGCTGGCAGATCAGGGTCTGATCTGACTCTCTGGGGCCAGGCACGCCATCAGCTATTAATCCCTCCACTCAGCCGTGAGATTCTACAGCGTCGTGTCGCCCAAGCGCTGTGACGGGCAGGTGATTACCAGGAGCACTGCCCTTGAGAAGCTAGGGGAACAAGCCTCCCACATCTCTCCCAGAGCTAGCACCTGATGGAGCCAGAGGCGTGGGGCGGGGGGGGGTGGCAGGGGGTCAGGGATGGGGCGGGGTACAAAGGTCATCGGCTGCACCCCCCCCACCCATGTCCTGGAACCTCAAGAAGAGCATAAGAAACCTTGACTAAAACCTACTCTGAAAAAGAGTCATTTGGTTTACAACGAGATGAGCAAACTTTCTGCAGGGGGTCAGGGAGTGAATGTTTCCAGTTTTGCAATCATAGGATGTCGCAGCTGTCCAAGTCTGCCCTGGGGCGGGAAAGCAGCGCAGACAGCACGCAGGCGGCCGCGACCCAAGGATTCCTGATTCACCAAAGCAGGCCCCTCAGGCTGCACGCTGCTGACTGCTAGTCTAGATTCCACACCAGTAACGGCAATCCTAGTGACTAGGAGAGCTAATATTTACTGGAGAAGGAAATGGCAACCCACTCCAGTACTCCTGTCGGGAGAATCCCATGGACGGAGGAGCCTGGCGGGCTACAGGCCGTGGGGTCGCAGAGTCGGACCCGACTGAGCGGCTCACACACACACAATGTTTACTGAGCACTTACTCTGCACCGGTCAGATCTCACAGTACCTGGGGAGGGGTTGGGACTGTTACTCTCGCAAACCTACAGCTAAGGGAACTGCCGCACAGAGAGGTTAAGTAACTCTCTTGCCCAGGGGAAGGGGCAGAGCCACTCAGAAAGCTCTGCCTCACCCCCTTCCATCTGGTGGCTCAGAAGCTCGGCGTCCTCCTTGACCACCTCTTCCTCTCACACACCACATCTAACCTCGAGCAAGTCCTATGGGCTCCACCTTCAAGGGACCCTCACGGGTGTGATGATGCTCACCCCGCATCCATCCTGGTCTCAGCTGCACCGTCTCACCCGGTCACTGCAACAGCCTGCTCCCCCGCCCGCCTTCACAAGCCTGTCACCACCTTATGTGACTTAGTCATTCTGACGCTCCTCTGGCCCACTCCCCCATCTCCGACCTCCCCTCCTCTGACTCTCCCCTTTCCCTCTGGCCCAGCCACGCCGGCTTCCTTGATGCTCCTGGAACACACCAGCATCCCCCTGCCGCAGGGCCTTTGCCCTGGCCCTTCCCTCTGCCTGGGATGTTTCCCCAGACATCCTGCAGGGCACACTGCCCCACCTCGACATCTTGGGTCAGACCTCGCCTCCCCC
>CM035293.1:53098299-53118636 GCA_020226075.1 Hydropotes inermis
GCACTAGACTATGACTCCACAGAGCAAGGAATTATTTGTTCTATTGCTGATGTGCCCCAGGCCCTCCAGCAGCCCCGGTCCATGGAGGGTGCTCAGCGATATTGGTTGAATGGACGCGTGAATTCTGCCTAAGCCTTCCTCATCCAGCGCTTGCTCTTTCCTCAGGCTCTGAGTGAGGATACAGAGCTAAAGCGACCACATGTCAAGGAAATGACACTCTTGCTGGTTGCCCTAGAGAATGTGGCCCCTGTGTTGTGGATGCCAGCCCCTGAGCAGTTTTCACATTAGCTGGGCTTGGGTGAGCTCAAAATAAAACCACGTCGCTTGGGTCTTTTTATCTGAGCCACAGATCAGGCCAGTACTCACGGAATAGATCATCTGCCTCCATGACGCCCCTTGCTCTGCTCCTCAAACAAACAAGTCCAGGAGAATCCCAGCTCCCTTTGCAACAGCAGAGCCTGAAGAAATACAAGAGACATCTGGGGACCAGCAAACAGGGATTCTGCCTGAGGACTTGGGGCCAATGAGGCGCGCAGCTGATAAAGCTTGGGTCGAGCCAAGCTGGCCAACCCTGCCTGGATTCTAGGATCGGGGGGGACAGCAGGAGAGAGTGTGCGACCCCCTGAACAGGCGCCCCTTCAGTCAAAGACTGATGCGGATCAGGCATGTTTTGAATGACAAGCGTTCAACCACTTAACTCTGGCCCTGCATAGTGATGGCCCTGGCCATCACATCCTGCCCAAGTCCTGCTGATGACCGACTGGGTTGCCTTGGGCAAATTACCTCATCTTTTTGGGCTTTGATCTCCTAAACTCTAAAGTGATCTTTAGGACCCCATCCAATGAGCAGAGTCTGTGGTTCTGGGATTCCATGTCTGATCCACCACCAGTAACCTGGTACAAATACTAACCCAAGCAGGAAAACGAATCGGGGAGGAACTTTCCCTCAGTATGACCTGGCTATAGAGGCAGGAAACGAGTCTGAATTCCAGTCCTCTCCCTTGCCAGTTTTACAACTTTGCTCCTTTGGCATGTTTCCACATCTGTAAAATGGGGGTAATAATTCATCGCCAGAAATCGGTGAGATGATGTGAGTTAAGCGCTGACAGCAGACTGGAGGTGGGTTGCCACTGTTACAGAGACAGGGACCCTCAGGAGAGGATGGCTGTGACTCTGAGGCTTCAGTCACAACACCAGTGACCTTGGGTTTCAACCTGAGGAGTGAATACGACTGTGCTTACATTTTTACCTTCGTACCTCTAAAAAGACACATATTCCACTTTAAGAGAAACCAGGAAGAGGTTTTTTTTTTCTTTTTTTACAATTAAAAAGAGGCAACGCAATACAGTAAGGCAAAGTATCTGTAATGCTTTGTACTGTGTCAACTTAGTTAAGCTAAAACTACATTTCCCAGCATCCCATTTTCTGTAGTTCTGGGAGTGAACCCTAAGGACACTGGATCAGAGAAAAAGTGTGTAGTGTTGGATCAGGCTAAATTCATTGACCTGGGTGAATTAAGCAGAGATTCTGGATTCAATGCATTTGCTCAAACAGCTGGGACTGACTGTTAACAGTGCTTGGTTGAGTGATTAAGACCTGGAGGCAAAGGTGGTCCACACTAAATGATGTTGTAATGCCAGTATTTCCCTGGTAGATTGCAGCGGAAGGCGTCCAAAAGCTTAGGGATATTGGAATGCTGGAGTGGATTTATCACGCCAGACCTGCTCATCCACCCCCAACAGGTGCGGGCTGCCATGCAAACTACCCTGCCAGCTGGGCTGGGGACCCGGAAGATCTGATGACGCCTGAAGGGATGCTGTACGGAGATTTGGGCAGGCTCCCTCGGTGAATCGCAGTACAGACTTCAGACTGCAGAAATGCTATACCACCGTCTAGATACCATTCTTCTTCTGAGAGACAGCTTCTGTGTCTCTACAGAACCTTGTAGGGACTGCTTGATTATGGGCCACCAGGTCCCTGCACCTTCTGAATTGCCCATCATGAATTGGGTGTTGTCTGAGCAACCAAACCATAATACTGGGCATTTGTGCAAGCCATTTTATCGTAAGATGGAAGTAGAATATACAATACCAGCTCGAGCAGGTCCAAAAGACACAAGTAAGTCACCTGAGCAAACACTCCAGATGCCCACCTCCCCTCTCACGCTACAAACTTCCTCTCTCTCAGCTTACACCTGGCCTTCTGTGGACTTCCCTGACAAGTTAACTGAGAGGGAAAGAAATGGTTCTGGTTTATAGATGGTTCTGCAGGATAGGCCTCTTGTTTAGTTGCTAAGTCATATCTGACTCTTCGTGACCCCATGGACCGTAGCACGCCAGGCTTCCCTGTCCATCACCATCTCCCAGAGCTTACTCAAACTCATGTCCATTGAGTCAGTGATGCCATCCAACCATCTCATCCTCTGTCATCCCCTTTCCTTCCCACCTTCAATCTTTCCTAGCATCAGGGTCTTTTCTAAGGAGAGGGTTCTTCACATCAGGTGGCCAAAGTATTGGAGCTTCAGCTTCAGCATCAGTCTTTCCAATGAGTATTCTGGGTTGATTTCCTTTAGGACTGACTGGTTGGATCTCCTTGCTATCCAAAGGACTCTTAAGAAGTCTTCTCCAGCACCCCAATTTGAAAGCATCAATTCTTCAGCACTCAGCCTTCTTTATGGTCCAACTCTCACATCCATACGTGACTACTGGAAAAACCATAGCTTTGACTATATGGACCTTTGTTGGCAAAGTGATGTATTTTTAATACACTGTCCAGGTTTTTCATAGCGTTTCTTCCAAGGAGCAAGCAGGATAGGCTGGCACTATTCTGAAGGGGGCAGCTGCAGCCTCACTCCCTGGGACAGTGATGAAGGGAAATCCTTCCAGTGCAGAGCTTTGAGAAGGGAGCCTGATTGCTTACTTAGCCTGGAGGGAGAGACAGCAAGTCAGGCACTTAGAAGAAACACAGTTGGAAAATTGGTGAAGTGAGATCTGGAGAAGAGGTATATGCTGAAACTTTCCAAGTTGGAAGATAGGGTGAATGTATCCGTGTCCTAAAAGCACACTCATCAAAGAGTGACCTCGATAAAGCAGGACTTTAGCAACTGGATGGGCAAACTGATCCATTTTGTGGATGTCAATCAAACTCTTTCTTAAGCCTTCCCTATCGTTACCCAATGGTCTCATGAGCAAAATGGCGACAGAGGAAGGGATAGAGGTTAGGCATGGATTCAATAAACTGGACTTTCACTCGAGGCTGACCCAACCACAGTCATTGCAAAGCCCCAAGTACCAACCACAGACTCCAGTGCTGAACTCCCAGCACGACACCATGCTTGTTCTCAATTTACTTATCCAGACCCATGTCTCAAATACGGATTTGTTTTCCAGCCCACAGAACTTCTGCCAAAACCACCATCTGTGGATTTACAGAATGCCTTGATCACCTTCATAGCATTCCACATGGCTTTGCTTCAGATCATTTACAGCAAGTAAATGTGGTGAATTCAGTTAGTTCACTAGTCTCACCATGATCTGCATCACCCTGAAGCAGCTGGTCTGACTAAATGGCAGAGTGGCCTTCTGAAGGCTCGGTTCTGGCATCAGCCTTGTGAGAAAACCTTGCAGGCCTGGGGCAATATTCTCCAGGAAGGAGCCTCTGCTCCAAAACCAGCGACCCATAGACAATGTTATTCACACCCTAGCCAAGATTCCCAGGTCCAGGTGTTAAGGGGTAGAAATAGGTGTGACTCCTCTGGCTATTACGCTTTGTAATTCACTAGCAACGTGTTTGCTTTCCATCCCCATGACTTTAGGTTCTTTCAGTCTAGAGATCTGAGTTCCCAAAAGAGGAATGTCCCGGAGACACAACAATGGGCCCATTAACCATTAATGGGCCCGTTGCTATCTGCCCACTTTGGGCTCCCCATGGCAATGAATCAATGGCTGTGGAGAGGAGTCTCCAGACTGGCTATAGTGATTAATCATGAATAACAAGAGTTGCTGCTATACAGTGGGGAATAAACAGGAAGACACTTTGAATCCCAGAGATCCCCTGAGGCACTCCTTAATATCCCCATATTCCATAATGAAATCCAATAAAAAGAAATACGACCACCTTTTATAGGTAGAACCGTTAGTGACTCAGACCCTTAAAGAATGAAACTCTTGTGTTACCCCAAGGCCAGTTTATTGAGGAAGGCAAATGGATTATGAAAAGGGTGGTGGATGAACAAAACTGTAAACATCAGCTGCAATCACATACATGATCAGCGGAAGAAATGAAGCAGATAATAGATCGGAGTATTTCCTTATTTTGTATGAAAATATTTATGCATATGTTAATCAAAGCCTTTTTCCCCTCACTCATTCCTCTGTGATCTAACATACGAGCTGTTAACAGTACAGCTAACTGATCATTCAGCACTTAAATCATGGGATATCTAATAAGGAGGTTTTTTGTTTGTTTATTTCATTCGAGTATAGTTGATTGACAATGCTGTGTTAGTCAGGTGTACAACGATTGAGTCAGTTATGCATATGCAAATACCCACTCTTTCTTAGAGTCTATTCCCACCCAGGCCGTTACAGAGTGTGGAGTAGGGCTCCCTGTGCTGTATAGAAGGTCCTTATTAGTTGCCTATTTTATATACAGGAGGAGTTTTGTTAGGAGAAGCACACTGTTGAAACCGCCCACCCTGGCCAGGCACCATAGTAACCATTTGCATGAGTTGTTTTATGGCAGGAGATCTTGATGAGGAACACGGAACTAGTAAGCCACCACCGGCCAGAAGAGTTCGGGAAAGGTCGAGAGGAGACACTGCCTGTCTGTTCACTTCCCAGAATCCCTCTTGCTAGCATCCATCTTGGCTGAGCGGTGCGTGCACCACCAGGAAAGACTCTGAATTAGAATGATTGGCCAAAGACCACGCGGAAACTAATCCCATCACCATAAAAGCCAAGACTGCGAGCCACGCGGCAGAGCAGTTCTCGTGGGCTCCCTCACCTCCTGCTCTCCACTGCGCGCCCCTTCCCAATAAAATCTCTTGCTTTGTCAGCATGTGTCTCCTCGGACAATTCATTTCCTAGTGTTAGACAAGAGCCCAGTTTTGGGCCC
The DNA here is from genome assembly GCA_020226075.1 of Hydropotes inermis. Taxonomy (NCBI): domain Eukaryota; kingdom Metazoa; phylum Chordata; class Mammalia; order Artiodactyla; family Cervidae; genus Hydropotes; species Hydropotes inermis. Next base: position 53,103,414 of record CM035293.1, read on the forward strand.
TGGAAGGGGGTCCCCCTTCCTGCAAGAGTTTGAGCTAGAAAAGGTATGAACATCACTGAAAGATGGATAAACAAACTTTGTATCTACTCTGGGAAAGAAGGTTAATGTGTTTTCAGTTGTACCCAGGATTACGTGAGGTGGAAACAGGATTTTGCCAGGACATTAATTTGGAAGTTAAACATGGTTAAAAGAAGTGGGCGCATGTGCCAGGTTGTTACGGGTAATCCGTGGTAGGTATTGCTAGACCATGGTGGGTTTTACTAGAGTCAAAGGCACTCTGAAAGCCATAGTTCCAGCTGAGTTAACCTGGCCTGGTTCTGAGCTTGGCTGGCAGTAGAGAAATTTGCTTGGGATTTGGAAGTGGGGTGAAGCGGCTGCCACATTTATATTCTCCAGATCAGGGTGGGGCTCAGTTCAGCGGCTCAGCCGTGTCTGACTCTTTGCAACCCCATGGACTGCAGCACGCCAGGCCTCCCTGTCCATCTCCAACTCCCGGAGTTTACTCAAACTCATGTCCATCGAGTCGGTGATGCCATCCAACCATCTGTCGTCCCCTTTTCCTCCCGCCTTCAGTCTTTACCAGCATCGGGGTCTTTTCCAGTGAGTCAGTTCTTCACATCAGGTGACCGAAGTATTGGAGTTTCAGCTTCAGCATCAGTCCTTCCAATGAGTGTTCAGGACTGATCTCCTTCAGGATGGACTGGTTGGATCTCCTTGCAGCCCAAGGGACTCTCAAGAGTCTTCTCCAGCACCACAGTTCAAAAGCACAGATTCTTCGGTGCTGGGTGGGTTTAGCAGTGTTGTTCTCATGCATGGCCCACCTTGCTGAGTGGGACAGCTCCTGAGCCTTCAGCAACCGTGCCACATCTCCTCCAGGGTCTCCATATCCTAGGCCGGGTGCTGTGTGGCAACGCAGTGAAACTGGCCAACTTCTTCTGCAGGTCAGAAGCTGGAAGATGGGGAGAGCCATACACGAGTTCCAGTCTATTGCTGTGTGTTCTGGCTTATTTCTGCAGAAGTCATTGTTTTCCCCAATGCCCATCCATCTTTCTGTCCCAACTGCCTGCCTAGCTGACTTCAGGACCAGCACCAGAGGCAGACTGTGGACTGTTTAACCAGTCCCCATAACTGCCCTGAGGTCAGATCTCTATATCAAATCCTGCATTCTTTCTCATTCATTGGTTCTGCTTCCTGGGACAAATCCTAGGACATGCGTTAGGCTGAGTTCCCTACAACAAGAGCCTGGCGTGGGAATTCTTATGTAAGTAATTTACCAAGAGAGAGCTCTCAGGAGAAACTTGGGAGTGAATAAAACAGGATGGGGGCAGGGAAGAAGCTAAATGAAGACATGGGTTCAGCCAAAGTCTAGCCTCAGCCGGAGCCCATGGGCACCTCTAGAGCATGAATGACACCACAGGGTCGTCCTTCCTCAGGAGAACTCTCTGTGCTGGGAATGGTCAGCACTGCGTGCTTTTAATCAACCAGTTATTTCCTAGAGGTTTCCCTGGGTGGGAGTGTCATCCTCCGGGTATCCTTGACGAAACGACTTCTGAGGCCAAGGGCAATTCTCAGGAGAAGAGGGCAGCTGTGAGCTGTCAGCAGTCCACTCTCAGAGCAGCTGCCGATGGGTGTGCCCGCCTGGTGGAGAAGGCCAGAGCTGGGCACCAACAGCCTCTACTGCACATGGGTTTCCATATTAGGAGACCCGGGTTTGGATCCCAACTTCACTACTTAATGGCTTGGGCATTGATCTCGGACAAGTTTCCCAAGTTCCCCAAACCCCATTTTTCTCATTTGTAAAAGGGGAGTAACAATTTGTCGTGGTTTTTCAGTCACTAAGTCGTGTCCGACTCTTTGCAGCCCCATGGACTGCAGCGCCAGGCTTCCCTGTCTATCACCATCTCCCAGACATTGCCCAAACCCATGTCCATCGAGTCGGCGATGCCATCCAACCATCTCATCCTCTGTCGCCCCCTTCTCCTCCTGCCCTCAATCTTTCCCAGCATCAGGGTCTTTTCCAATGAGTTGGCTCTGCATCAGGTGACCAGAGTATTGGAGCTTCAGCTTCAGCATCAGTCCTTCCAGTGAACATTCAGGGTTGATTTCCTTTAGGATGGACTGGGAGTAATAATACCGTGTGACCTATCTATAAGTGTTTAAAACAGCCCTGGGCCCGTGGCAAACACTCAATGAATATTAGTGTTACACCAGAAGAAAAAGGCAGAGGAAGAGGATGGGGGAGGAAGAGGAAGAAGAGGAGGGAAAGGAGAAGAGATGAAAAGGGAGGAGGAGGAGATGAGGAAGAGTAGCTTAGAGTGGGAGCCAGAAGCCTGGGTTCTGGCTGCAGATCTGTAACCCACTGCCTTCGGTTTTCTCACATGTAAAATGGGAATAACTGAGTGATGACACCTCATTTCCATACCATGGAGGAAACATTAGAGTAACAGAATAATGAACTTTCCGAGGTGTGCCTGTCCTAATCTCTGGAACCTGTGACTATTAACTTTGTATGATAAAAGAGACCTTGCAGATCTCAAGATGGGACAATTGCCCTGGACATCCAGGCAGACCCTACATAATCACAAGGGAGGCAGAAGGATCAGAGCAAGAGGCTGGACTGATGAGAGGAAGGATCACGAGAAAAGGAAAGCAAGCGGCCCCTCAGAGCTAAAGGAGGCAAGGAACCGTCTCCCTCAGCTTCTCCAGAAAGAGCCAGCGGCGCTGACACCTTGACTTCAGCCCAGTGAAACTGATTTCAGGCTTCAGATCTCCAGAACGGTGGGAGAATAAATACATGTTGTTTTTAGTTACAATTGTGGATGTTTATTACAGCAACAAACGGAAAGTAAGGCAGGGTCCAATGAGACAGCATGTCTGAATGTCATAACCATCAGGATCCATTCATCACTGTACTCATGGCCCTAGGGTTCTTGGACTGGGCCATGAGAATGAAAAAAACAGGCTATCAAGATCTTAGAAGATTTTATGGGCTTGTGCCGAATCATAGGAGTTAGGTAATGCCCAAACCAAGCCTGAGTCAGAGAGACTTTCATAGAGATTGTGTAGGCTTCAAAATTGCAGAAACTTTCCAAGTTCCTTCCTGCCATCTCAATCTCCCTCAACACACCACTGAAACCACCCACAGACATATGACAGACTCAGGGAACTGGAAAGGGAAGACACATCAGCCTTTCTTCTGAGACACCTTCCCTCACAGATAATATTTCAAACGGTTCAAACCAGACTCCTCTGGCTGTTTGTCAAACCAGTAAGATCCTAGGTCTAGATTAAATATGCCAAAAGCCACAGAGGGAATGCCAGGTCTCACCAATTTAGGTCATTTCTTCTAGAAGGCTATGACCAGGCACTTCATTTGACTAACAGAGGAAATGAAACTTCACTAGATATATGATAGCTGTCTCCCAGAGTTTGTTCAAACTCACGTCCATTGAGTCGGTGATGCCATCCAGCATCTCACCCTCTGTCACCCCTTCTCCTCCTGCCCTCAACCTTCCCCAGTATCAGGCTCTTTTTAATGAGTCAGCTCTTCACATCAGGTGGCCAAAGTACTGGAGCTTTAGCATCAGTCCTTCCAGTGAATATTGAGGATTGATTTCCTTTAGGATGGACTGGTTGGATCTCCAAACTCTGGGAGATAGTGAAGGGCGGGGAAGCTGTCCACGGTCTAGCAAAGAGTCAGACATGCCTGAACAACTGAACAACAACAGACGACAGCTGGACAAAGAAGGGCCACTGTAGGCGTCTAGGCTTCCGAGACCCCCTCCCTGAGACGTTGTCCAGCAAGGACTGGGGGAAATTGGAAAGTCTGAGTGTTATCTCTTTGCTTAAGAGTCATTACTAGTTTGATTTTAATATTAGTCCTCTATGTGATTAAGGCGGAGAAGGCAATGGCACCCCACTCCAGTACTCTTGCCCGGAAAATCCCGTAGACAGAGGAGCCTGGTGGGCTGCAGTCCATGGGGTCGCTATGAGTCGGACACGACTGAGCGACTTCACTTCGCTTTTCACGTTCATGCATTGAAGGAGGAAATGGCGACCCACTCCAGTGTTCTTGCCTGGAGAATCCCAGGGACGGGGGAGGCCGGTGGGCTGCCGTCTCTGGGGTCGCACAAGAGTCGGACACGACTGAAGTGACTCAGCAGCAGCAGCATGTGGTTAAGGACAATTTAATTCAACAAGGATGCTATACTCACCCCTGGTCTGCCACTTACTCTATGTATTGGTCACGTTTCCACTCTACTAAGGCTGCATAACAAACATCCCCGGGTTCCCAGTGATTCATAACATGACATATGTGATTCATACTCACAGACATGTAGGTCTGCTACAGTTCAGTTGATTTGGGCTGGGTTAAGTTGGGCACCTGGTGTGAAGAACTGACTCATTAGAAAAGACGCTGATGCGGGGAAAGCTTGAAGGCAGGAAGAAAAGCGGATGACAGAGAATGAGACGGTTGGATGGCGTCGCCGATTCGATGCAATCAGTTCGAGCAAGCTGCGGGAGTTGGTGATGGACAGGGAAGCCTGGTGGGCTGCAGCCCATGATGTCACAGAGTCGGACGTGGCTGAGTGACTGAACTGAACTAGTCAGGTGCAGCTGGGCTCCTAGCTTCAGTAGGCGCTGAGTCTATCCCACGTGTCTTATTCTAGGACCTGAGGTCTCAGGTTCTCTCATGTAGGACGGAAGCTCAAGAATACTAACATGAGCTTGCCATGGCTCTAAAAGTCTTATCTTGGAACTAGCACACAATTATTTCCACCTGCAGTCTATTAGGGATACCAAGGGAATATTTCATGCAAAGATGGGTCAATAAAGGACAGAAATGGTATGGACCTAACAGAAGCAGAAGATATTAAGAAGAGGTGGCAAGAATACACAGAAGAACTGTACAAAAAAGATCTTCATGACCCAGATAATCATGACGTTGTGATCACTCACCTAGAGCCAGACATCCTGGAATGTGAAGTCAAGTGAACCTTAGGAAGCATCACTACAAACAAAGCCAGTGGAGGTGATGGAATTCCAGCTGAGCTATTTCAAATCCTAAAAGATGATGCTGTGAAAGTGCTGCACTCAAGATGCCAGCAAATTTGGAAAACTCAGCAGTGGCCACAGGACTAGAAAAGGTCAGTTTTCATTCCAATCCCAAAAAAACCCAATACCAAAGACTGTTCAAACTACCACACAATTGCACTCTTCTCACATGCTAGCAAAATAAGGCTCAAAATTCTCCAGGCCAGGCTTCAACAGTACGTGAACTGTGAACTGCCAGATGTTCAAGCTGGTTTTAGAAAAGGCAAAGGAACCAGAGAGAGATCAAACTGTCAACATCCGAAGGATCATCAAAAAAGCATGAGAGTTCCAGAAAAACATCTACTTATGCTTTATTGACTACACCAAAGTCTTTGACTGTGTGGATCACCACAAACTGTGGAACATTCTGAAAGAGATGAGAATACCAGACCACCTGACCTGCCTCCTGAGAAATCTGTATGCAGGTCAGGAAGCAACAGTTAGAACTGGACATAGAAAAACAGACTGGTAACAAATTGGGAAAGGAGGACGTCAAGGCTGTATGTTGTCACCCAGCTTATTTAACTTATATGCAGAGCACATCATGAGAAACGCTGGGCTGGAGGAAGCACAAGCTGGAATCAAGATTTCCGGGAGAAATATCAATAACCTCAGATATGCAGATGACACCACCTTTATGGCAGAAAGTGAAGAACTAAAGAGCCTCTTGATGAAAGTGAAAGAATAGAGTGAAAAAGTTGGCTTAAAGCTCAACATTCAGAAAACTAAGATCATGGCATCTGGTCCCATCACTTTGTGACAACTAGATGGGGAAACAGTGGAAACAGTCAGAGACTTTATTTTGGGGGGCTCCAAAATCACTGCAGATGTTGACTGCAGCCATGAAATTAAAAGTCACTTGCTCCTTGGAAGAAGAGCTATGACCAACCTAGACAGCATATTAAAAAGCAGAGCCATTACTTTGCCAACAAAGGTCCGTCTAGTCAAAGCTATGGTTTTTCCAGTGGTCATGTATGGATGTGAGGGTTGGACTGTGAAGAAAGCTAAGCACTGAAGAATTGATGCTTTTGAATTGTGGTTGTTGGAGAAGACTTTTGAGAGTCCCTTGGACTGCAAGGAGATCCAACCAGTCCATCCTAAAAGAAATCAATCCTGAATATTCCTTGGAAGAACAGATGCTAAAGCTGAAACTCCAATGCCTTGGCCACCTGATGAGGAGAACTGACACTTTTGAAAAGACCCTGATGCTGGGAAAGATTGAAGGTGAGAGGAGAAGGGGACGACAGAGAATGAGATGGTTGGATGGCATCACAGATGCAACGGACATGAGTTTGAGCAAGTGCCGGGAGTTAGTGATGGACAGGGAAGCCTGGAGTGCCACAGTCCATGGGGTCGCAAAGTGTCGGACACGACGGAGCGACTGAATTGAACAGTCCAGTAGCCAACGCAGATCACATGGCTAAGTCCAAAGACAAAGGAAAGGCGCAGCCCCCTACAGGGAAGCCTTGGGAAGGGTGAGAAGAAAAGAACTGAGGAAAATCAGTGCAATATAACACAGTCCAGAAAGAGTCTTTGACATGTTCAAGTGATCACTCATCTCCCTGCTCATCGTTTCAGACCAAAACTGTCCTAGAAACAAGAGCTTGCTGGAACCCTCCTCCCCCAGTCCTATGGGCTCCAGTTAGATTTCCACAAGGAGGAAATTGCTACATGGAGCTTCATCCCTAGATAGAAGAGGATCCAAAGAGAGTCCTCAGTGAAAGAGTTCTTAAATATTGTCTCACCCAAACAATCCATTGCACAGATGGGAGAACTGAGGCCCAGACAGGTGCAGAGTCTTCTCGGTGTCGCAGAGACATTCAGCCCAGCTGCAACAGGGTCAGCTTGCCCAGGTTCCAGCCTGAGCTCCACTGGTTATTAAGATGTCATCCTGGGTAAATTACCATAATGTCTCTGCATCTGTTTCCTCATCTATAAATGGGGGAAATCATAGTTCCTACCTTACTGGGTTATTATGAAGATTGAAAGCTGGAGCACTTAGAAAAGTACCTGATAGTTACCAAATAATTAATAGTCATCATCATCATAATGATTCCACAAATAGCACTCTGTCTTAAGTACTGAGAAATCAGTTCCTGGCCCTGGGAGCTCTCACATCATGAAGGAGACCGAGAAAAATAAGCAGATTCATCATGTGAAATATTCTTCCACAGCGGGAGTCATAGAGGCAGAGGGTGAGTCTAATTTTGCCCCAAATGGGAAGAACAAAGACTAGGAAGACTTTTAAAAGGAGGTGTAGTCCGAACCTAGTCCCAAAGAGTGTGCAGAATGTTTTCCAAATGGACAAGAGGATGAATGATATTCCCGTAAGGCAAAGAGTGTGTGCAGAGGCCCTGAGGTGTGGAAAGATAGCTCAAAGTGTGTTTGCCAAGCGTGAGGAACTGGAACCGACTGGATGGTCTGCTGACCAGAGACAGGAGAGGAGGGCCGGGGCCAGATGCTGCGGAGCTCAGAGTGCCAGGGAGGTGCCTGTGACCTCCAGCTTTTCCTCAAAGAAGCACTAGAGGTGGATGGAAGGAACACCGTGAGTAGGGGCCTAGGCAATATTTCTTATACGCACTGACGCTTCCAGTCTTGTCTTACTCCTATAAATCTGTATCTTCTTCATGTGATATCTATGCTCATAGAAAGTGCCTACTGGGTGGCTCTTAGAATACCACTAATTAAAACCAAGATTCTTCTTCTGTGGATCTTTTATTCTAGTGGGACAGGGGGAAGTATTGCTTTATTGAAAGGCAATAAATAATAATGACAGTAGATGATAGATATAGATGGACTATATTAGAGAGAGAGAAACTTCATATATTAAAATGTAAGTGCTTTGGAGAATAAGAAATTAGATCAGGATAAGTTAAGCTGTCATCAAATGAAGCAATGAATGAATTAAGATGGATGGATGGATGGGAAGATGGATGGAAGGATAGATGGATGGATGGATGGATGGATGGATGGGTGGATGGGTAGATAGAAGGAAGGAGAAGTCTGGGTAGATGGTAGGGAACCTCTGAAAGGTTTTAAGAATGAGAATGACAATACTCACATCTGTCAATCCCCTGCCTCCAAGAGGCTCCCAGTCTTGAGGTAGCAGGCTGCAGTCCTTCACATTCAGGGTCGAGGAAAGGTGAGTTCTGCCTGATCAGGTGTCTCAGATGCAACCTGATCTCCAAGCAGGTCAGCAGCTTGTTACCCACGCTTCATATGCAGCTGAATTTCCAAATGCACAGTTGATATAAATACCTTCTGGGCACATACTAGCTAATAAATAACTTGGTTAAATTGCAGCAGAGGGAAGAAGCTCTAAAACTGGAGGTGGGGATGGAAGACTGGGGAGCACAGCCCTTAGTAATGACCAAACTGCAATCTCCGAGAAGAGGGGATGATACTTCGGGAAATGAGCCTGTGACAGTCACTCCTTCTGTTGGCAGCGTCCTGATGGCTTCTCCCAGACACACAGCCTCCTCTAACCCAGCCTTCTCGGGGGGAGGCAGGAGCCCAGGTCCCTGGCTGCCTCTCAGGGTGAGTCATTTTGCTTTTCTGGGCTTCAGCTCCTCATCACTAAAATGGGAAGGCAATTTCTCAACCTTTCTCATAGGACTGAGTAAATTAAAGGGTGGAGAAACTTTGGAATCTGTAAAAAAAAAAAAAAAAAAAAAGCAGGAGGAGTGGTTCCATTAATTGAAAAGAACACTAAATAGTTCCCATTTCCCATTTTATAAAGCCTGGGGCAATGCAGTGGTCAAGGATGGGATCACAGACAGCTGGGTTCAAATTCTGCTTCTGCATCTTTCAAACTCTTGAAGCAAAAGTAAAATTTGCTCATTTGTATCTGACTCTCTGCAACCCATTGACTAGCCTGCCAGGCTCCTCTGTCCATGGACTTCTCCAGGCCAGAATACTGGAGTGGGTTGCCATTCCCTTCTCCGAGAGAATCTTCCCAACCCAGGGGTTGAACCCAAGTCTCCTGAATTGCAGGCAGATTCTTTACAGTCTGAGCCACCAGAGAAGCCAAATTTTGGGGTTGGCCAAAAAGTTCGCTTACATTTTTCCATAAGATGTCACAGAAAAACACAAATGAACCTTTTGGCCAACTCAACACGATGATTTGGGACAAACTGCTTTCTCTCTGAAGCCTTGACTTTCTCGTCTGTAAAATGAGGTTGCCGCCCCTCCCTCATAGCATTGTGTGTGGTCAGTCGCCCAGTCGTGTCTGACTCTTTATACCCTCATGGACTGTGGCCCGCCCGTCTCCTCTGTCCGTGGAATTCTCCAGGCCAGAATACTGGAGTGGGTTGCCATTTCCTTCTCCAGGAGATCTTCCCAACCCAGGGATTGAACCTGGGTCTCTTGCATCTCCTGTGCCACCTGGGAAGCCCGCACAGGATTACCGGGCGCATTAGAAGAGAGAGCTCGCCTTGGAGCCTGGGACACGCTAACTGCTACATGAAGAGTGGCTCCGATGACTGTCGCCGCCGTCCTGTGGTCCAGCCTCCTGCCTGTGACCCTGTGATGCAGAGCAAGGCTGTCCAGGCCGGCTGTGACGCACATTGACACGCGGAACGGGGGGTGCAGGCGTGACCTGCACCCTGTTACGTTACCAGGCGTAACACCAAAGCCGGAAGTAGACCCTGCAGCCCGAGAAAGCAGGGGCTCCTTCTGGGGGAGCCAAGAGCAGACAGAGGAGCTGAGAGAGAGGGCTGCGGCTCTGATCCCAACAGGGAGCCAGAGGAGAAGCTGATGGAGCCCCCGGGAAAGGCTCATGCGCTCAGGCCTCTCCAGACAGCTGCGCAGGTGCCCCAGGCTTAGCAGTGACGTTTCCTGAATGAGCCCTGCACCCGTCACGTCCCGTGAGCTTCAAACGCAGGCCGTCACTGCTCCCAGCACTGCAGGCCCCGACAATGGCTCCACGCCTGGAGCCCGGGGACCCGTGACATTCCACGGCCAGTGAAACCGCTGATTTGGGCAGGGAGAGGTTGGTGCCACGACCCCACTCTGGGCTGTCTTCTCCCTGGGCCGCTGTTTTAGAACCTGCCCAGGTCAGGGAGGCCTCTTTCTCTGGGCAGGAGGGCCTTGCTCTGTTTTGTTATTACTGCTGGGCTTCTGGAGCTTCCCTGGCAGCTCAGATGGTAAAGAATCTGCCTGCAGTGGGGGAGACCTGGTTCGATCCCTAGGTGGAGAAGATCCCCTGGAGGAGGGAATGGCAAAATGCAATGAGATGCCAAGTTTCAGGACGCTGAGAGATCCAGAGCCCAAACGAGTTTCCTTCTCCTCCTATTCCCTCTATCAAACTGAAGAACTACCACCTGACTTAGCCAACTCCTGCTCCCTGCCCGATGGTATGAATGTTGTGATAAAACTGTGGCTCACGCTGACTTTCAACCTGCGAGGTGCTAGGCACCCAGCGCTTTACCTGCTCCAACTCACTAAATCCTCATGAGAGTCTGGTATCTGCTGGGTCCCAGAGCCTCGAGTACACATTCAAGGCGTGAAGAGCTTGTCTGACCTTGTACGTTGCTCCCCTCAAGGGAGAAATGGTAGGACCAGAAAGATAGGAAACCCCAGATCCTTTAACTCATGGGACACTCCCAGTGATGCATTTCACCACCTTCTCCCATGGATCCAGTTTTTAAAACCCCTGAAGCAATTTCTAAACTGGAAGAAACTTTTAGCAGGAAAGTCATGAGCCTTTTGGGGTCTCGCTTCCTGTTGCAAAGACATTATCTGTCTTCCTAGAAGGAGACGTCTGTTGCTTGCATGCAAGGTGGTTAAAAGCAGTCAATGGTTGAAACTGTTCATCTCTTCTGCTCAAGAGAAGGAAAAGCATTGCAAGTTGGCGTGCAGGGCTCTCAGGCCCACCCAGCGGGTTCTGAGGTCTCCTGAGGGTCCCCTCTCCCTCTGGATAGCTCTCACCTGAGAATTCTCAGAGCTGAGCGGGGAAGGCGGATGGACGGATTGGGGATGGGCATCACAAAGAATCAGGGTCATGATGCCATGTGACAGCTGGCCTGCCCTGCAGACGGGAGCACCAGGCTGAGTGTTAGGAGGCCACTGGCTCTGTGCGACCTTAGGCTAGTCTGAGCCTCCACCAAGCCTGAGGTTTCCCTCTTTGAAAAATGGTAATGATATCTGATTGACCTGGTCCTGCCCAGCTCACAGGGCTGCTGAGAGGATCAGAAGAGACGAGGGCTGTGGAGATGCCTGGAAGACCTCGACACCCCGTTCCCATAGAGATGATGACAGCGATGGTGGGGTGGTGGCTGACAGTCGCCGGGCACGCTGAGCCCTTCACAAGAGGCCGGAAGTGCTGGTGGGATCAGCAGGCTGTGTGACCCGCCACGGCTCACTGAACCGCTCCCGGCTCTGATGTTCCGTCCTGCCGCACGCGAACAGTGAAGGCCACACTGAGATAAGAGGCGTGGAAGGACTCAGCACCTGTCTGACGGGGCTTCCGCTCTAGTCAATGTCTATTTGACAAGAAGAGCTCTTCCGACAATTACTGGGAGAGCAGTACCCAGGAGAAGAAAACTCCAGATTAGCAGAAATGTGACTTCAAATCCTCACTGCGTTCACCCTAATAACAACAAAATGGGAGCCCTGACTCTTAAAGAGGGCAAGAGAATACTACTGATTGATTGGTTAGAACCTACAAAGTCCCCAGCCCACAAGCAGATGGAGATTCTAATAACAGCAAGCACCAGCAAGTATAAATTACTTCTGTGCCAAGCCTGAGACCAAGGACTGTCCGTGCATTATCTCATTTAATCCTTGCAGCAAAATCATAGGATTCAATTATTCCTTTCCCTATTATTTCCATTCTATAGATAACTAAACTGATGCTCCATTAGTATACAGTCACTCAGCCAAAGTCACATGTAGGAAGTGTCCACACGTGGATTTGAACCCCTCCTGAGATACCAGGCTCTTAACTGTCCTAAGATGCCATCCTCACATCAACCCTTTGCAACTGAAATGACTGCTACCCATTATCCCGATCAAGGAAACGGAGGCTCAAGAGGTAAATGCACTTTCCCAAGGTTTCCTTTTGGTAAATGGTGGCCTGAAGCCAAGTCTGTCTTTGGGAACACACTAAGTCCCCTACGTAGAAACCCTCGAGTTGTGAACTTTCAAAGGTGTGAGCGTGTTTCCCATGTTCAATCACATCGGTTAGTTCTGTGTCTGGTGTACGTCGTCATGTGTGTGCATCCTCTACGAGTGGCTGTGCTTTTGTGCGTGTTACCGTATAGAACCGTTGCCCCGCAACATGCTGTTCAGTCGCCCAGTCCGACTCTTTGCGACCCCACGGACTGCAGCACACCAGGCCTCCCTGTCCCTCACCATGTCCCGGAGTCTGCCCAAGTTCATGTCCATTGCATCCGAGATGCTGTCCAGCCGTCTCATCCTTCTCTTCTCCTTCTGCCCTCAATCTTTCCCAGCATCAGGGACTTTTCCAATGAGTCATCTGTTTGCATCAGATGGCCAAAATACTGGGGCTGCAGCTTCAGCATCAGTCCTTTCGGTGAATATTCAGGGTTTATCTCCCCTAAAATTGACTGGTTTGATCTCCTTGCTGTCCAAGGGACTTGGAGGAGTCTTCTCCAGCACCACAGTTCAAAGGCATCAGTTCTTTGGTGTTCTGCCTTCTTTACGGTCCAGGTCTCACAACCGTACGTAACCCCTGGAAGACCATAGTCTTGTATGTATGGACCTTTGTCAGCAGAGTAAGTTCTCTGCTTTTCAACACACGGTCTAGGTTTGTCATCACTTCCCTGCCAAGAAGCAACCCTCTTGTGATTTCATGGCTGCAGTCACCGTCTGCAGTGACTTTGGGGCCCAAGAGGAAATTAGTCACTTCTACATGCCCCCCTTCTGTTTGCCATGAAGGAATGGGGCCAGATGCCAGGATCTTAGTTTTTTTAATATTTAGTCTTAAGCCGGCTCTTTCACTCTCCTCCTTCACCCTCATCAAGAGGCTCTTTAGTTCCTCTTTGCTTTCTGCCATTAAAGTGGTATCACCCACATATCTGAGGTTGTTGACATTTCTCCTGCCTATCTTGATTCCAGCTTGTACCTCATCCAGCCTGGCATTTCTCATGATGTGCTCAGCGTATGAATTAAACAAACAGTGACAGCAGACAGTTCTGTCCTACTCCTTTCTCGATCTTGAACCAATCGGCTGTTCCATACAGCGTTCTACCTGTTGCTTCTTGACCCACATGCAGGTTTGTCAGGAGACGGGTAAGATGGTCTGGTATTCCCATCTCTCTAAGAGCTTTCCACAGCTAGTCATGATCCACAGTCAAAGGCTTTAGCATAGTTGACAAAACAGAGATAGATGTTTTTCTGAAATTCTCTTGTTTTCTCTATAATCCAGCAAATGTTGGCAATTTGATCTCTGGTTCCTCTTCCTTTTCTAAACCCAGCTTGGACCTCTGTAAGTTCTTGGTTTTCATAACGGTGAAGCTTAGCAGGCAAGATTTTAAGCACGATCTCACTAGCATGGGAGATGAATGCAATTATCCAATGGTTAGCACATTTTTTGATACCCCTTCTTGGGAACTGGGATGAGGACTGACCTTTTCCAATCCTGTGGCCACTGCTGGGTCTTCCAGATTTGCTGACATTAAAGAATGGAACACCCTGATGCATCATCCTTTAAGGATCTGAATAGTTCTGCTGCAATTTCGTCGCATCCACTAGCTCTGTTAACAGCAGTGCTTCTGAAGGCCCACCTGACCTCGCACTCCAGAATGTCTGGCTCTGGGTGACTAAGCGCGCCATCGAAGTAATCTGGTTCGGCAGGGTCTTTTTTATACAATTCTTCTGTGTATTCTTTCCATTTCTTCTTGATCTCTTCAGCGCCTCCTAGGTCTCTGCCATTTTATCCTTCACTGCGCCCGTCTTTGGGTGGAATGTCCCCTTGATGCTTCCAATTTTCCTGAAGAGATCGCCCCTCCTTCCCCTTTTGCTGTTTTCTTCTATCACTAAGCGTCGTTCATTGAAGGCCCTCTTGTCTTTTCTCGACATTTTTGGGACTCTGTGTAATTGGGTGTGCCTTTCCCTCTCTCCCTGGCTTCTCGCCTCTCCTCATTCTTCTTCTATTTGTGAAGCCTCCTCAGATAACCACTTTGCCTTCTCGGAGGAGGGAGCGGCAGGACACTCGCCGTGAGAACCTCACGAACTGTATAAAAGACCAGAAAGACGTGCGACGTGAGCAGCTTACGAATGAACACTCGATGGAACTGGCGGCCCAGAGAAAGGGGAAGCGGGACGAGGAGTGACTGAGGACCGAGGGGGTTCACGATACGGGCATGTGGGGGGGTTTGCTTCATCTTAGGAGGCACCGTCAGATTTTGAGTCACAGCCCCCAAACAGAGAAAGGAAGCTGAAGGTTGCACAGCCGTTCAGAACGCAATCCAGCGTTCACCGTGTCAGCTGTGACGAGAAAACAAGAGCCACCACGCAGACCCCGCTGGATCATTTTTTCGAGCGAGCAGGTAGAATTGGACCCAGTGAGGAAGGGGAACCGAGCTGTCAGCGTCAGGCACGAGCGAGGCTGCACCCGCCCTGCGCCTCCCATCGCGGCCCTCCTGTGGCGGCGCCGGCCCCGCACCGCCCGCCCGGATGCCAGCTGCTGCACCACTGCCCAGCTATTGGCATACTTGTCAGGGCACTGTACTGTAAGATTAGAAGACGTTTCCTTTATTTTTCTCTTTGTTTTTATGCATTATTTGCGGAAGAAGAATTATAAACCTGTTAGAGTGCAATACTACATAGCAAACTGTTAGTTGGGCACCTAAGCTTCCTCTGTTGGACTTCAGAGCAAACTGGATTTACGAACGTGCTTTTGGAATAGAACTCATCGGCAGGCGGGGCACTTACTGTAGAGCTTCGTACCCTGACACGTAGAACAACAGGCGCAGCGTTTGCCGGCGGGGCGGGCACCAGTACTCAGGGCTCCCGGACGGGCGAGGGGGCACAGGCCGTGGAGCTGCACGTCAGGCCGGGCACGGCCAGGGAAGCCGGCAGGCTGGGTGGCAGCGGAAGCAATTAGGACCAGGGCAGGGGCCAGAGCAAGCCCCACGCCAGGGCAGGGGTCAGAGCAAGCCCCCCG